>OZ026616.1:103770833-103951385 GCA_964020975.1 Hermodice carunculata | reverse complement strand
TATTTACAAACAGGGTATAGCACAATACAATACAACATGAGATAATACATATAATAAATAAATAAATAAATAAATAAATAAATAAATAAATAAATGAATGAATGAATGAATGATGAATACATAAATAAGAAAGAAAGAAATGAATAAATGAATATATATATATATATATATATTAATATATATAATATATATATATATGTATATATATATATATATATATATATATATATATATATATATATATATATATATATATATATATATATATATATATATACAAGAAAAGAAAAAAAAAACAGATATAAAAGCACATGTTTAAATACAGATACCAAGACACACGGTTTATAACATGAACATGTATGACTCTGGTTCTTATGCCTGGGAAAGGTATTTCGTTTTTAAGTCTGATAAGTTATCGGCTTATCTAGTGGATCTAGAGGAGGCTATTCCAAATAGACGGTCCTTTGTAACGAAGAGATTGTTTTGAATTTTTCCGTGCAGCGGTCGCGGGATATGGAGATCGCCATTCAGGCTACTTCTTGTATTGAGGGAGTGAACTGTATTTCTTTTAAAAATTTGGTTTGAAGGAAATTTGGCGCCATTTCGTTTAGGGATTTGTACAATAAAACTGAAATGTGAAATTGACGGCGTTCAGCTAATTCGGTCCAGCCTAGGTTTTGAATAAGTTAAGTTGCACTATGGGTAATATCTAAATCGCCAATGATAATCCTAGCCGCTCTATTGTGGAGACGTTTTAGAATTAGTTGTTGGGACTTGAAACAGTCTCCGCAGACTGCATCACAGTAATCAAACAGAGGTTGTATTATACTCTTATGAACGCCATTTAATAATGCAGGTGACAGTGTATGCTTTAGGCGGTATAGGAGGGGTATTTTAGGACTTATTTTAGAGACCAAGTAAGTTATATGTTGTGACCAGTTTAATTTGTCGCCAATTACCACGACCATTAATCTTGTGCAAGTTTTATTGTCTAAGAACATGATTATTAAAAGATAAATTACATATAGACTTTCAAAGTTGGAATAAAGGCACGAAGTCGCTTTTATGTTTTTACGTTTGCTCACGCACAAAAAAATGACAAAGAAAAGAAGGCGCGGTTTCAGACACATGCTATGCTAATTTTTGGAACTATTTTGCTTCGTTAACTCTTTCGTCTGCCAATTTTGCCAAAAGTCTATGTTCTCTCAATTGACACAACGATATTAGAAGCAAATTTTTCAGACGCGACCTTTTCTTCAGGTACCAACATGCCTACAGTGAAGAGAGCAGAAGTACGAGAGTGATTCTAGATAAACAGTTTTCATCAACGCTTTTGGATTCATTTCGCCCCCAAAACTGCCGAGGTCAGTAGTTGACTCAGCTGCAACATGGTACTCGCAAAGTGAAGCTAGTATTTTTGTGCACATGTCAAAATTAACTTGCTAATCAAGAGACCTGCGTCCTTTCTCAACATACAAAAAATTGAAACACTTACTTGGTCAAACCAGTTAACACCGACCGGTAATTTCAAAGGTCGTCTGTTTCTAATATCCTGTTTCAATTTTATTTCTGAAAAAATAGGGAAAACTTGCCTGAAAAACATGCCAATTGTAAACAGTTTTACTCGGCACACCCTGACCGCCTATAACTAATTATGCGCCGAGGAAATAAAGCTGTAGGCTCGGTCCACTAATACAACCTTCCAAAAGTTTTTGTGTTCATAGAAGTGTGCTATCATCTCCACAAAGAGGTCATAACACAAAAATGTGTTCTCATTTTGCTTCTAACCACAATAGTTGCTATGATATGTAATGTTTAACTAATATTTTGTATGTACAATATTTAACTTTTATAGGTGCGTGTAGGCAAGAAAAAGCCTTGGATGTTTATATGCTGTCCACTCATTCGTTGCTCAGGCAGTGTGTTAAGGATGCATTGGGGAAGGTATAGCAAATCAAGTTTCTTAAAAGTGAATGTATCACTCAGATTGGGAGCTCAGAACATTTACTTATCTAAAATAAACTCACCTTACAAATATGCATTTAAACATAAGCAAGATCAATCGAGAGGGACATGACATAATGTAAAATATGTTAAGATTATCAAGTAATATCACGCACATACCTCGTTCTACCAAAGTCATTCCAATATTATTCAATGCACCGTTTTCTCATGGCTTTGAGTCGCATTTAGAGAACGGATTATGGACGACGTTCAAACTTGGAGTCCCAGGCATAATTCTCTGTTTTCTCTTCTTATTTGTGTCCAGAAACCAGTATCAAAAGGTACCGTTACCTCAGTAAATCAGAATTTTTAATTAGGTAGTTCTTCAGCATGTAATTTTCTCGGAGAAAAATGACAAAGCCTTTGAGGTATAATCATGATTATTAATTTTGAGGCAGTAGTCTGCACTATAATAAACTGGAATATACCCGATGCATATCTGCACAACAACCAAAAAAATAAATAAATAAAAAAATAAAAATAAAAAAAACAAAAAACCACAAAAAACCCAACACACACACACACAAAAAACAAAAAAACAAAAAAAAACAAACAACAACTTGGCTTGCATACTATTTGCAATTAAATTCTTTTTACCTGGTTTGAGTAAATAACACTTTCTGTCGTCTCATTATTAAACTCAAAACTGTTTGAAAATCAGTATAATGACAATAAAAATATGGCGTGTTCAAATGCGGTCTTGCACGGCCAAAGTTTATTACGTATACTTTGATAACCTGTAAAATACAGCTATGTCAGAGTTAAGTTTAATGTAAATTGGAAAGCAATTTGTACCCGGATGCAAAGTGAGGACTACATGGAGCGTAATTCGTGCTTTTAACACAAAGCAATCAGGTAGCCTTTATTTATCCAATCGTTGGTTGTTTGAGGGAAATTCTTAAGGCAAACCATAATTTACTTAATGTCTGACCAACTGATTGGCTCAACTGGTAGGATAAGGTCACGCCAAAGCCAGTTGTGTGACAGATAATTGTTTAGTCCATGGCTTTCTTCTCTTTTCATTCATGTTCCGAAAATGGTGCTTTTTCATGCTAATTTTGGAATGGAAAGGGTCAGTAAGAAACATGATTCCTTACTCACACATACTTATAAAACAAGGGTCAACTATGTGCTGTAAATATCATTTGAATTCACTAGGTTGGGTCATTTTTCGCAAATAACAGATGGCACCACAGAATGCGCTGCTATATTTGATACATAAGGGTAAAAATGAAGGGGACGTTATTGAGTACCACGACTCCCTAATGGATCTCATGTATTCTGCACGTCAGGCTCAACTTTTTACGTTTATTGAATAACTGGTGTATCAATGGTATGAATAAACAAAAATGATATTGACGCCAGCTAGTACAAGAAGGAGTGTGCAAATTTTTTCTTCTCATCGCTTGCATTGAACTTTGCTTTCCCGGTTTTTTTGTTTTTTGTTCCAGTGTGTATGTTTGTTCCCTGCTTTCTGAGCAAATGGGTGCCGCCGCTCTGGCTTGCATTATATACCATGCTATTCTATGTCTGACAGGACCCAAATTTTCTGTTTGGACAACTGTTTGCGCACGTTATGGTATTTGTACCGCGTGAAATATGCTGTTGATGTACGGGGATCACAGATACAAGTACAACATACTATATTTTGGATGAGAATGACCGACTTCGTGTAGCGATAGCCTTCAATTAGCACGAGAATAAGTTGGGGCTGGGGGGGGGACCAATGAACTCCTGTACCGTGGTTTACTCATAGCAAAGCCCAGCCAATGAGCAAAATTACAAATGATATGATGCCGTGATGTCATTGGAAGTTTGCATTGAGGGCCCTCAACCTTACAATATGTTTGTAATGAGAATTACCTCATAAAATCTGCTTTTATTTGTGAATGGCTTTATAGAGATTCGAATGTCAGTAAGAATTACTTCATGTCACCTGTTTGCTACAAACATTCAAAGTAAATTGTGTAAACTGTGAGAATTTGTTGTATTTGTGTCTTATTACCCAGAACCACTTGCTGTTACTCATTGCCCTAGTCCCTAGTCCCAACTCCACAAGGTAACCAGTCACCGTCTCCCCTATATACAGAAGTACTATTGTCACGTTCGTCTATAGAATTTAGACATAGGCTGCATTAGCCCAAATAAATTACATGGTCTTTAGCGGGTAACTACTCAGAACATGTTTCGGAGCAGGTACCCGTTCAAGTCTTTTTGAGTAGCGGCTCCTTGTCTAAGCCATATATTCAGCAAAGACAACCCACATAACAATAAAAAAAATATATGAACCTGTCAATGCATCAACTAAATAAGTGGATGTTTGCTTATAAAAACCAAACATAATGACTGTATAGTACAAGTTCAGACAAGAATAATTTGACTTACCCCTGAACCAACATGCACTATTTTGTTGCTGGATAGCTTACCAGGGGTCTGTGAATTACTTTCTAATTCTTTCTTGGTTCAGAATGAGACTGGGTCAATTGTTTTGCATCGCGTTGTTTGGGTGCATTGCGGCAACCGCGCCAAGGCAAGCTGATGACCTGGGATGTACCATCATAATACGCTTCATATTGTATGTGTGATGGTAAAGTATCAATTTCTAGAGTGAAATTCAAAAGTAGTAACTCACTGTAGGTCACATGACCTGCATCAGTGACCTAGTGCATTTATATACTGACAAAATTAAATTAAGCGCCAGCGACGTTCGATTAAACGTCACACCTGACGTGGATCAACGACGACGCACGTAAAAAAAAAAAAAAAAAAAAGACCACAGCACACCAGGTGGGCATTAAAATAGGCCCATTACAGGGGATATTTTTACAGCTGGAGAGTGAGTTACTATCTTTCTCCCACTCGGGATCATTGTTGGTGGTGAAAATCCCACGTGACCTGCTGTCAACCATGATTTCGTCTACCAACAACGATCCATCGTGAGAGAAAAATAGTAGCTCACTCTCGGCCATGTAAGATTCTTTATATCTACAATTCTGTCAAAAATGGCTTCTATTATCATGAATTTAAGGAAAAATTACTAAAATAAAAGATAATTTACATACGGGCGTGTGTGGATGATGTGAACGGGAAATGGCCATGGGTATACGTACTTCCGAGCTGAAAATGCAGGCTGCAAGGACACAGAATTTATATTTGATGTTTCACTTTTCATTGACATGTTCTGAAAAAAAATCTTAAACAGGTCATCTGGGTGTTTTCTGCAAAGTTAAACGTTAAAAGTTTATTATCATAAATAAAAAACCAACCAGCAAGAATTACAAAACTCATATATTCTAAATCACACTGGGCACTCTGACCAAAAAAACAACAAGACGCCTCGCGTCATTTTATATCTTAATTCCATTGACAAATCATCCTTAAATATCAAATACAATGTTTATAAAAAAAATACGATGGCAAGTAGGAGAGGATCACACGGATAACAAAAACACCTTGGACTTTTTAAGATTTCTTGTGGGCGTATGTGATTTTCAATACGGTCCAACAGGAAAGGTCAAGTGGATAGAACATTTAGGACCACCACAAAAATCACCCGATATAAAAGGGTTAAGGTGTGATATATCGGCTTGTCACGTCTGGCCAATTCACAATGACTTGCTGTCAGGAATGAGTAAGTGTCATCTGGTGGATAAGCAAAATGAAGACGATGCTAGATTCTCGAGAAAAACTTTCTTAAGCATACCAGGCCAGTCATTCGATATTGAGGTATGCGGGAGACGCTGTTTAAAGGTGCACAGAAGTGGACTCTTCCGCGGTGTAAGACCCTTTGCGTGATATGTTTATGTTTCGCCCTCCTCCAAAGCATCGGTTTTCATTCGTAAATCTTAACCATTTGCAAAATGTAGTAACTTTCATGCTTAGTTTATATCAATGTTTCATAATTATAAGAGTACTCCCAGTCAGAGAAGGATTAGGGTTGCGACTTTTTGTCAGTCGAGAACTACACCTTTGTCCAAATCTAGCAAAACGAGCAGAAAAGGTGAAATACAGGTTTTTATTTCATAGCGTAAAATGTTGTGAAACCTTTACAACCACTCCACAAATGATTATAACAAGTACATTTTCAGAAGTTTGTGTCGACAATATCAAGACATGTTGACTTTAAAAATATCATGTAGATACTGACTATTATATATATATATATATATATATATATATATATATATATATATATATATATATATATATATATATATATATATATATATATACATACATATTAAATACCATTATTTGCTCCGAAATGTATGTGCCCTCTGTGAGGCTTCTGTTTATAAAATCCAGTTTTAATCTGCTAAAAACCGGAGTGTTTTTGGGTCACACAAAAGCTGTATCATAAACAGATAACAACGTTATATTTTGATTTTCTTACGTAATCTTTTTGGTTGTGTTAGTGCTTTAACAATGCATTCATCGTCTCATGCTCCTTCCGTTATGATGATTGATCCCGTCTCGAAGTATGGTGAGCAGGAGTGAAGAATATCAGGTTGAACTTATGCCTGCTGTCTCCATGAATAACATTGTCACCGTGACGAAAAATTAATTGATGCAGCAACAAACGATAAACACTGCTGTTTAAAACTTGTAAACAAGTGTGGAATGAAGCCTAATAGAAACAGGTAAAATGTTACGATTAACAGTGAAAATAAATTTGACAAAGTGGTGGTATTTTGAAACCATCCTACCAAGAAGATACAACACATACAAGCACCTACCCATCACGTTCATGCCATTACTACGTGATTCTCCTAACATTAAGCTACTTTTATGACCGAAACTGGATCCTTTTAATTGATATATATATGCACAAAACCGTATCTTATCATGAAATTATTAACATGACGTTTGGGGTGGTCAATGAAATGGTTTCATTGTGCTATTTTTGTCAAATGATGCAAAGTAACAGAGGAGAAAACTTTGGAAGGCCACTTGTAGTATTACGTAGTTCTTCAAATGAAAAGTACTCCGGGCATTTTAGTGACTCTCAGCATCTAAAGTACACTGTGCCAGTATCCAGATTAAGTAGAAAGGTACAATAAAATGTTTACTAGGCCCAAAATACAACTGGAAATACAAAAAGTTACGATGTAAGTGTAATTATATTGTTATGGCTTGACCCTCACTTGGATTATTGTCTTTTGAATCCCTTGTCTTTTTGCTGTGACGGGTCATCTAAGAAAGGCCATAACATTGAAATAGAATTTTGGGATAGAGAGATGGGATTAGCGTAGGGATATTTCAATACAACTTATGTGTGAACCATGTCTTCAATCAAACTGCCAAATTAAATATGATGGAATATCCAAAAAACAAGGTAAAATTGCACACATTAAGGGACCGAGTTGTAAAATAAATCAAATGGAAATAAGTCAGTGATGAGACAACGTTGGGTTAGTGAGATATAAAATTTTGTATTGATGAGCTTTAGAATAAAACAAAACGTTACTCCGCTCCAGAACCCCAGGCTGGATTATAAACAGCCAGGCCACCCAGGTTTTTATACAGATTATGCTAGGTAATATGACCACATGTATTTCAGTTTTTCATAGTATGAAGTAGAGAAAAAAATACTTATATGGCGATTTACCAATGTGAATATATGCATAATTTTACATGTATAGCACAGTGTTAATTTGAATGTCTGAGTGCTTGTCATACTTGTTTAGCACGTATGCTTATATGACCTGACTGAAGTTTGTCCTTTAGCTGAGAGAGAGAGAGAGAGAGAGAGAGAGAGGGAGCGAGAGCGAGAGACAGAGAGAGACAGAGACAGAGAGAGAGAGATAGAGAGAGAGAGCGAGAGAGAGAGAGATAGAGAGAGAGCGAGAGCGAGAGCGAGAGCGAGAGCGAGAGCGAGAGCGAGAGAGAGAGAGAGAGAGAGAGAGAGAGAGAGAGAGAGAGAGAGAGAGAGCTGAATATGTTTTTTGTGGCTGGTTAACAAATTTGTTAGAAATGATATTTTTATTTTGTATTTAATCAAATTTGTCAGAATTAATATTTTTATTTTGTATTTAATAATTAATTATTTGTAATAGAATTAATTATTCATATTAAAATTATTGTGGATCATAAAAATATAGTTCAAGCCGAAGAGGCATAGGTAAGTGCTTATGTCAATTTCATAAGATTGTCAATTATAGAAAGTACATGAATTATGTTTGAAAGGAAATTGATGACAAAATATTTCTTATACTGTGCAAATTAATGATATTTGCATAATTATTGATAATGTCTTTCTCCTTTTAATAACGCCCAGGGTATTAGATTGGTATGTATGAGCCAAACGGGGTGCTCTGGACTATAGGGGGAACTTGCAACATCACGATTTATCGGGCGGAATGTGTAAAGTTTTCAATGGTGGGCAAAGGACATTCCATCCCCTATTCCCATGTTAATATTTCACCTAATTAACAATAGAAACTTGGGAAAAACAGGTGAATACAAGGTTTGGATATACCAAATAAGGGAAACATCTATCTATCTATCTATCTATCTATCTATCTATCTATCTGACTGTCTGTCTGTCTGTCTGTCTGTCTGTAGCATGGGTTGTTGCCGATACGCAAAATATCATCGAGCACTGGGTACCTTGTATGCAGAACGAGTGAGCGAAGCGAACGAGTTTTGCCACATGGTACCCACTTCGAGTTGATATTCTGCCTATCGGTAACAAACCATCCTATGATCTGTTTATAGCAAGCGTCAGCGAGCTCTTACCATAAACACATGTGAATATAGGGTATTATAATAAATTATCCAATCAGAAGAGTATTCAGTATCTAGCCAACGAAGTTGATTTTCTTCGTCACCCCTACTGCGCATGCGCACATGGGCGCAGTCATTGCGTTTTAAGGCATCCCCGGGTAATTTTGGCAGTTTTATTTATACCAAAGTCTCAAACTTACCAGCCTTTATGGAAATTATGTCAATAATTAATAACTTGGTTTCAGAAAACGTTGTAGGCAGAGTGTAATAAATGGTAAGGATTCACCAACTTGCATAGTTAGCAGTTCAATGGAACGTGGACCTGGCAAACACGCTTCTGGGGCTGGAAATGGGTTTCCGCGGATTAGAAAAAAAAACTTGACAGGTGTGAGGGTAACCTAAATAAACATCCCAAAGTATGTAGTATTTGTTGCACATGTTGCGTCTAACCTTACTAATACCTGCATACTGTGCAGTCACCAGGTCGCTTCTCGGGGTCTTCCAGATCGCAACTTCCTGTCACACTTATCCTACAGGGGTCCCAAAACGGCATGTTGCCAAAGCGTGCTCCGTTTTGGTGTTGTCGCGCGACAATCCAACTATCACTTTCCGTACGCACCACTTCTCTGCCACAGGGTACAGCACTAGTTCAATGCCGATGTAAAAATCTTGGATACAATACTTAAATTTGTGGAACAGTGTATAACAAAAAGAAAGGCTATACGGCAGATAATTTCGTTCAGCTGTTTCAAGGTAGTACGGGCTTGCCCCTTCTAGACTGGTTTAGTAAATGGCCGCTAGAGGGACCTAAGGACCAAGTGCAACTGCCTGATCCACTGGCGTTATTATCGACACTTTGTAATGCTGACGCTCGCATCTTAGGCTAGGCCTACAGCATATTTAACATTTCATACACCTCCGTTTGGGTTAGATACACAGATTTAGCCTAAGTGCGTATCCTAAAGTTGGTGTAGAATGTCAATGTGAATAATATTTGTCAAAGATCCCTGTGAGGACGTGTCACAGTGTCTATTAATATTATAACGGCACCTTAAACTAGAAAATTGATAACCAAAGGCAATTCTAATTAGAAATATAATAATATGGCCTATAAGTAGGCCTACACGTGTGGTGGATAAATGGAAATTCTTTTTGCCTTCATGTGTTTCTACCAGAGGGTAGGCCAAAAAGAGAAATTATTAACGCTAAGCCTATTAGGCTGATAGGCAAAACTTTAACAGTTTAGACCTTAAAGTAGCATTCAATGCTAGCCAAAATGTTCATTAAGCTGGCCGGTTCATATTCTGGTATATTTTCTGCATTACAGCGATGTGAAATTCGGTAATTTAGTCATTCATTTGTTCATTCTCAATATCCTGCATGGGTCTGGTTTCTAGTTTAGACAGCAGGCAGGACGCTATCAAAGCAACATTATGGGTAGTTATATTGCAAGTGTTGGGATTCTCCGTACTTGATATGAACTCGTCAACACTGCGATCACCCTTGCTGAAACGATCCTTGTTTAGGCCTACTTCAACAAGCTGTGCTGCACCAGATGCCAAATGTTAAAGTAATGGAGCGGAGACTCGGCAGTCTCGCTGACAGCAGACGACGCCATCGTGACTTAGCGGAGCCCATAACAGTATATCGTATATCGGTACTTGTTGTTATAGGGACTCTTTCGGTTATAGGTATTCTTCCGCTTATAGGTAATCTTCTGGGCATAGGCAATCTGCCTGACAGAAGGCCTATTTTATAGACTTTTTCATACGGTCCATAGTTGTCTGACCTATATGGTATTCATACATATGCTTTTTTCCTCTAAAATGGACCCAAACGATGTATATATATACATATATGGTATTTGGTATTCACTTACCTATTTCCGATATCTCGTTTGCATGTGGTACAACCTAAAAGTATGGTGATACTGTTCATATTACATTCGACGACGAATCTTCACGTTTCATGCGGGTAGCACGGTAGTAGTAATTGTTGATGCTGTTAAAAAAATGCATTAACAAAAGCTATTCCACTCAACTTTAGATCGCATTCTCTGTCTCTCTGTCTCTAGATATATATGTGTAATACAGATCGTTATGCTAATTATTGGGCAGTAGGAGGGGGTAATTTCGTTTTGTGGTGATCACTCACTGGGGGTCCACGGGGGGGGGGTCCACGTGGCCACATGACGGGGCCATCTGCGCCACCTGACCTGCCTCACACTGGCCCCTACCTCCCAACCTCACCCCACCCCCAGCTTTGTCTATGTTACTTCACACAGGCTCGGTGCCGGGCACAGGCAAAACTTGCACTTACAGTTCTGAGGGTCACATTTGATTACATTCAATAAACTTGTCACCAGCAGGCCCAGATATTAAATGTTTTACAAATATCACGAATTGCAATATATTGGTTATGCCTGTGCAGCCTATTTTTCCAAGAAGCCTGCATTTCCAAAACAAACAAACGGTCATCTAAAAATTGTATCATGTTATTAAAATGCAAATGAGGAAACTGAAAAAAATATGATAATTCGGTTGATGGATGTAATTTGTTCCATTATAAATCAAGGCCTCTAATGCACTTCCTTGTAAACGACTACCATTGTTACGTCTTAATCAGTAGTTTATTTCAAAACTACACGTAGACAACATATAATGTAATCATTGGAAGTTTTACTGGTACATACACAAGATGTGTAAGTTCCGAGGCAAGATATGTAGTCAACGTAAATAAGCCTAGGCTATGGAATGCAGTTTCTCAGTCCCAGGGTAGCCAGCCTCACCCAGATATCATCCAATGCTTTTAAATTTGGACAAAAGAGAGCCAGGCTCTTAATCCTATGACCCCTGGTTAGTAGGCATTCAGTTCCTGTACGGCCAATCAGAGAACAGTATTGTCACAGACCCCATAATTATAAATTCATAAATATCAACCTTGAGGTGATCCACATTCAGGTTGATATTTATGAATCTATAATTAGGGTGTGTGTGAAAATCCCGTTCTCTGATTGGCTGTAGAGGAACCGAACGCCTAGTAACCATTTTGAGAGTGATATTTACGAATTGATAATTAGGAACTTGTGGCTGCTCACATCTAATTGGTTATACAATGAAAAAAAAAACATGTGCTGATTTTAGCCTCATTTTGAGCCACCTTGCTCTGAAATGCCAAAGCTCATGCTTCCATACCAACCCAATAAACAATAATGATAACCAGGGCTGTATTTACACCGGATGGTAATATTTATAGGTTATCACATGGTTGTAGCTGTATCACCCCCTCTATCAGCCCCCGAGCACACGTATCGTCACGAGATCGAAGGTCGAATGATGATATGGATGCAAGGGGCTGATACAGCTGCAACCATATGATAACTTTTATATTTTCATTTGGTTTAAATAGGCCTAGGCTATGGAATGCAGATCCCCAGTCCCTGGGTAGCCAGGCTCATAATCCTATCACCCCTGGTTCGCAGGAATTCAGTTCCTGTGTGGCCAATCAGAGATCAGTATTCTCGGAACTTGTGGCTGGTCACATCTAATTGGTTATACAAGGAAAAATCCCTCATGGGCTGATTTTAGCATCATTTTGAGCCACCTTGCTCTGAATTACCAAAGCTCATGCTCCCATATCAACCCAATAAACAATAATGATAACCAGGGCTGTATTCACACCGGATGGTAATATATATATATATATATATATATATATATATATATATATATATATATATATATATATATATATATATATATATATATATATATATATATATATATATACATATATATAACAAAGATACTTTATTGCTCTTTTGGCTCTGGTAGCACATAATCAATATCTTTAGCTTGAAAAACATTTTTAAGTGTAAAAAAATACTTTTCAGCTTGAAAAAAGTATTTTCAGGTTCAAAAATATTTTTTTAGCTTGTACAAATGGTTGTCAGCTTGAAAAATCTGTTTTGGAATTTTAATGAATAAGTTGACGTGTGAGTTAATAACTCGCACGCGCGACTTCCTAACTCCTACGTGCAACTTATTAACTCCAACTTGGGAGCTTTTAACTCATGCGAGTGACTTATTAACTCCCATGGGTGACTTATTAACACGCGCGTGCCACTTAATTGCCACGTGCACATTGTCACGTGGTGCAGCAGCCACCCCACTTTCCTCCTGCAAACATCATGGAATCCAAGAACCAAAAACAACTAGCAGCCTTATATGCGTGGTCGTCTTCAAGATGGCCGCCGCACCACTTGACAATGGGCACGTGACATTTAAGTTGCACGCGCGAGTTCATAAGTCGCCCATGGAAGTAAATAGGTCACATAGGTATTGACTGAACAGGGAGATATATACGTAAACATAATTAGAAATATCGGCGAACATACTGAGCTTGTTCTTGGGCAGCCTGGGTCAGCAGTTTGATCAGAAGCGATGTGCTCTCGGCTTGAAGAGACACCTCGTCAATCAGAAACTTGTGAAAGAGGGAAAATAAAAAGTATACATATAGCAATAAAAGGTTTGCTCACGTTGGTTTTATAATCATCATTGTCCTCTTTGTCGGTATCATTACTATTATGCCTATAATACCCCAATTTGTCAAGTGAATCAGTTTCAGCACTTAAACCATACAATAGGCCACCTCGCTCAAAACGACAGAATTGACAGTTGTATTAGACGCTTCAGTACTGAAGTGAACGTCTTAATGGTCCAGTTTGGTATGGCTTTTCAAGACGACAGAAACACATTATTTAGAACAAATTGTATGCCGCTCTATAGGTGTCAACGTTGGGATTATTCAAAGAGAGAATTTGAAAGCTTTGGACGAAAGCTATGAGGTTTATACGGAAACTACACACAGACCATATAATTGAATATTATTACCACACATATCATAATACTCCCTATTAAGCCCGTTTACATGAGCGTTTCGTTATTTTTTATTTTCATAATGTCATAAACAGCAAACATATTTTCATGAGAACATATGGTCTGCAAAAATTGGATGACAGTCACTCTTCAGAAAGTCGTCCCCAAATTTTATTTTGTAGGAAGTTTGGCTTTTATACGTTTTGAACTCAAACCAACATTTACAAGATATCATGCAGTGCATATACGAGTCCGTATCAGCAGATGGCAATAAAAATATAATCTATGCAATTTCATTCTGAGCTCTGACTGGAGACGGCAAACACAGCACATTTTGTCTCAGCAGCAGATATGTGACACGACTGATGCACGGTGTACTTTATACGAATTGTTTGTGTGTGTTTGTCACATTGTTATGAACATTTTTTTCTCTCCACTTGTGGTATAGAGTTAACATGAATGTATTTATAACCTTGACATTTGTAATGTGTACAAACATGCCTACCTTTTGCATACGAATAATATATATATATATATATATATATATATATATATATATATATATATATATATATATATATATATATATGTGTGTGTGTGTGTGTGTGTGTGTGTGTGTGTGTGTGTGCATCACAGCATTTAAAGCAATAGTGAAAAACGGTGGAGACCTGAGGAATGTGGGATTCAGTACTAATGACAATATGACCTGAAACAGGACAACTTTCTTAAGGACATAATTACCTTTCTTAATTTGTCAATTTGTATATTGAATTATAACCCTGAGTGTCAACATAGATACTTCTGACAGGGTATATATTAGGGCACCCCTGAGAGTTCAAAAAGACATTGCAGTAGCATGATTATTATTTAGCATATAATGTGTCTCTTATGTTTCGTTACTTGTTAGTGTAGACTTCATAATAACAAAAGTCTTCGTGTCTTTATCGTCTGAATTTTGTTCAACGAAACAAGTTCATTTTTCATAGACATAACAGTATCTCCTCTTACGGTTATCATTTCAATCAAAGTTCCAAACTCTTACAAGTTGATAGAGGTCTATAGAGACAGGGGCCGGATCCTCTGCAGTGCTGCTGGAAATGTACCTTGACTTGGTTGCTGTAAAATAGTTGGACCAGGGAGCACCACTAACATCTCTCCATTTTTAACGAATTTTGTCCAACGTCTGTCAAAGGTTTACATTTTCCTGTTTTCAAAAATCTTTGGCAGCGTCATCCATACACTAAGCACGGACGTACCTCGGATAAGTTTCTATGAGATTATTTGGATGGCTACGCTTCTTTGATCATTGATTTTTTATTTCAGTATTTTCGGTCATTTTGATTGGGTTGGGAATCTACTAAAATCTGTCTTGAAGACGATCGGCAAATTGCTTTGAACATGATGAGGGGCGACTTTTGCCTGCTCCATGGCCTTACTTTGCTCAACAGGTGGCGCCATAGTTTCATACTTTAATGCATTTTTGTTAAATTTTTTAATCATCTACTTTCAAAATATGTCAGTATGTGAAATATCTGAGTCATAGTAATAATTTGTACCCTCCCTCTCTACGCTGTAACTAAACCACAATTTGTCTCTTTGACTGGTGGAGTCCATTCAAACTGGATATATAAGATAATAGTAAACTCGTGTTAAGAGACAAATGGTACATGAATGTAATCTTGTTATTCACATATTTATTGTGGTAATCTAGTTGTGTCACAGTTTTGTTACAAGTGCTAAATGTGACGCAGACAATTTTCTTTTGTTAGAACATGGCGCCGATAGCTTCTAGGTAGCAACTTTGATACAAGGTTATCTGAGGTACAGCCCAGTTAAAAAAAAATCAGGAGAGCGGTTTTGAAGAAATCGAACGATACACATATTTATCAGGCGGAATAGTATGCAAGTGGTTTAAGCTCGGAGACATGTACATTTTCTTATCACATGTTGGCTATAATGTCCTTATACTTTGACAGAATGCCACTTCACAAGGGAATATGCAGGCCCAAATACACGCCATGTACTCAAATTGATATATCTATAAACTTGTATCTCAGGACAATACTTTTCCTGTGCTTTTTTTATTTGTATCATGAAGCCCGGGTCAATTCCATCAAAATTGCAGAGGACCAAATTTGGTAAAGATAGACTTCAATTTTCTCCACAGGTGTTGACACAATTTTGTGAAGAACATTTCTGGTGTCTTGTATGTTTTGACCATGGTAAAAAGCCAAAGGTCACTTCTCTTCAAACTCGGCGGGAGAGTACTCTGATTGGGCCTGCACTACAAGATTATTATTTAGGTAGAGTCAACGATATATCCTGTTTTTTCATGATTTTTGGAACTAATGTAATAATAAAGAGTACATGATGACATGGTTAACCTACATGTAGACACACTGGTGTTAATGCACGGATGTGTACTTTTTTCAGGGAAAAAAAAACGTAGACCAGATACTCTCAAATCTTGTTGATAGGGCGTCTTGAATAAGTTTCTATGAAATAGTTTACTTTGTGGCTTTGTGATTATGTTTGCATACTTTGTTTGCTTATGAAAATATCCTATTTTAAGGACAAAGCTGCAAATGCAGAGCCTTATATTAGATAAGTTAACATAGCCAACTTTAACAATTGTCTCGTTATTCAATTTCAGGAAACTTTATATGTATGTAAAATTTTAAAAGTTTCACCAGGACGTTAAGTTGGCTTGGGAAAATGAGGCGATCCCAAAAATGCCCCATTTTCATGTAAAGGTTGCAGCAATGTGTACACGGTTTCTTTTTTTTTTTTTAATCATTTTGCTGTGTTTAAAAACGGACACTTTTGCTCAACCTGTCAACATGCAGCCGCACCGCTCCTTAAAAGGTTTGTTTCATTCAGATTATCAAGTTTACACATAACATAATTCATTCATGTGGTATTAAAAGTATTATTAAAGATCGTTACAAGTTGTTTCCAGTTCTAAAGCACAACACCCGGATGTAACAGTTGCCTAAGTTGTAAATAAAAAAATGTCGATTTTTTATGTTGAATTCAACAGAGACAGCAAGACTTGTGACATCTTTCCAGGGTTTTGTTGTAGTGCTCTTTAGACTTTGCGTGCTGGCTATTCATTTAAAAATCAGCTTATGCGGGTATATTATCAATTATGCTACCAACAAATAAGCAAGTTAGCGACATAGACCAAATCCATAGCATAAACGTATGTAATGATGGTTATGATTATATATATGTATGCATATATATATATATATATATATATATATATATATATATATATATATATGTGTGTGTGTGTGTGTATATATACATATATGTATATGTATGTATATATGTATTATATATATATATATATATATATATATATATATATATATATATATATATATATATATAAGGAATTTTTCTTGCAGTGTATTGCTCTAAAAAGACACATTTCGAGCGAAAACGTAACAACATAAAAATAAAAACTGACTGCGCCCAAAGTCGATCGCTTTTCAAACATTGAACATTCTGAAGATTTTATGACAGAAGAAGACCTCGGTCTTTTAAAGAACAGTCAATATATACTGTCCATATGTCATATTTCCATGCAAGTACATAGACCTCAGATTCCTGTAGCACGTATATGATAAAGTCTGCAACCATTGAGTAAGATATATATCGTATTTTGAAAATTGGCATCCGCAGTAACGAGAAATCTTCATTAATTTTATTGTAGCTGATTGCTTTCCGTTGTGCTCACCAGATGGCAGACGTTGACAACGGCTGGGCGCAAAGCATTTCATTGTGCAGCTGGGAAAAGAAATTACAGGAGACAAAAAAAACAAAAAACAAAATCAAAAACAAGAAGAAAAAAAGAAAAAACCACAAAAACCCTACAGCTTGCCAGCACCACTTAATTGAATTGTGCATCAAACAGTTGACCAGACTATGACAGACAGATACGTGCGTCAACAACCTGTACCCAGCTACCTAC
The DNA here is from genome assembly GCA_964020975.1 of Hermodice carunculata. Classification (NCBI taxonomy): domain Eukaryota; kingdom Metazoa; phylum Annelida; class Polychaeta; order Eunicida; family Amphinomidae; genus Hermodice; species Hermodice carunculata. Next base: position 103,933,799 of record OZ026616.1, on the reverse strand, counting down.
GGTCTTGTGCGCTTTCTTTTTAATTCCCAGTTTTTGTTTTTCTGTTATCCCTCTTCTTCTTCTTCTTCTTCTTCTTCTTCTTCTTCTTCTTCTTCTTCTTCTTCTTCTTCTTCTTCTTCTTCTTCTTCTTCTTCTTCTTCTTCTTCTTCTTCTTCTTCTTCTTCTTCTTCTTCCTCCTCCTCCTCCTACTCTCCAAGCAAACATCATAGCATTGTGCTCATTGCCATAATTTTTCTCTTTTAGCGAAAAAGTTATTCGCGCCTTGATTTTGTTACATCACGTTTCTTGTGCTCCAAATCAGGTCACTGCGTCCCATGCCCGCTCCACATGTTTATCAACAGCGCATAACATTAGATAAAGAATCATTAAATTCACAAACATATGAACAATCTGTATCCTGTCAAAGAAACTTCAGCTTTTGTAGAACAAAACACAAGATCGACTGATGTATTTTATTCAAAGTTGTTTTTTTAATTTATTTTTTTTATCTATATTATGATTTTATATTCATATTCATCATTCAAAAGACCTTTTATTTTGGTAGCAGGCACCAGCATGCCTTCTCTTAGATTTGTACGTCCTAAGGTGGTCAAGGTCAACGTTTTCGTGGCCCTATGTGCGCCTTGCACCCAAAGTGCTCGAAGAAAGCTGTTGACTCAGTCGAGACTCAGCGCTAAAAAGGTTGAATGATATGCCCCGCAGGCAAGTATGCACCCTGTATATTTATTATGTTAATAGCGTTGATTGAGGTAATACTACTCTGGACAGATGAATTCAGATGTTGTAATGATTTTCATAGAAAACGGTAACCTTATTGCTTTAGGCCAGAATCGACCTAGATTTACGAACAAAAATATGCGATTCTGATACCGTAATGGTCTTCATAACCTGATATAGAGGTGATCTTATCATTGGTTTGGGGAAATGCAAATGCATTGCATCTTCTTTAGTATTTAAGATGCCTTTAATAATCACCCGCTGCACCTCAGGTAAAAACAAATGTTTCCAGCGGACTTATCAAATTAGTTGCATGCACTAAATTCTCTGCTCCTATTACTTACCTGAACAAATTATTTTTCAGCTATTTTTATTTATTTTGTATGTGTTTTTAAACGGTTTTTATAGCAGGTAGAAGAGAATCAGATATGCATCTTGGCACTTTTAGCTGTTTTGAAAAACAGTTACGGAAGATTGATACTATATCAATTTGCGGCCACATATTATGCCATATACATATATATATATATATGTATATATATATATATATATATATATATATATATATATATATATATATATATATATATATATATATATATATGTGAGTTGAGTTTCGTGTAGAAGTAGACGCCAATTCCTTCAGACTGATGGGAATTATGGTTCTTTGTATTCTTACGCCTCCTTCTGTGAGAAAAAGCAATGTCTTCAGATTATCCGTCCGCCAGGTCACTGTGGCTGTCAATGCAAACAACCCGGTGATAGAAGAGAAAGACTTCACAGGGCAACGGATAAATCTGCAGTGTGCCCCTGCCTCTAAATACCACTCCCATGAGATACCGTCTTGCTTTGTATGACCACTGTTTGAGGAGGGAAAAATTCAAGTGATAATCACTTTGACTCTTCTTGCAATTTATGAGAGACCACCAAGTTTGAGAAAGCACAACGAGATTATTTCTAGCGGTGATATATTGGAAGTTTTTATAGTCCCGGTTTTCCGGATTATAATGGGTGTGGTGAACAAATTGGAATTACTACATGTATTCAAGTTTATTACGAGCAATTACATAAGTGGCTCGGGAATATTTGCAACAGTCAATTTGATAAAATACCGGTATTTCGGAATTAGAGAAGTTGCGTCCGAATGATTAAATTTCTAGTCGCCTCGCCTACTATTCGCGTTCGAATGAAAAGAGTAAAGCTGTTTCTCTTTTTTTTTGGGGGGGGGGGGATTCTAAATTACGATGTAAGATATGGACAATGAAACATCACTGACAGTATTTAAATACTGCAGCCCACTCCCAATGTCCAAGCAATTAGGGACCTACAGAGCAATTTCCCAAGATCAAAACCCAAAACAAAACACGAAAAAAAAAAAAATATATTGATCAAATTTTTTGACCACACATATAATACTTTTCGTAAAACAATGGCTCGTAACTATTGCACTGTATACAAGGATATTTGCGTCTGTTCCCGTGTTCTTTGAGAACTGCCTCCCCTGGCGCTCTCAAATTATTTCATGTTTCACCGGATGCAATCACGTTTCTCAATTATGCTACCACAGGTAGGCATGTTGTGTCTCGACTCTTTCAATCACTGCGAATTAGTTTTTTTTTCTAACATTCTAGCTGTAGAGAAAGAAATATTGATCGTGTAGAGTGCTTAAAGGGATGATTTGGCGACGCAATCATCGTCGAAACGCCCAGATAGTTTCTATATTCTTTTGCCTGCCAAATGTGTACCATTTGCACTCGATAACATTGGACGTTTAGAAAAGAAACGCTTTATTTATTAGAAAGATGATGCATCAGTTGGCTATCAAAAGACAGGGTTGATGGAATTAATCCTGGCCCTTTGATGAAATCATGTTGCTGTAGTTCACGTGAGTCTTTTTTATTTAACAACAAACTGGTAGACTATTGTTAATTTTGGAACAGAATATGAAACCAGATGGGTGCACCGGGCATACTGGGATACTGTAAAAGGCCAAAGGACCAGCCCTTTTTCCGCTCAAATTAGTAAAATAAAAAAACACTAGGATGTTAAAGGCCATCTTTAAAATTTTACCTTAACTTTTTTTAAAATACATTTTGAATCAGAATTGTAGATCAGCTCTGTCCTTAAGTATGTTTCGGTTCAACAGTTCCCTCGGCAATGTAAGGCGCCAAACTCGCTCCAAAGCAGAAATGGAGACTCAGTCGTATTCTCACCAATTAAGGATGTATAAATACAGACGTTGAATACACCAAACAAATGCGACGAGTTTTATACCGAGATACCATTCTTCATTCAGAATCCCCGCGTTCGAGACATCATTATACAAAACGTGACTGGTAATTTGTGTTCCTCTGGAGAGTTTAGGAGTTAAGACTAGTTCGCTGCGCAAATCGATAGCCAGCAACTGTAGGTTTCAAATGTAGTTTGCTTTATCTTAAGTTAGCTCCTTTGCCGTAATATTTCACTTTGCCCAAATATTTTTAAGGATAGGTATCATGGAGAAATACAGGAGTAAAATTAAACATACCTGGTACTAAGCTATTTTGGATACGCTTTGATTGACCAGACGGCGCTGCCAAACAGAGGCATTAACTCCGTCTTTTCATAACTGATTTAGGGGTTAATGTCTGAGAATAGTACCTCTAGGAAATTAAGCCAATGATGCTTCAACATTATGCACAAGGCACTACTGTAGATAAGCACGCTACCACGTTCCATTATATGGAGGAATTCCATAAGGAAACTCTCTCCAGCATTCTGCCAAATGTCGGCCATAGCGACAACAGTGTGACGTAGAACCATGGACCTGATTGCATATCCATGGAAAAACTAGATATCCTGATAATGTTGTACCATATTCTATAGAGTCTTGCACACCAAATCACCAGCAATTCTGCTTCTACTAAGTAACAGTTTTTTTCAATCATTTAGAAACACATATAAAGACCTTTTATTCAGTGTCCTCTAGAAAAGAATATGATAACATATGAGTTTGGTCACATTGACTGCACACAGGTCAACATTATGGTCGACGCCAGACATGACTGGACATTTTCCTGCGGGGACAACGCAATATCGGGTTACTTATTTCCATGAAATCAAACAGTTTTGGTATATCAAATAAGCAGTAAAAATCCCAGTTTGATATTTATTTATAAAATGTTACTTTCTGGTGAAATGTGTTTCAATAATTTATACTTCTCGTGTGTTTCAAAATAACCAATGATACGCTATTTTTGAGCGTGAGATACAACCATATCCACCCATTTTACAATACGCAAGAAACAAAAATAGGATTGCAATCTGTAGCGTCATGTATAAAAAACTTCGTTTTCAGGACATCATTTGAGAATTTCCTTATCTCTTTCTTAAGACTCCATAGATGTACTGCATCATTTCAAATCGGGGGGACTTAAAAACTTAGCTAAGCACGCTGGTATGAAAAATGTGTCAGTCAATAGATATCATTTCCACACTATGCGCTTCATGCATCCACAGGGCACAGGAAAAATAGGATACGTTATCTTCGAAAGTCATCTCCAAAACCGTCTGACATATAACTTGACCAAAAGCCAACATCAAACAGACACAATGAATCTGTGGACTTGGCTTTTTAATCCAACCACCAGAGGGCGCTCCAATGAGCTGCGTACACTCTCCAGTTCAAAGTTTTGCAAATATAGAACTTCAACAGGAAACATATATTCTTGTCTTCTTTTTCTGAGCTCTTTGTTTGCCATCATGAGCGTCTCCATTCCAAAGTAATTCATCTAAATCTACCTTTCGTCAAATCATTACAGGCATCAGATACAAAAAAATAATAAAAAGATGCTGGTTTATACATTGCTAGTCTAATGTATCACAAAATCGTAGATATGTCTGTGGTTTTTCTTTGCTGACCAAAACACACAATACTGTCAATACCATGCAGTGGTGACCAAATCTGCGTTGAAACATTTCTATTCAACTGTTGAAGCAGGGACCGACCAGGTAATTCACTGTACTGTAAAATAGTCAGGGACGTCTTGCCGCCCTACACCTATCAGCCCTGGGTAATAATAAACACGTGGGTATACGTCATCAAGAAACGTACCCCTAATGCAGGCATCCATATGTGAGCTTTCGTCATACCTCTGGTAACATTTGGGAATGAACAATGCGGCATACGTTTGTGACGGATTACTTTACACAGCGTTACTGGTTTTATTTATTTATTTATTTATTTATTTATTTATTTATTTATTTATTTATTTATTTATTTATTTATTTATTTATTTATTTATTTATTTATTTATTTGTTTGTTTGTTTGTTTGTTTGTTTGTCTGTCTGTGGATCTATTTATTTATTTATTTATTTATTTATTTATTTATTTATTTATTTATTTATTTATTTGGACGGGAAGTAAAATATCATTTCCGTCTTTCATTAGGAAAAGAACCCAAATTTCCGAGCTTGAGGTGGATTAAACTGGCAGGGAAACGATGCACAGCCAGGACTCCCTTCATTGTGACTGCGGACAAACAGATTTAAATTGCCTCAATCCATACAAAAATTATATAGGAAAAAAGCTCGGTAGGCCATGCAATTTGAACTTTATTAGCTGTATAATGTACATACATAAATCATGACATTTTGCTGAAGAAAAATAACACGAACATAATTAAAAGAGACAAGTATTTCACTAACACGATACAAGAAAGAAAAAATACATTTAGTGCTACAACAGCACACTCACAGGTAATACCTAGATGATCATACGTTTAGAGAAAAAAATCGTTTCCTATTTACACTGCTGTTTTGTATCAGAAATATCCCCTCTTCTTCTGTATATTTGTAAAGAATTTCTTTATTACTGCAATTTATCAAAGTCGTCTAAATTGATAATGGACAAAAAATCATTTAAATTGTCAAATATTGGGAAAGTATCGAATCGTGTGGGTATTTTCTTTCAGTTTCAGTTTTTTGTCGGAACCAGAATTACTTTTCATAGTTTCTTCTTCTTCTTCTTCTTCTTCTTCTTCTTCTTCTTCTTCTTCTTCTTCTTCTTCTTCTTCTTCTTCTTCTTCTTCTTCTTCTTCTTCTTCTTCTTCTTCTTCTTCTTCTTCTTCTTCTTCTTCTTCTTCTTCTTCTTCTTCTTCTTCTTCTTCTTCTTCTCTCTCTCTCTCTTTTTTTTTTTTTTGCAAAAGTCCGAGTAGGAAAAAAGTCAGTGCGCGAACCGATGTTTTCCAACATTTTATTAAAGTTGGAAATTTTTTTAAAGGATGTAATCCATTTATACTTTCCGGTATCAATATGTTTCACCTTACAAAGGAAGCAAACAGACAATAAACTATCGGGTTTCATGTGTACTGTTCGTAGACAATTCTGGAACATTTGTGTGACAATTTGGAGCACAAGAGGGAATTCTTTAACTTCACTTATTACGGCTATACTGCTAGCTTTTTCATGCACTCCCAAAGTAAAATGCAGAAAACCTAGGTGAACCTTTTCTACAGAGAATTTTTAAATAGTCAGTTTCAGTACTTGTGATACATTTATCGGTCGGAATTTCGTATGGCCTCCAGGCATCACAGCCGTACATAAGAATTAGCGATATAAGTTTGTGAAATAAACTCAGCAGTATTAGAAGACTGAGCATGCGGTTATGTACCTGGATTGCCGTAACAGACTAGAAATGCCCCAATTAGAAATGTTGTGACGTATCTGGCATTATTAGGATATCAAGTTGCGGGTATCCGGGTGAAAGCTTATTATCCGGGTACCCGAAGAAAATGACTTTTACGGGCGAAAACCCAGGTTCGCGGTCAATCCACTAATTAATATATATATATATATATATTTATATATATATATTAGTAAATTAATATCCACACACACACACACATATATATATATATATGTGTGTGTGTGTGTGTGTGTGTGTGTGTGTGTGTGTGTGTGTGTGTGTGAACACATTAAACAAAAGGGGGCGATCACATTCGTTGAACACCAAGATACCATTGTTTTCCTTCCCCCTACTATGTCATGTATAACAGAAATTTGATTTACTCTCTGCAAATGATTACTAATCCATCGTTTCTTTGTCGGTCTGATAGAGGAAATAAGGGCTAAGTTTAACAAATTTTTCTCATACACATCTTGTTTTTGTACAGACACTAACCCTCGATAGATAAATTTGTACACATATTGCTAACGGTGTAGTTTAATTGCACAGCTCGAAGCCTACCAGTCTCTACATGCAAAGGTTGGACGCCTGACTTGAATTGTGCCGGTAACTATCTCTGGGTTTTCCTTATCATACTTTTGTTTTTATACACCTTTCGACTTCAAAACAGCAAAAAGGCGTCAAGATTATTTGCGTCTCTATATCTTATTACAGATATCAAACAAATATGTTATCCCTGTATCAACGACCTTTTCTAGGCCCATTTTGTTCATCTCTAACAATATCCACATATTCCGACAGAACTACGGTCCTTTAATAAAGAAATCGAGCACAACCATTATAAAAGCACGAGATTGATTCTCCTGTGGGATAGGGGATGATATGAATTCTTTGTTGATAGGCAAACTAATGACCAGATTCCACACACTGGCTTAATTTGCAAAATCAAAACATTTCTGGAATAAATGACATAATATTGACGAACATCCCTATGGCTCTACTACCTGGTCTGGTTGAGGAGCAAAACCATAATGCGATTTTTATTAACTACCCTCTTTAAACCATTTTCTGAAATTGGATAATGATCAATTATGGTAATAGCTGTGTTCAAGTATCTATGTAACACAGTTTTACCGACTTTTTCTATTAGTCAGTTTTGCATTTCAGAGTAAAGTACCTTGTCAAAATCATCGCTGATTCTTGTTAATCATGTAGTGAATCTCTTTCTCATATGCTGTACACCTCTGATGTCATCAATGTTTATGACTCTGGTGTCATCAATATTTGTGACCAACTCACCATTTTCTTCCAGGATGAGCTATTTTGCTCTTCGATATTGGACTTTGGTTATTAATATGATCCCAAAAGGCTCAAGGATCTTTAATATTAACGTTTTCTATCTGTATCACCATAGTGCGTCTGCAGTTTATAAATAAATAACGTACCAAGTCGATGTGTACCTCTTTTAATGGCCGTAGCTTGCACGGTCTTGTTCTCCTGCGACCTGTGCAACCTGCACATTTCTGATCACAAACTGGCGCTTGCTGGTAGAACTCCTTTAGAAATAATCCCGGCATGCACTTGAATTTTACATTGTTTTACGACGCCCGCACTGGCCACTTGGAAGGCACCTTTGTATCCGTCTCTAACAAAATCATCTAACACATATTACCATAGGTAGAATCGAAATCTTGTTGTTTGTCATGTTGAAACGAATGAACCCTTCTCTCCATATGTCAATGTGTTATTAAACGTCTTTTCTTTGGAGGGGGTTTTCAGGTATAATTGTAATTTGCACATGCCACACTGTTCATATGTGTGCCTAGGGTGTAACCCGTGTGCGAAGTTGCAGATGATACACAATGTTGGTAGTACATGAGAAAATAACTACTGAAATCAGTTTTGGACAACAACTGCACCATCGATCAATGCCTGCGCTCACCTTTACATGCATTTCCCTCTTGCCATAATCCATCGATGAAAACATCGCAGTTAACATGTTGATGGACCCGTGAGAAAGAGGTCAATGACCTTGAATTTTACGGGGATGTAATCAGTCAGAGCTGCAGATTCATTCTGAGCCCCATCTTAGTAAAGATTGGATAGTGCAACTGATAGTGCCAAGCAAACAATACCGGGTCTGAGCGATTTAAGCTTTGTAATTCATTAGTATTGTATGGAATCCAGACTGAAATAAGCTATCTCTCCCACGACCTGCGTGAGAAATTTGCCTAATCGGTGTCAGCTAAGTTCAGATGTGATGTTTGTTAAAGCAAATCTAATGGAACCGCATTTTCTTCTTTGTGATATGAAAAGGGTATAGAAGTTGCCCAGACAGTTAACCATTTGATTACCACCATCATGCATATTTGTTTAAAGGGAAGACCAAAAGATAATAATTATGTTATGTAGTGTACCAAGGGCAACTAATACTTTTGGTTGATTTTACCCAAAACAAATTGTTTGATGTTTTCGCGCTGGATTATCTATTGAGTCAACGGTTTTGTTCTGCGAACTTTGGGAGTGTCGAATTTGGCTATCCTTTTTACATTAGCATCATAAATGTTCTGCTTGTCCAACGAAAGGTTTATATATATATATATATATATATATATATATATATATATATATATATATATATATATATATATATATATTTATATATATGTATATATAATACTCCAGCAATGGGGGGGGGATATGTTCATAATATATCACACTTAGGCAGACCGCAGACTTGAGGGGACCAAACACTGATCCCCTCAGTCTGGTCGTCTTTATGCTTATATATATATATATATATATATATATGGTCACCCTAATACTGAAAAAATATGCTAACATACATCTAACACCCAATTTATGGAACACAAATTGTTTTTATTCATGTTTATTGGTTAGGATTATACCTATTATACCAAATACTAAGTACTTGTGTGGTCCCCCTTAAACTGCAATCTTGCCACAGATCCACCTAATGCTTATATAATCCTTTGTAGAGAAATGGTACTTGCTCAAAATACTGTCATGGCTATATATATATATATATATATATATATATATATATATATATATATATATATATATATATATATATATATATATATATATATATATATATATATATATATATATATATATATAAAATGTCCTCTGGTTCTTTTGCCATTTTTTTTTGGCTATTCCAGTAATTGCCCAGTACAAAACGAGTTGCAACAATGATGCGGAAAGCTTTCCGCAATCGGTGGTGGATTGAAACGTCAAACTTGATGACACAAAAGCACTATGTATGTGAGAAAACATTATTATATAACATAACATGCCACGCGTCTCATAAATTGTTACCTTGTTTTAGCCCGCATCATAACAATCTGTAGTCAGTGTTGGGCAGTTTATCAAAGACGCTACCAGACAACGCCTTGCGTGAAGATACCATCATTGGTATAATTACATTCTGTAAGCGTAGAATAGCTTAATTACATGCACATGTAGTGCTCTCCAGTTATACAGTGGCTTAATTACATACACATGTAGTGACTTCCAATTGTTAACTGGCTTAATTGCATACGCACCCTGTGCCTTCCATCTTCCATTGTTTCAGATACTAGTATTGATTTGTTTAACACAAGTCTGTCAGTGCAAAGTTTATGCAAAGTGGCTTCCTAATAAGAAAATAAAATCCATACATTATTACTTCCTGCTTCCTGTTGCCACAGCCTGTGCCTGCAGGCTTAAAATACATTTGCAATACAAGTGTGAATTGTTAAACCGTCATTTTGTTGATATCTCTACAATTTGGATTCGTAAACATTTATTCCTTTGTAGAGAAATGGTACTTGCTCAAAATACTGTCATGGCTATGTATTTTTTCTTCCTGATTTGAAGGCAAAATAACCAATGTTTATCGACGTTTCCACCGTTTAGCTGACAGCTTTGGTTAGATCACCTTTGGGCAAGGTCCGTTAGCTGACTGGTCAAAACATTGATAAAGCTTTGTCAGTCTTGATTCCACAATAAGTCGAATCTATAGCCGTTTATTAGTTTTGTTTTTTTTTTTTTTAATTTCGAGGTTTCATACATGGATATTGAGAACAGGGCTTTGTATAATACAATTTTGCGAACATTAACTGTTGATTAAAAAAAAGTGAAATACGTTGCTGATGTAGACGCATTTTCGTAATGTAGCACATGTCTAGTCCCACAAAATATTTCTCAGTCTTATTGCCAATATAGGTTAGTGTCAAATGTTAAATTTACATTTAGTAACTTTCCATTCCATCTAGTTTTGGTCATCCAACGTCTCTATGACGGTCCGGATTAGGAGAGCTGTGCAACTGGTTTTATCGCTATATAAGATGTTTGAACTTCGCACTTTTGGACTTCAAGGTCGGAGTACTTGAGTGCATCGGATCACCTGACCCTTGTCCATAGCAATAGGCTTTATGTTCGGTTGATAAGTTCGAATATCTGAACAAAGAGCACTTGAGATCAATATTTCACGCATTCTATTTAGAGATTTTTCTAACTACAAATGTATTGACATATCGGTCCTGAAACTGTACAAAACTGTTAAGTACTTTAATGTCAACAACATATTTTCTATATGTAGTTGTCCCTATTTAAGACACAGGGGTATATTCAAATATAAACATCCTGGCTCTATTTTGAACAGAATAAACTGATAAGGAACATTCTCTCTTGTATATACCCTACAAATTAGAGAGTCAAAAGCATAGTTACGTCACATTGAATTGGCCAATTTGTCAATTAGCTTGATCTATGGGTAACTGCGAAGCATATTGACTTTGGTAAAGTTCATGATAATTCATAGTCAATGCGAGTTACGAAGCCATTAAAGTGAAGTACATTAGGACACATTTGAGACGCTTGACATTTGGTTACAAACCCGACTATTAACTTCCAGGCTTGTATCGTTGAGCATATTCGATAAGGTCGGCCAGGTTACAGCCGGATGAGTGTATACATTTGTGAACATTAAGATTACAGGTCTATATATAGAAGGGTACTTTACCTATGACAACTGGAAAATGCAGTCCTCCTTACAGTGCCTGTATACACATTACAGCATCGGGATAACATTTCACTTGCTCGACCCAAACAGTAACTGGAAACGTCCCGTAAACTATATGCAAGGGCAATCTGAAACAAGGCCAACATTGAAAACAGACTTCTTGTGAGGATGGAAAAGGCCTCAGGAGGTGTCACTATGTACTTTTGTTTAAGTATACCATGGGAGTGCTGAGTTGGGAATAGTTTTACAGAAAATAAGACAGCAAAGAGGTGTCAAAGAAACGACATTTCATGGAATATATCAAAGATATAACGGCCAGGCGACATAAGCAGCATAAACATGGTACCTTTAGATTTCTCACAAAGTTTTAACAACTATTCCGTGGCACAGAAACTATGGCTCTGACGATTGAAACCAAGGTAGTAATTGGAGGAATTCTTGCCCTGATATCTCTTCTTGGGATGTTTGGCAATATTCTTGTATGTGTTGCCATATACAAAGTGAAGCAATTAAGGATAATATGTAACATCTATATTACGTCTCTTGCCATTACGGATTTACTTGTATTGCTTATTGTGGCACCCATCTTCATCGGCAACGTTTTGGAAGGCACTTGGCCTTTTGGCTTTTACATTTGTCAATTTTGGATGATATCGGATGTGTTTCTCTGTACCGCTTCTATTCTTCATTTGGGTGCTATATCAGTGGATCGTTATCGTGCAATAAAGACTCCTCTCAAGTATGCTATGAACAGAACTGCAAAAGAAGCAATTGTCATAATTGCAGTGGTGTGGTTTGTTTCTCTCCTCAACGGTCTCTGTCCGGTGTTGGTCTACAGGGCAGAGACAAGACGGGCTATTGAGGCACAGGCATTTTGTGCTTTAACTACAGACCCATCATTCGTAGTCACATCTTCAATTTTGACATTTTTCTTACCCTGTAGCTCGATGCTTGTGATCTATTTTGTTCTACTAAAGGCAATGAAAATAAAACCTCGAGCTTCATGGGCAACCATCAGGCCAAAACTGCTGGCGTTTGTCAGGCTGGCCCGTAGAATCAGACAGAGAAATTCTATTGCAGCGGCCGAAGGGAACCACATTGCTGCTGAAAATGAAACCAAGGTGTCAGTTCCTAAAGTCTGCGGAGAAACATCCACTGAGATTGATAACGCAAGTGTCGTTGGTGATTACTCACGTCAACGAGACTCTTTTGATTCCCAATGTCCTGAGTTACTCACAATCACTGAGACCAGAACTGCTTCTGAGGTATACCAAGGAGACAGTATTCTCCATACTACGAAAACCACTTCAATGACACGTGAGCAAAAGGTAGCAAAAACACTCGGGGTGGTCATTGGTATTTTTATTCTGTGCTGGCTGCCCTTTTTTACGGTAAATGTTTTGAACGCTACATGTTGTGCGGCGTCTGCCTCACTGTTCTACACGGTTACATGGTTGGGCTATTTTAATTCGGCCCTAAACCCTCTTCTTTACACATGCTTTAACCGCCAGTTCCGTGCAGCATTTAAAAAGACATTAAGATGTAAAAGTGCCAGAAGAATTTAGCATAAGTTTCAACGTGTAGACATGGGCATGCATATTAATAGTTCATAGTGCCTAAATTTGAAATCCAACCCCTTTTCACAAATTTTAATTGTTTCTTTTGTGAACAAAACACTGTTTTTCCACTTTAAATATTCACCCATTGGCATTACGGTAACATCTTACAATGTAAAAGCCACATAATGGAAACAGCAAGAACACTTCATCACATCAAACATGTTTTCATGAGCCTAAAACTACAGTTACTGTAGTACATATAATCTGAAGCATATACATATAGATAAACACAGATGCCTTTTGTAATATTTACTAATAGGTCCGGCATATATATCTATTTTTGCTAAAATTATTACTTCATGAAGTTGATGTTCTTGTGCCTGACGGAAAATCTGCGATACAGAAGATATTGAGCATATCCTTTCATTAAACTAAGCAATGAGGTTACACTTCAAAATTCCAATTTCTTATAATATGGCTTTTTCTTATAAAGCTCACTAGTTTGTCTTGTGTTGACTTTTACTGCCCACTTAAACAATACAAAATTACAGCTGCCAATTCAAGTGAAAAATGCACCTTCGGGACTTCATGTGTACACACCATGTCTAAAGAATGCCGCTCAATAACTGTGAAAATAAACACACGCAAGAGAAGTGTTCATCTGTTGCCTACTGTAATACAAACATGCTTTGTACAGCAGAACACAGGGTATTGTAGCTTTTACTTACATCATGCTTCGCGCTCAGATGTACTTACGAAAGCAAGTTTCTATTCATCCACTTGCTTTCTTTAATGTTCCACATGGGCTCATGATTATGAGTAGTGTGTATTTTAAGCCGCTCATAAAGGCATGCAGCTAACTAGCGTAAAAGTTGCCTATGCTTTTACATTTTTTCCACTTTATTACAGTATGTTAAATAAACGTAACATGAAACTTGTAATCAAAGTGTTTAAGTATTATATTCTGATTAACATAATTATATGCTATTTTGATCCTGGCCAAGAAACCCCTTTATTAGGAATAGAATGTATCAGTCTCCATAAGAACACATTGCAGGTAACGCCTCAGGAAAAACAGTCACAAAAGGTATTTCAGCTCGATAGAATTACTGTAAGTTACAACGATGTCTCGTAAAAAAAAACAGCTGAAAAGAAGTACTCCTGAAGTCATGTCATCTGGACAAATGTAAGCAAATGGTATCGATTCACATTTGAAACTGATCCACTTAGATTTGCCCAACATTTATATGCCAATTAAACAGCCAGATTTAAACTAGCAGTGTCTGGTTGTGCACTCTAAATGATGCAAAATTTTCGTGCCTCACCTTGCAGTCTTACCCTTGTTTTGCACGCATTTACATTCTGTTTTTGTCAGTAATTTTATATATTTAAGTCGCTGGAAGTGATGACAGTTTAGTGGTGGTGGGTCAAATTTATAGGCTGGATAGTCAAAGCATCCATTTGCTGCTCTAGTATAACAAAGGACAAGTTTTTTTACATTAAGGCTGTCATTACCAAAATTCAGCGTTGTTCGTTACGCATTCACGTTCCATCCACACTACTCGATTCTACGCAAATTGTAACGAGAACAGTTACTACAAAGAGCTGAGGAATATTTGTCTAGTAATTTGGATTAATATTAGCCACTAAGTTTCCCGATGAATGGAAAAGAGAGAGAGAGAGAGAAAGAGAGAGAGAGAGAGAGAGAGAGAGAGAGAGAGAGAGAGAGAGAGAGATTTGATTTGCGACATGAAAAACAGGCAAACATTGGCTTGATTTTCATGCTTTGTGAGCAGCATAACAGTGCAAATCATTTCTTTGTTTAAAGAATCCGTGTCATCATTCATTCTCTTTCACGAGGTCGTTTCCTCATGTCACGCACCCCACATTTATGTTAATGGCACATATTGGAGATAATATGAAAAAAAAAGACTGTTTTTTTTTATGCTTCGATGGGCAAATAAATTTTCGCATATCTGGCTGTGTGTACGATAATCTTGTTTAATCTGTTTGCCATTGGACACGCACCCGCCATATTTTTCAAAAATATTCTTAAGTTAACTTTATAAGGTACGTCATGATAAATGTAGTCAATTACACCTTGGTACATGGCTTAATTTGCTCTGTAAAGGGAATCCATGAACAAAGACGTGCATCTTGCTACTTTGAGAGTACTTGATAGCCAGATAATCATGTAACGCCATTCTTCCCACTCAGTTAACATGGGGTTCCACTTGTTAACATATGCCTGAACTTCCCGGAAGTAGTTGCTGTCATCTAGCGGTGAAAATGGAAATTGGAGAGAGTCATTCTATTTTGAACGCACCGCAAAAAAAATTATGTAATTATACGTTGCATGTTCATAAGCCTTACCAATATACAAAATTCCAAATTCACATAGTTTTTAAACCTATGCACCGAATTTCCTTTGAGATTTGAAGGTATGCCATGCTGTGTACACTTCAACTAAAGATGCCCGGCTAAAAGCCATTTTGTAGGGTGGTTTTCATCCCCATTTCTCCTTGCAATCATTGGCTGCAGGGTTCAGACTTGACCTGGACACCAAACAACAACCAGTGACTTAACTTAATTGCTATCATGTAATCAATGAGCTAGCACTTTAGTCAATAGATTAAGGGCTCCAATTAGCTTCATCCATTTGCATTTCTTCTCATATTGAAACAAAAATGTGGAAATCATGCTAGCAGAAAATGCTATATTGAATTGACACATTGATCATTAAAATTGGGAAACAGAAAGAAAACGATTGCATATATTTTGTGCCATTGGGCAAAGGAAACTGGACAGAGGCAGCTTTTGTAGTAACCAAGATATTAAGAGAAAGGGACATACAAGCTGGTTGAGAGGGTCTGCGCAGTCATCAGCGTCTGCCTTCAAAGAGTGTTGGACTTGGGAAGGGAAAAGAGAAATGGGAATAACAAATTTATTTTCTTGGTAGCTGAGGTGTGCACATCATGCTTTAATCCATGGGTGGGAATACTCACCTCCTTGCGAACTTTGACAACTGCTGGGTAACTATTATTTTGCACTCCTTTTGAGTTTGGCACATAAGCATCAAGTGTCTCTATGTAGATGAGTTTTAATAAACAATGATATCACCAATACATGTTTTACGCACACACGCGCGCCCGAGCACACGTACACACACACACACATAATATATATGTATATATGTATGCATGTATATATATATATATATATATATATATATATATATATATATATATATATATATATATATATATATAAAGTCATTACATGATTAAAAATATATCACGATCACTAATGATTTCCGACCAAACCAGTCTCCAGCGACTGGCAATTTTAAGGGTGTTGCGCATCATCCATTTCACCTCATACAGTCCTGCCTAGAAATAATTTCAATGAAAATCCGAGGAAATCCGTTGACTCAGTAAAATAATATGATCTTTCAGTTTAACCCCTTCCCTCATGGACCATTATACATAGGAAATGAAAATTTGAACCATCACAAAAAATAATGAAAAAACAACAAGAAGGACTTTAAACACCAAAAACGATTTACAACTATTTGCTAAGTTGCCATGCATTGCGCCCTGTCAGTATACGTTAAAATGTAAATTTGGAATCTTGCAGTTTTCCTTTCAACTCCAGCAATGTTCTCAGCTTCAAAAGGTTTACACGACAGAACGCCATTTGCCTACCAAGAGACAAGTTATGTTTTCCGGAAATGAGGCAGATTTATGGGCGCATGTTGTGCTCTTTGCGACACGCGATGAGATTTTATAAAACAAGCAAGCTCAATCGATCAGAGTAAAGAAGAGATATTGAGGTACAATATTTAAGTAAACATGTCCAATACATTATTGCCTTTCATCTCAGAATAAGCTAAAATTGTATTTTTTTCTTTTTGGTTGGCAGTGAAAGAACCGATGACATTGTGCACTTTCTCTTTCTCAGAAATTAAGTATTTCAGTCGAGACAAATTACCATATGTTCATTTTTGTTTCGGTGGGGAGGATGCAGGGGTTATGTCCAGGTATGAATCATTTATATTTGCATGCCGTTGATGGCCATTTTTGATATGCCTGAGAGCACAGATTTATATGCCATTCCCTTTACGTCAGTTAGAAAGATATCACACGTCAACGTCTATCACGCAAGAACCATTTATGGAGGTATTCATTAGGTGTCTTCATGCATCTTAGAAACGTTTTACTCAAAATGTGTTGTGCGAAGGTATGATGCATTACCGGAACTAGTAGAACAATATGTGACTCAAATAAAAATGAGGCATATGACATTTGGAATATGGGTTGCTGAGACCAGATTGTGCAGCGAAGTGTTTAATGTGAATGGATGGTTATTCGCAAACAAATGATGCTTGCTTTTAATCTAATTAAGAACAAGATCAAAGATTCTTGTAATTGCCCGAGCTTTCATCTTGTTTCTTGGCTTCCTATTACAGCAAATCAGGGATCCTACTCTTTGAATCTACCTGTGTACTTTTACAATTAATTGTATTTGTGCATTACTTGTACTCTAGCTATTATGAATTATATTCCATCAGCGTACAATTAGTGTATTGTACAACGTACACCCCAGATTGGTACCTGGAAATCATAAGTGCAAATCGTCGTGGCTTCTCGGGGTCCTAAGTATGCATCGTAATGGGTCTCAGACTCATAGTCACAATGGCGTAGGTTCTTCATCGTCAACGCTGTTCTTCTGTACCTCACTTAGCCTGCTTCAATTTAAACAAGCTCACTGAGTTCTGTGTGTACACATAAATATTGTGTCTGCTATGGATGTATGTGCAACATACACGGGTCACATGGACATCACAGTCAGACAAAAGGCCGGTAATAGTTCACGATTCCTCTTGCAAAGGAGACAAATGACGGATTATCACGAGGCAAATGACGGATTATCACGAGAAGCAGATGACCCTTTAGCTGCCAATCACAATGAAAGACGTGATTATCTAAATTTTCATGCTTTGAGATTCAGAGTCCTCGGACCAAGGTGTTTTATTGCTGTACAAGCATGCCGGTAGTTCCTGGGCAAGAGACAATAATACAGGTCAGCAGCTCTGTATCCCAAGTGGGCCGAAAAGATTTGGCTCACTCCAAAATCTAATACTAAATGCAAACCAAGGTGCTGTACCTCAACATAGCTGGATGAAATACATGTACAGACATGAACCACATCAGCACTTGATTTAGACACAGTGAAGTCATCTATTAATTTGTGCGTCGCACTCAGAAGTTATAGCACAGAATTATTGGGAAAGGACCCAAGTATCCATCAGCTCTGTGTAAGTTCTCTGAGTTCCTCTAAAGGGCAAAGGTGGATCTGCGTCCTCATTCGCCGTTAAATAGTGTATTTGTTCTTGCTGAAACACCGTCAAGGTCGACACGTACAACGCAGGGATGCACTCAGTGTGCGTATTGGGACAAAGGCCAATGCATAATTTGCTAGAATTAGGTGACAAATGCATATCCATGCTCTTTGTACGAAGAGACTCTATAAGTAGCAACACGCTTTGTATAAAGTTATCTAGCACGAGGGCAGCTCATTATGATTTGACTGCAATGGCCTCTGACCAGGCCTTTACCAAATTAGCATGGACTTAGGTACCAACTGTTGCTGGAATATGATTTAGTTCGAGCAATTTATCCGAGTGCTTTTTAGTAGCGAGTTTTCAAAGCCCATTTGACATCCATGACAAAAGTCGCGGTGCCAAAAAGGCAATTATTGGTACAAAATGTAGACAGCATGAAGTAGAAGTTCCAACACGGTTGAACCAACAGCTAAACTAGTAAACAAGGCGTTCACCAAAGATTTGCTGTTAATCATTTGCAGTAGTGCTGATATTAAAGCACAGACTGTACCTGGCCGTGCAGTCCCCATATGCAGCAAGGCGCACACGTCGGCATAACCTTGGTCACTTTCTCCTTGAAGATCAATATATTATACATTGGATTCTTGTGGTCATAATAATTGGAGTATGTACTCTTAGTTTTTGTAATATAAAACATTTTTTGTGTGGGCAATCACCAACTTTTGCCATTTTAGTTTGATATCTGCCAATGTAGTTCTGTGTTTCACATGAAATGTAATAAATTTTGGACTCGAGCTGATTCGTGGGAACGTAAATTGTTACCAGGCCTTCCTTCTTAATCCCTGGGAAAATGCCTATGAAATATATGTTACAGCACGGAGCTGCCATAAAATGTCCCTTCTAACAGGTACATCTATGCAGATCCCAATGCATCCACTGGTTGGGTGATTTTTGCTCACTGAATAAACGTACTGGCTGAGCACGGGGAGGTGCAATGTGTTTCACCTTGGGTGGACTCTTCATTTTATGGCTAGTCAATGGAGCTGCAGACAGCCTTGCTCTCACTTTAATGCTTGTGATTGGGATGGCGACCTGTAAATAACTAGGACCTTGTATCACAGTGATTATACATTGAATTTGTTTTAGGAAAATGTACTCTTGTCACGGCTGAACTGTTGCCATTCCATGGTCTATCAGCATTACTTTATGGAAAGAACTTATTATAAATGATTTACATAAGCTACTCCGTACGTCACAGTGCCATTCAGATTGACGATGATGTCACTACCTGGATGAAGTCACCCCAACGTGCGACGATAATTCCTCGAAAGCTTGTGCATTTTCGGCAGCTACTTTGATAAACCTGTATGACGTTCAAGCCCTGGAAACGTTACAATTGATGTCAGTTTTGTAAGGCTATAAACAATGGTATTTGCACCACATCTATTATCGATTTTTTGGTCTTCATTAACATGTCATATGAAACGGGTTTTGTATATCATTCCATCCTCATGTACTTTAAGAGCTCAGGGGCCATGTCAATAGCAGTACACAGCCCAACATATAACATTCCGGGCAGCTCAGATGTAGTATTTTCATTGGACTTTGTTTGAAATTACAGTTCGACTCTCACAGTTTGGTGTTAACTGTGTTGTGCCGGCGAATGATCCAAATCGCGTGGTATCCAAGAAAACCTTACCGACAAGACATACTACACCAACGATATCTCGTGAGATACCTAATGCCGTATGTGTCCCCTTGTTTTAAATGTATTAAAACTGGCATTTAAAATTTATATACAAATACACGTGGATATATATGTATATATATGTATATATACATATATATACATACATATATATATATATATATATATATATATATATATATATATATATATATATATATATATATATATATATATATATATATATATATTTGTAGTTTGGTAAAGATTGGTCCAGAGAATATCAATCTACTTTGGCAGCTTTGTGATTTAAATGACGAATAAAGTTCACATCAGTGACATGCTTGAAAAACACATGCCTGTATAAATTTGGGAAAAAAAGATTGATTTACAACTTGTAAACTTTTTAAATTGATTGTTACATAAAATCTATGCACGACTTTGTGGTTTGAAACATTCCAAGTATTTTATTTGTTCTTCTTGTTGAAATTTGGTAATAAGACATCTTTATACCGTATGGCATTTTCAGACCAAGACTGGTCTTTCAGAAGGCCCAGAAGGCAGATCGTAGACCAATTATCTCAAACCAAAAGCAACAACATACCGGAATACCCAAAGAAAACCTTCGGAGCTCAACAGGTGTTTGGGAGCCTTGCCACGTGTGACCATGAATCTCAAACGACATAAATCTTAAAGCGATGCTTGCACATTTTTGGACTACCTTCGAGTTTACGGAAGCATTCTTTTTAACTTGAAGTAGATACATACACATTTTCCACACGGGTACAAATCATTCCTGTGACAAACATCAATTGAAAAATGGAATTTATGAAATTGTGAACAATTATCACTACACTATTGTAAGTGTGTGTTAACGCACGTTCTTGCGACAGATCTATTATTACTATATTACAAAGTTGTAATTATAGTCCGGTTAGAAATGTTAGCCCCCTTTTAAAGCATACATTTGATAAATGCATGCCTTCACCTGCAATTTACTCCAAAAATGCAATGGCTTATCTCTAATCCTTGACAAGAAGGGCTTGATTTTTATGTTTGTTTTTCTGTCCCCTTTTAAGCTTTGAACCACAGTCACAACCAAAGAAATTATATAGCGGGCAAAAATATGTTCTATGTGCACGTCATTTTTAGGGTAAAAAATTAACATGCTATTGGCGCTACTTTTTTATGTCGCATGCAGAATCAAAATTAAACAAAGCATATTGCATAAATCCGTTTGTATTCATTCTGTTTTTGTGATAATTAGCAAAGAACCGTAAATAAAAGACGAACTAATCATATTAGTCTGCTTGCCCAGGTGTCAGCTGCAAATGTAATCGGCCTTGCACAACTAGGCCCATGCATGTTTCACAATGACCATTTTGGGATCGATTTATCTCCAACGTTGCAACATGTGGTTCGGCTTTTTCGATCGATTTGACACAGGGATTTTCGTGCTAAATACGGATAACTGACGTTCTTTCACAGACGTGACGTCGTTTCAATGTATATTATTTCCTATGTATAATTACAGACTTTCAGCGCCGACACTGAATTTTGTCTGATTTTGATGCAAGAAAAATAAAGGGAAACTGCAGGAGATTGTCGTTCGACTCGCTGGGAAACAGAAACCCGGTAGTCACGATAGGCTAGGATATTGAGCCGGCCTGCTTCGTTGTATTACAAATTGTCAAAGTCGTTCTATATGCTTTCTGCAGCAGGCGAATGACTTTCCCAAATGTTTTAAATCGAAAGGGTCGGATATGCCAATGTTGAAAGAATGCTGTGGCACCGTAGCAAGAGAACGTAACATTACTCAGGGAAGGCCTGCTCTTTCAATTTCCGGCTGCAAATCAGTGTGTTGTGATCTTGGGTTTCTTATTTACTGTTTAAACGCGAACACATCAGAGTGTTTAATTTCCAAATTGATAAAGTGCCATAATTTGCTGACTCATTCCTCTGCTAGTGGAGAAAGTAAACAGCAATAACATAAACCGTGCGACTGTCCTCATGTCTGTTCTGTAAATAGTTTGCAAAAATTATTGAAAGAGACCAAATGTGTTTGCAGCTGTTTCGCTTTTTACTTTACGTTTCTGCATTTGGTCACATAGAAGTGGTCTTTATATATATATATATATATATCACGGTCACTTATGTCTCTGGAGGACTGCACTTCGGTCATTTTCTTTCTTTCTTTCTTTGCTTGTAGATACGCGCAGTGCATCACATTTTTTTTAACTTCCACGAACCAATTTTAAAGGTCATAAGCTGACAGTATTTTGGCATGTCCGCTCATGAGTGAACCATCTTCAAGGTTATTGCCGTTGATTTCTATTGACATTTTGTGGCACGGAACAATTCTACTCGTGAAGGTCAAGGTCATGCAGGGGGTTGGAAAAGTATAATAATTTCTCTTTTTGCAAATCAAGATCCACTTGACCTTCAAGAAAATGGTTTAATCACGTAATGTGAAGTCTATCGTATAACTATAGATTTATGATGTCTGCTTTATAAAAAATGTAGAATTGGTTTTCATGTTTTCTTTATAAACAAAAAGTGTTACATTGTGGAGCAGAAATCAAAATTACACATGGGGCACCTAAAGTTTGACTTAAGTTGGAGCTACATGTAGCCTGAATTCTGAAAAAGGGTCTTGTTATACATTTGCATTGTAAAGGAAATTCATGATTTACCAATGCGAGGTGTCTAGTTTCTGAGGTGCTGTAGGGTAGCTTTGCACAATCTGCGTCGTGATGGCTTCAGAGGCGTTGCCGAATGCTTGTCTGACGTCATCTCTGTGTGATTGACCATCTGTTTGTACATTTCGAAACACATGTGTATGCCTCAATTTTCGTTATGAGCCATCCTCACATATGTGCCCGAGATTTCCTCTTATATCAACTCCAGCAATGTCATTGTTCGTATTTGCCGTGCTGAGGGGGGAAAATCGCCGAACCTGTACCTGTCATGTGCTAAGACTGCCTCAACAGCTTTGTCTCTACAGCGTTCTGAACGCGCCAAGGAAGTTGCTGACAAGAAGCAAACTAGACTGCTAGGTAACTAGTGGAATACTGTACTTTTGTCTTTGTATATATTAAGATCTCTACAGTCATAACACTCCCATTTAAATCGTTCTAAGAAAAAAAAACGGTTATCAAAAAACAGACGACATAAAGAATTACCGGTCGCCATCGAACTGTAGCCCGTGGAAGCGCGAACACGATAGTATGTCCAGCTGTACGAGATCAATGTACGATAACTGCCCTCTTAATATTCACTGTCAACTATGAGGAGAGGTAGTTATTGGTGATTATTTCCTCATCCTAATTTGTTCGTTCTTTTTGCAAGATGATTTTGATTGTTCTAGGTTCTCATATGCGTAAATGACGTCACTGATATGCGTCAAAGACACTAATTATCTGCGAGTATTTGAAACAGGCAACTGCCTTCAGAAAAACCTGTGATTGAAGAGACGTTGTGTGACGCTCATGGTTTTCTGTTTCACTTATATATCTGCTCGACATAGCTCATGTGGAAAATGTAACATCGTCAAATGTCAGATCGTCTTAAGAGGACATTTTCTAGTCACGAGAAGCGCATGTTGAAGGATTATAACATGCAGCTTATGGCGCACACGTTTTGTGTTGAAATGTCTCTTTCGTCAGTTTTTGCGTGTATGGAATAAAACATGTAGTTACTCATGCAATCAAAATCATTAAATCAATGAGGAAACATGCATAGTCATAATAAATGCTGCCCAGTTGGTTCAAGAAGCACAAAATGCAGGGAAAAATGAAAAGATAAAATGTAACTGTGACCACAAGGTGGCTACCTTAATGTTGATCAGATATGTCCAGGGGCCTTAGTTTTCATTCTTGGGAGTGGGCAGCATTTCAGCAAATGGATATCTATCAGGACATATCTGATAAATCACGATATATGAGATGATTTTCTGACAAAATTGATTTCCTCTACGGTTGCAAGTGCTCAGCCCTTAAAGATCACAGGAAAAGCTGAAAGCTGGTTTGTGTGTTCCACAAACCCACTCTAACTGTACCCATCCGTGTCACTGTTGTGATTTTGAAATGTTTTGTTACGGAAACAAACAACTATATCTGTAGAAAAGTTGCTGTTTCTTTAGGAATGCATGGAACAGTCATGACACACACTCTGCACTCTGGCAAAGGATGGCCTGACGCCTGGTCTACTTACGAGGCAAGGAGAAGAAGCTTGTTGACATACTTTCCATGTAGCGCAACCTCAAACGCAACAAATGGGAAAACTAAATTCCTCTGATGAACAGAGAGATTGTGCTTCAAATACATGCTACATCTTTGAACATGTTAAAATGTTAGTCCGATATCATATAAGTTGTTTTCAAGATACATGTACTATAAAAAACTTTAAAGGAAAAATACTGTCGACAATCACTTTAATTCTGATATTGTGAAATTAGTATGGCATTGTGACCTTACGACATTTTGTCTTCTTTACTAAACAATTACATTTAATGATTGCATATGTTTACAATTGTGTGCGCCAAGCTTTAAATTTAACTGCAGATATATAATGAAAATATTACCAGTGCTCGAATACATTTTAAAATATTAGCATTTTACACAATAATTGTGCAATTAGATTAATAATCCACTAAGAAGATAATATTGATTAGCACCAGTTTCATTTTGCATAGCAAATTGTGATGCAAATCAAGTTACTTTGAGCTGAGCATGTTACTGTTAAAAACCCAGGCATGAACGAGCTGCTGGCGGAGTCGTGCTGAACTTAAGCCTGGTGATTACTAATGAAAACAGTATGATACTTTTCAGGCTCAGTGCTGTTTGTTTGCCCTTCGCAAATTCATATCAGTCTACATATGTATAACTCCATTCAATACTAGCACCATCCTATAACATGTAAATTGTATCTGTCTGTGTATATACCTCATGTTTTCTTGGTGTCACCCAGAACACCTCTTAAACAGGAAAACGATTTAAAATACTTTTTATTGACGTTCCTTGTTATGCAGGTTTACAATTAAGGTAGCCCACACAACTTACAGATGGTTCTATTCCAGCACTGACACAAGGAGCTCTAGTGGGCCTCAAAGTAAAAAACAAGCACAGCTCTAGTGGGCCTTAAAGTAAAATGACAAGCACAGCTCTAGTGAGCCTTGAAGTAAAAATCAAGCAAAGGTCTAGTGGACCTTAAAATGAAAGACAAGCACAGCTCTAGTGGGACTTAAAATAAAAAACAAGCACAACTCTAGTGGGCCTTGAAGTAAAAAACAAGCACAGCTCTAGTGGGCCTTCAAGTAAAAAAACAAGCAGAGCTCTAGTGGGCCTTTCAGTTGAAAGCTAGAGCAGCTCTAGTGGGCCTTAAATTGGAAAACAAGAGCAGCTCTGGTGGGCCTTAAAGTGCAAAAAAGCACTGAAACTGTCACTCTGATCGACACTTTCATGCTCACAAAATTGTATAAGGGGCAGCGTCCGTGACACTTTCAACAAATCATCACTAAATTGTGCACTTCTCGTACATACAGTGGGGATTGGTGATTCTAAAACAATAAGTGTATCTACATGTATATATATTTTCAAAGGTCAACATTGCGTGTGACATATAATGTCTATCTGTCTGTGTTCACCTAGGTCACTTGGAGTGGTAAGCAATAAATCTCTAAATGATTTTGAATCCATATTATAAATAATTCATAAGTAGGCAGACCTGCATATTTGCATCTGTTTGTGTACACATGAAAGGTTACGCAGTACTTCTGATTTTGAATTCCAATTTCTTTTATTCCTAAGTAAGTAGGGTGCTTATGCAAGCTAACGATTTCTCATATGAATGTCTTCCAACATCGACAAATTCGACTTTGGCAGGCCTCACCCTGGAAAACAATGGTCCAAGCAGGTCAACACTTTATGTGCTCAACGTCATGCAACACACAAATGTTTCTAAAATTTCGGGTCACTTTCTGTAAACCATCAGTTAATTGTGCCCTCAAGTTAGTATGTGTGAAGTCAGAGCAGATTGTGCAACTAACTAGAGTCTAGCTAGCTGCTAGGCCTATGTTTGTGTCCATTTCATGTCGTATTTCGTCATGTCCAGGATTAAGTATATATACTCACGGGACTATGTACACCGTTAATGAGAGAAGTACATTTGAGCATAATGAAAATTGTCATGACTCATGGCCATAACATAATCAACACAATTTTGTAAACCGTTGAATCGCTTGTGGATCACCGTCAAAATACTGCGTTTTGCAAACCCTGAACCACACGCATATATGGTATTCATTGCTGTTATGTTACCATAAGATGCGTCTGTCGTGTTAACCTTAAAGCGTTGATGTCTTGCGATTTGTCATTTCCGCGAGTAGAGTGGACAGTGGGCAGGTACTGTGGCTCATGTTTCACACTGCATTAACTCAAAAATTGAAACGTTTAGGCGCCATTTGTCTGTCTGGAAATGGTGAAAAAAAAGAAAAAAATACCCCCCCCCCCCATGCTCAAACCTTCTTGTTATATTCACTTATACATTAAAAAACCCATTTTTTCACAAACATAATAAACGTGTACGTAAAAGACCCTTTTGTACATCAAAATGCCGCAAAATAGACTCCATTTTGAAGGAAAACCAGAGACTGACACTTATCTTGATTTGAAAATGATGGTATTCGCACGTGAAAGAAAAGTCTTGTTTATCTCAGCTGACGTAACTTCCGGTAAACAATCCCGCGCGTTCCCAAAGTGGACGCTTTGAGACGTAAACAAGTAATTGTGATGCAAAATTGATTTCTGTTTATTCTTCTTCTGTAGATTTTAAAAACTCCTTACTAGCAGATCCATGTGGAATGGGCCATTTTTAAAGTGATCGTTATTCTTATTTATAGTTCATTCAAAAGTGGTCAGAAAGACGGCAATGTAAAATCTAAGACAAGTACCGTCACAGAAAGGGTTAAACCACCCAATCATTGATGTTAGTTATTTTGCTCATTCAAAACCGTGTCAAAATCAGCAACAGCATGTTTCATGGCACTTTTTAGAACTTTATTTTCTCAGTTTGCTGCACACCTCTTTGATACTCTCAGTCTCACCTGCACATGGTCAACATATATGTCTGTTTCATTATGTTGTCTTCTATGTTACGCCCAGCGCAAGATCTGATAGTAAAACCTGCATTCTTCTTTTACTCAGCATTTACTGTGTTATGTCTAGTCCGCTGGATTGTACACTGTTTCAGAACAACAAACAGAGCCGGGTGTTGCAGTCTTGTAAACCAAAATATTAAGTCTACCACTTGATAAGAGTGATTGGATCCTTGGCATGAAGGCAGCGTATGACAAGGCCAACCCAACACGTGGCTCAGCAAAGGATGTTATGGTGTGATGTAGCTGTGACAGCCCTTCCGCTGTCTTTTTGAAATTGGCTCTGCAAAAAAATGAAAACCATGTTAACATTAATCATTCAATCAATCAATGTGCTTTTCATTTCTAAATATAAGCCATAAAAAGAAGGAAAATCCATTGGTGTCTAGGTGTAGCAGCTGCTAATAAATTTAAGCCCACAACGTTAATGCTTCTTACTTAATTGGATTAATCAAGGCAAATCCCCAAATCGTTATGGCGGTAACAACGAATTATCGGTGCTCTTAAAAAGGCAATTTTGCACTATTATACGTTGGCAGCACTTGTTTTAACCTTTCGTTCACTCGTGTCCTTATTTATCAAGATTGACTTTGGAAACTTTGTTTCGAGGTATCGAGGTTGACCAACAGGTGGCACTGTGCTGGCTCTGCATAATTTGGCGTGTGAAGCCAAGACTGGCAGGATACAGAACATCGTCCTGTCATTTGCAATGTGAACCAACAAGGGCAATATTGCTTTATACAGAATGCCATCGTTGTTGAGATGCACACTCATAGCTTTCCAACGCTGCATACACATCAAATCTCAAAATTTTAACGAAAAACACAAAAACTTCGCCTGAGTGGGTGAAAAACAATTCTTAAACCTCTTGACCTGTCAGTTCAAGACAAATTGTATGCGTACTGAATTCTTAATAAATAAAGTAAGCAAATTCCAACTTTTAAGCAAGTGTCTTGTTCAGGTTTGTTCCTCATGATGTAGATAAGAAGGTTTTTTTGTCGTTTTTTTTTGTTTGTTTTTGTTTTTGTTTGTTTTTGTTTTTGTTTTGTTTTGCCTTTTGTTTGTTTTTGTTTTTGTTTTTTGTTTTTGTTTTTGTTCACACAGGATATATCAGCAAACTCTAAATGCATTTTGTTTCTGTTAGTTCCAATCGGACCTATTGGATCTTTTTATCAAAATACCAGCAAGTTACCATTCGTTCTGTTCGTGAGTGCTGTTACTCAGGAGAGCATCATATTGCCAAGGGAAAACCAAAAACAATTTATTTTGATTGAATTGATCAGTTTTTTTTCTGCCGAATTTCTAACACCTAAATATTAGGTGGGTGGAGTAATGTAAATTCGACAGCGTCATTACCATATCCAAACCGTGGTCCTAATGAAACAAATCCAAGTCAATTCCGACCAAACGCAATGTTCCTTGGTTTGTATAGCTGAATCACATGAATTTATAGTTCGTCTGTACCAAAAAGAGTCAAAAACGTATGTGCAAAGGTCCATAGGGTCAAAAAGCCTTGTCTAGTTTTAACATAACAGAATGCAAAAAGTTTTTTTTTTTTAAATAATAGGCCTATTTCAGTAAATTGGCTTGAACAGGTGCATCATTCATGTGCATATAGGACCGTACAATTCACGAAAAGGGACCAAAGGCAGCACATCAGAGAATTTGCAAGCACAGGTTCCTAATTTGTTGAAAATATCAATAAAATTCAGCATTTAAAAGGTACTAGTTGCAACCACCGTCTCAACAATGATCATCATCCATACAAGTCCACAAAGTGGCACTAACACCAACATCAATCCATCAGAAAAGCCCGCTAGGCCTAATATGACCATCAACAAAAAGCCTAACAACATGATTATACAATTCGATGTTGTTTTAAAGGAGAGAAACTAAGACTAAGAGTATTTCAAAAAGAAAAGTTTTTGAATGTGCAAATGTAGTGGTGAAAAATCAATACATTGTCAGAATTTGCAAGTACACTGGTTCAAATGTCAAACAACAGCCAGAAACAAGTGACCTCTTTACCCTCCCCCCTCCCCCCCCCCAACGTATGTTAGCACGAAAGCTTGACTGACTGAACGGTACGAGCACCTGTGGTAAAAGCAAGGCATAAAAACTCCAAAGCCCTTCGCAGAATGTCAGTATAAATATTCAGGTAGACCATGTCCAGGAGTCATCTTCCTCAAAGACAAGCCTCCTGTCTTTGAACATTTGTAAATCTGCAACTCCTGACGACACATTCTGAGTCTTCCCCACTGTGTTACACAGCTAAAAATGGCACTGTATCAAGTATATTGCTTTATTGAGTCACGTGGTCAATACATTATGCAATAGCAGGGGCATTATTTAGACTCAGGTACTACGTTTATGGAATAAAATCAAGTCAACAGGCTCTGCATGCCCAAAATGTACAACTGACTCAGTGGCTTTAATATTGGGCGATTCCCATAGCACATATATGTATTCTGGCTGAGTCTTTAAAAAGGGTCGTTGCAAAGAAAAAGTACGTCACAACGCCCCTAGTGGATATCTTTATTACAAATAGATCCAGAGTTCAGAAGTTTGAAGTAAATAAGTGCTTTCGGAAGACGATAAATTGCAAAAAAAAAAAAAAAAGCAAAACAAATAAGCATTCATAAAACATTCTGCACCGGTTAAAGAAGTCGTAGTTTATGGGTATCCAAAAGCATTCATGTGAAATTTCCAAGCAATTTAATTGAGTCAGTGGTTTCAGAGACGCAGTCTGTTTAGTACACACCCTCCACACACACACACACACACACACACACACACACACACACACACAAGAAAGAACATAATTTATTCATTAACAGAGGCTACCAAAAATAATTGAAGCGTGAACTCTGTACAAGATAGAGAGACTGGTGACAGGCGTAGACCGATACAAAAAGCTTAAATGATCTCAATAAAAAACAAAATAGTTTCCCGTGGCGTACAGTTGAATGATGCCCATGTGCCGTTTCGTTTCAGGTTACTGGAGAAGTAAACCTTATACTGCAAGAATATTGGAAATTCAAAACAGATAACTTTTCGCCCAAAGAGAATGTTTCTGATTTCTTTCACACCAGCAAATTAAAAATGATGGAATGGCTTTCACTACCATGACAATACAAGATTGTTTGCCCTTCGGCATGTCAGTTTTGAAAATACATGATCTGATTTTTTTGTATAAAGGATGTTTGACTGAGTAAACACCCTTCTTCGGTACAGGATGCGTCCAAAGCGCACCGTGCAAGCTGTTGGCATTGACGAACTAAGGAACTAGCTGTTGGCATTGACGAACTAAGGAACTAGCTGTTGGCATTGACGAACTAAGGAACTAGCTGTTGGCATTGACGAACTATGGAACTATCTATTTTAAATTAGGCAAGCGTCTACTTGAATGAAAGATCATTCTATGAGGAACTTCAGTCTGGATTTGTTGAAATCATTAAAATGAGCATGTTTCATCTTGGAACAATCAGAAAAAGAGTGAAATAGACTTGGCAGAAATTTCGTGAAAGAAAATGTTGCATTTGCAGTCATTTTTAGCAGTAGGTTTCTCTTGAATGATTTGTATAGCATCAGGAACACGGGCAGTGATGACCGATGCGTGGATTGACCAAATTGTGCGTCCAGCTCAGGATGTTACCGCTGATGGTCTTGGTACCTTGCGCGTAAAATACTTTCTGTTCAATGTTTTTGCTATATAGTCCCCCCCCCCCCAAAAAAAAAGAAAGAAAAGTGGAAAACTGACTGACGGGTATTCAGAGCCAACAACCCACAAAACACAATGCTTTCCTCCTGTACGACATATTGAAAGTGGATGGACTGTACTTATATATATATATATATATATATATATATATATATATATATATATATATATATATATATATATATATATATATATATACATACATATGATTTCAAAACAACGATGAGTTTCGGATAGCTTGCATATATTTATAGAATCATACGTAACCCCCCTCCCCCCAGTCCCCGGACCTATGCCCTTATTATTTCTAGATACTGGCCGAGTTACATGATAGCATTTGCTATCCACCTTTTTGGGGGACGGAAAGAAAACCGTGGTTAACTAATGTTCTGTCTGCACTCTAAGACAAAAGTTCGTTTGGATTCTTGCATAACCCCTAGATTCTTTTGGGCAGTAGGGGTTTTCCACAATGGTGAAATCCCCTTAATCCTCCAAAGAACTGGGGGAGGGGGGAGGAGGAGGTGTTTCAGGTCCAAGCAGAAAGGGTGTACGGCCAAATTTTTATTTGTAACACATATAAACTCCAACGTAAGTTAATACATATACATGTAAAGTAAATACGATCAAAATGATGTAGAAATACCCTGAAAGGTAATTCTGCTAAATTTGAAGCAACAATACTGCGTTTGAAATGATAAAAATCATGTTTGTAATTTAAATATTATGAAACCATGTCAACTGTTGCAATTGGCAGCTATATGTTTCTTTTCTTTGACAACCTTTCCTGACTATTTGATGAATGTTACCTAGTACAGCTGAAATTGAAGAACTCTAAGGATTCTCTAAGAACTGTCGGGGTTCTCTAAAGAACCTCAAGGTAAAGGTTATTCAGAAGAATTTATAATAGTGTTCTTTGAAGAACCAAAAAACAACCGTATTTGTAATAAACTGAAAAACCCTATTATGTACCCCAAGGAAGCTTTTATTGTAATTGTGTATTTCTCTCTCTCCCTCTGTCTGTCTGTCTGTCTGTCTCTCGCACACACACATGTATATATATATATTTATGGTGTGCAGAAAAAACAATACTGAAGTGATTTAGAGGTAAATTACCTCCAGTGAGTAAATATAAGTAAGTCTTTTAAGCAGAAACTAAAGTACATTGAGAAGGTGCGATCCCTTGTTCTCCGACCGCGCTCCAAGTTTACAAAAATAATCTTTGGTTTGATTGGTACATGTACTTGACACTTACATTGGCGCCGCCCAGGGCCGGATTCCGTAAAACTTTTTCACGTCAAGTTTATTATATGTACAATGTTTTCAGGCTTTAGCCCCAGGAGTTGATAAAAGGCTTATGATAACGCCATTCGCAATTTGCGCACTAGTATGCAGATAAAAAGGTAATGTAGCTATGCATTATACAACAAACAAGTATTATAGACGTTTGCCTACCAGATAACAGGTGGTGATGACGTAATATCATAATTCAATTGCAATTAAAGTGCGTTTATACTGGCGTACTTAAAAGTTGGATATAAGATGGTAATACATCATCAAATATGGCTGAGCAGGCCTCGCTGTGTAAAACCACGCAACAAAGTTGGGGAGTCATGGTGACCATTATTGGTTTGTGACGGAACTGAGCCAGTGATACGTTGCACGGATGGACCATCATCAGGGCTTTCTAGTCCATGTGGATGTGACACTGAACGGGTCTCGTGTCACGAGCCCAAACTTGCTACCGCTTAAGTACAGCAGCAGTATGTGGACGCAGTCATTGTCAAACGCAGCCGTGACTTCGCTTTAGAAAATTTTTCCCCTAAATAATGCAGACACTTTATTAACATGACCTTATCCATACCTTGGCAGCAGAATTCCACGAATTGATTAAAAATATTTCCTCCTTTAGTTGTATTTTTGCTAAATGCAGCGAAACATGAGACCCTTGGCACCGCGCTACCCTGTTACTGAATCAAAACATTCTTCCTCGTCCAGGAATTTGATACTGCACTTTTCAAATCGTAGACTTGAGAGGACGTGATAACGTCTCAGGTAGTCAGACGATAGCATTATGAGGAGCGACCCTGGATGTGCTCAACATACGATAAGCGATTGGTCCCTATAATGTTATCATGGAAGAATTTTAACCCTTTGTTTTGAAACACACCTGGTCTTGTTTATACTATATGAGCAGCAACGGACAGCCTCATTCTCTTTTTTTTTAGTTTAGTAATAATGTTATTATTTTACTGCTGCATATATGTATATATATATATATATATATATATATATATATATATATATATATATATATATATATATATATATATATATATCTTCCATGTGAATGACAAGAAAAGTTCTGCTTACCTGGAATTATTTCATATTCATATTCCTTCTAAAATACCTATTTCAAGTACCAGAATGCCTATTATGCCGCAGAAAAAAATCCCAGTCAATAGCTTTCATTAGCAAGCTTTTGCCACACTATGGTCTTAGGGCGTCGAGGAGGGCTGTCGACTCAGTGTCAAGCCCAGCAGTAAAAGAGTTTATAATTGACGTCACGTTCAGCATAATTCTATGTCCGGCAGAGTAAAGTAAGTCAATCCTTTTACCAAAATGTGCTGCATGTGCATGTGTGTTACCCGGCAACAACTGCTGATAGTCCATTAATAAGAGCTACGGGCACCAAAGTCGGGAAGAACAAATCCTCAAAGAAAATTCTTATATGTTCTATTAACAATACGTTTTGATTTAGCTGAATCATAAAACATTGGACACACTAATTGATTTTAACCATTTACTAATAATGATGATTGAAAATGCTGTAGCCATTCCCTGAAACAAGCTACTAATTAATCATCCTCAACTGAGAAGAAAATCACGGATTCATCAACAGTATTCTGGAGGTTTTAACGGAAGGTGTTACTTTCTCGTATGGATCAATAGTTTGCATGAGTTCCGTGACACATGAACCAGCTACAAAGAAGAGAGATACAGCAGTGAAATCAGAGCTAGCAGATTTCGTATATGACAACTCAGGGAAGTCCTGCAGAATTTTGGCATGCAAATATCTTCCGGAATTGTCAGCAAACAGCAGGCAAGATATTTCGCTACCCACATCTATGGATCATAACTAGCCGTAATTTCAGGCAATAAGGCAAGACGTACTATGATTGTTTTATTATATACGCTATTGCAAATCCATTTTCTCGGAATTTTCGGCAGTATCGTGCGCATCTGCAGATAATATTGAGCTTCCTTAGTTCCCTGTCATTATGGTCCGAGCAATTTGCGCTCATACCTTTTAAGAATCACATTGCACCATATTCAATTTGTTCTTATGACGTCATGTGTATTCATCCACTGAAAATGATAAGAAGCGTATTAAATTGTGATCTGAGTTTGTCTTGCCTTGCCATCAAAGGGATTCTTTTATCATTGCCTATGACAGCTGCAACATTATTGATAGTCTGCTAGTGACTGGTGCTGATTGTTTAACTGTGCTCCTAATTTATCAAATATCCGCAACAAAGTCTGTATTTCCTGGAGCTGACAAACTCGTAGTTTTTTTTTCGAAATAATTCAGACTCTTGAAACTTTTTTTTTAGTTTCAAAATCTCTACACTTTTTGATAATTTGAAACAATTATTGCGCTGCTCGCTTAAATGCAGTGATTCTTCTAACCTCCAGCTAACGGAACGAATTTGAGAAATGAAGTAATCTTTGTGCGTATGTATGTCACCCTCTTTTTCATTTGTTTTTGTTTTGTCTATTTGTTATTTTTAAAAAAAAATTGGTGTGTGTATGTGTGTGTGTGTTTTGTTTCTCATGTTTTGTTGAATGTGTGTGTGTGTTTTTTTCCCCCTTTAATTCATTCCTCAGAAGAACGATGTGGTTCAAGTGTTTTGTCCCATGCCTCTATTTGGTTTTAGGACTGGGATAATAAGACAAAGAAGCCAGTACCTGGCTGCACACTTTGTGAACCCAACTCCAGCCTCCCAAAATACAAATAATGCGACGTCATCTTCCTCTTGAAGTTTCAAACTTTTCTCCTATTTCGTGATAGATGTTGAACTTAAAGAGTTTGGAGCTGTCCGTCTCATGAAGTGTTTCATACTTACAAAAGCTTTAGGTGTAACTCTGTTTTTCAGTATACATATTTACATGCATATTTTTGCATAACATATGGCTATGACGCTGTGTCTCTCCGCTCTAGTACAATAACTTTTAGACATATGCACGAAAGATTGGAAGAAGGGAATGTAAAGAGCTGAATTTAACAATCAACGAAAACAAAAAGGCAGACATCACGTATGTCCACATGATCCACCAGACCTTTTTTCATTTGACGGAAAATTGCTATTCCGACGTATTAAAAACAACTGCCTCGCACACGTACCTAGTTGCAATGAAATGATTTTTTCCATCTAGAAGGAGTCACGAGTCATTGTTAATTTTCTTATTTTGTATATTCCATCACATATATGACCATAAAATGATATTTTTTTTTTTTTACAAAGGAGCGTTTGTTGTGTGTTTTTGTTCATTAAATCAGAAACTGGAACTTCACTGCGCAGATATAAGGTCCCTTATGGCCCTTATTGTCCATATTGTACCCTCAAACCCAAAATGTTATTAACTGGTTCCTTGCTCTGAGCGATAATAAAGATAATAAAGATGTCCTATTGACACAAAATCTACGAATCCCCAAAAAGGGGATATTTTAGCACCCATGACATATTCAAATTTTGTGTTCAAGGCCAATACTTTCTTACCTTCCGAATTAGGGAGATCTTATTTATTTATTCTATTTTCGGAGTCCCATACTGCCTGTTCACAAAGAATAAAGACGTTTGATGATGCCTCACTGCGACCCAAACATGTCTGCCTTCAGTAAGCTGCCCAGTGCAAATAATTAAATTTCATGGTGTCTTGGCAATTGATTTTAGGGGTCAAAATAGGAATGGACAATTGATTTTCTTCCTAAAACTTTCACCTGCATATCATTTCAGTATAGAATTTTTTCTCAACATGCATTTATTTCAAACAATTTACACCAATATTGCCCTACATAACGTATCCTTTGCATCGAATAATATACGTCTGTCCACCGAATAACATGTAAGGAAAAGTTACATAATGTGAAGAAAGGAAAGTGGAAAACTGCACGAGATTTTGCCGAAGCCTTACAGCAACACATAACCACTTCAACATTATAGACCTTACCATAACCACTTCAACATTATAGACCTTAACATAACCACTTCAACATTATAGACCTTACCATAACCACTTCAACAGTATAGACCTTACCACGGCTTCGATGAAAACAATGGCAACGCATTGCAACTGTTTTTTAAACAGTAGCGGCGGTTACGTCTGTAGGCATATTTCCCTCCGTGCATGCACACAACCGTTTTTTCACCGGTCAAATGTTCAGGAGTGGGCACTGCTTCAGAAAATTCCCTTACGGCGGATTTTAATGCAATTCATTCACTCTTGCAACATTCCCCACATGTACCTGGCATCATACAATTAAGAGAAGAAACACAAAATTGAACTAAATACCTCTGATTGCATGCGATAGGCGAGAGAAAGCTTCCCCCAACAGCGTTTGCACCACGGGAGAAGGGACGTGTCTTCCACTGAAAATCTCGAAAATTTGGGTGCGAATGGCGGAGTCAGAACCATTTTGAGCATACAATTCAGAAAATAAAATTTACGGGTTGGAAAAAAGTTTGACCAA
Source organism: Hermodice carunculata (assembly GCA_964020975.1). Classification (NCBI taxonomy): domain Eukaryota; kingdom Metazoa; phylum Annelida; class Polychaeta; order Eunicida; family Amphinomidae; genus Hermodice; species Hermodice carunculata. The sequence continues at coordinate 103,897,171 of OZ026616.1, read as the reverse complement.
AAGTATCTGTTTACAAATGGGGGGTGGGGGTGGGGGTCCAACCTAAATTCGGCGCTGTTTTGTGATCGGTATAATGGTATTTATATCCACACTAGTAGTAAACGAACCTTGCCGGTTTAAGACTCAGCCGTTCCGTGCTCGGAGCATGGACTGATTTTTTTTCTTTGGTGTATTTTTGTTATCTTTTCTTTGTTTTTTGTTTTTTGTTTTTTTTTTGTTTTTGTTTTTTTTTTGTTTGTTTGTTTGTTTTTTGTCTGCTTTTTTCGCTTTTTCTTCGTGATGGTATATGCTGTATTAGTGTGCTTTTATCAGGTGGCCTTCTCATATAAGAAAATTTATAATCTAAAAAAGTTATCTTGAAACCCTTTTACATAAACCTAAACAGCAGTATAGTGTTTAATTGCAACACATAATTACCATGTTGCTGTTCTTCTTTTTCTTGTTCTTTTTGTTCTCTAGTTTTTCTTTCTTTCTTTCTTCTTTTTCTTCTTCTTCTTCTTCTTTTTTTCTACTTCTTCTTCTTCTTCTTCTTCTCCTCCTCCTCCTCCTCCTCCTCCTTCTTCTTCTCCTTCTTCTTCTTCTTCGCCTTCCCTTTCTTCTGCTTCTATTTATTACTATTACCTTTTTTCCTTTTTCCAGTGTCGATAATTTTATGGGTTTTTTTTTTGTTAAATGCTATTTGTGTACTTGCGTAAAGGACCCTGTATTAGCCAATGGCTATTGCCTAATCCTCGTTAAACATATTAGGTTTAGAACTGCAACGCTGCTGTGCAGTATAAATTGCATCTGTGATCTTGTTTGTATCAACCTTCAATTGGAGCTTGTGAGGAATCTACTTTTTTCGCATGTTCCTATGGCAGTGGGTTGGTACAATGCATTATCGATCCTCTGCAGATACCTTGACCCCGTGAAAGTATTGTTCTGAATGTAGTAAAATGCCATTTATTCTTGGCCTCGGAGGACAAGGTCACACTTTTTTATACAAAAATTTAAAAAAATGTCGTCCGGCATTGCGTCCAAACTGTCTGCCATGACATGTACACGATGCAAGTGAAAACCGTTCTTTTTACAGTGAAATACCGTGACAGGAGCATCGACACCAGTACTCTTTTCTTCATCCGGCCCTTTTATGGCGATCTGTACCACTACATGGGGAAAATAACGTTTGTTAAAGCAATAGCTTATTTTCGTCATGCAACAAACTTGTGTAAAAAATAACATGACGTGTCTCCTGATGCGCCGACCTGTCTTGTTTACAAAATTTGACCAGGGACGTGTGTGTACATTTTACACGTCCCTGATTTGACTGAGGTCCGTCCTATCGCGGGGGTACAAGGTGATTCTCAGCTGGGATATGGTGAGGTCAAGTATTTGCGAAGGACTGGACAGCCGATGAACCCCACCCAATGGCAAGAACTTACCAAGCCCCTTATGATAAAAGGCTTAACAATGACATGATATTGTATGATATAGGCACGCAGATTGAAAGTATAATTGATTCTCGGTTTATACATATTATGTGTTTCACATAAAAGGAATACAAAGCCTTATTCATGAGTTTGTTAACTTAGAGATATTCATTTTCCGGTAATGAATATCCTTCCTCATCCAGGTACCTTAGCTTTCCTACATATGCCACGGGGACTTAACATTAGGACCGAATCCGATCTGTACAAAGAGTGTCACACATTAGCATATGTATCATCCCGAACAAAAGCAGATTCAACCGTCAACCATTGCCTTGATATCCGCCTCAATAGGGAACAACATTGGACTTACAAAATATCTAATACCTCACGGTCTCATAACACCTACATCAACATACTGTCAAATCACACCTCCCTACCTAGCCGTAAGCAACAAGTAAAAAAGTCCTTGCAAGAACGAATATCACAGTTTTGGTTAAATCACGCCCGTGCTCTAGCAGTACAGGGAGGAACTCCTTGCACTGGAATAACATTCAATGGATTGGAAAACCGTAGCATATAATCTACCCTTAGGAATTATGAAATTCCCCACCAATTCAGTGTCTGGCCGCCTCAATACAAATACGAACCTACGCCGGTGGGGAAAACGACTGAACGACTCTTGCAAACTATGTGGTAACAAGGAAACTCCCTCACATGCTCTCAACAATTGCCCCAGTGGCCTGGAACAAGGCAGACTGGCATGGCGCCATAACAATATTATGAACTTTTGGTATTTGTTATGCATCAAAGGGAACCATATTTTAAAAGTTATGTCAAACTTGGAACAATCGTCCTAACATTTTACAACAATTCCCTCCCAGTGTACCCAGACGCAATACAAACCGTACCTGACATTATTCTCCCAAGACAAGCGTGAACGGCATATCATTGAACTCTCTGTCCCCTTCGAAACCAATATTGACAAAATTCACACCTATAAGACAAATAAATATTCTTCCCTCCTACTGGACATTGAACAAAATGGATACAAGACTTTTCTTAATGCCATCGAAATCGGAACCCGTGGAAGCATATTATGTGACAACAACAAACGCCTAAAGTCATTACATAAATTGTGTGCCATACCCATGTCTGTTAAAGGTTTTAAAAACACCACCAGCAAATTAGCCATCATAAGTAGTTTTACCATATTACACGCAAAAGGACAGCCCACTTGGAAGAACCTCCACCTGTTAAATACGTGGGCACCCCATGAACATTAAGCTTATTCATAGGCTGTGATGTGGACATTAAACTTTTCATTCCATTGATTTCCATTCACGCATGCTTTTCCGTTCATTTATTACGGTATCATTTTATATCTATTTTTTATGTACATGTGGCCTGCATGTTGTTTTAATCGACGCATGGTTTCTGGGCTTGGCAACACATGTCAATGTACTGCTCCTCTATTCTATTAACGTAATAAAGTGATATATTACTACTATAGCATCGACACTACCATTCTAACAGTGCGCGTGTACGTCTGACGTCACCAGGATATTTAAATTCTAAAATGCTTATATAATTACTTTTTTTTGGCAAGTATGACGAATCGTGATGTAAATAATGTTTGCTTTAGGTTTACGTTGAACATAAAGGTATGGCTTCGTGCATTCACCTTTCGCATCTATCACGTACAAGCGCGAAGTGACACGTTTATTTGTTGTGGTTTCACATCAAACGGATAGAATTACAAGGGGAGCACAACCTTTGGAACGGTTGAGCCTGCAATAGTTTCCATTCGCTAAAACAAGTTGATCTTCTCTGCGTGAACATTCCGTCCTTACACTCCAATTAATTAGATGAATATGAATTAGATGTGTACTATTAATTGCATCACAACATCATGTGTCTGTACAATCTCAGTTTGAGAGAAAACAAGAAACAACAGTCACTATGAGTTCCTCTTTCAGTACCTACAAATTATAATTATATTATCAGCATGTTTTCTACATCTGTAAGCATATATCCGTTTCCAGTTACCATAAATTATCAGCATCCACACAATATCTATTCTGGTAGCAACTGTTTTTTTTTTCAATGACCACAAGTCATCGGTATCGGCACCTTATCTACTTCTGGTAGTGACGTGGAGACATTTTACAAGACAATTTCGCAAAATTCACATTAACCCCTTTCCGATCAGATGTTCACAGAGCCCAGAAATACAACTTTAGCCGTTTGTAACTTTTTTAATTTTGAAATTTGGCCCGATTGAATATTGCATGAGTGGCCAGTAATTTTTGGGTAGTTTTTTTCCAGTGCTCCATAACACCCCTGGATTAAAATCATGTAAAAATAAAGCATTTTGTTCCCGATTACAAAAGAAAGTTACCTCCTAAAACACCCTTTTCCAGAAAACTAGCGCTTTTTATGTGCTATGATCATTCTTTAAAGTTTTGTCCATGGCGTTACACCTGCAGTTGTGTCTTTACTTTGTCCGCCCTACCACATTTTGGAGTTTTAAACAAAATTAACAGTATGACTATATGTGCGTAATTTGATCCATTTGTTTATGTTCGTTGCGATCAAATTTTATTAAACTGTTCAGTCATTCATCTGTTCGATAAAACATAGAACTGGAAGCTATGGATAGCGATTTTTTTCATATTAATTTAGTATCCACCTCCTACCTCCAGTATGCATAAATAGATTACGGACGCGCGAAGGATATATCCATTTTCAGTAACGAGACATTTTCAGTGCCAGCATGTCATCTACTTCTCGCAGCATATATCCTCTTTCAGTAAGCCAGTCAAATAATCGGAGAAGCAAATTGTCAAGGAAGAATATCTGTTTACAGAGTGAATCAACTTGAGGCTGCTCGTCTGAAGTTACTGGCTGACATTGGATGCTTGGCTTTACATGGTAATTTATGAAAATGGAATTTAACATCATATGCAAGTTGCAAATTATGAGGTAACAGCGTAGAAAACGTCCGTCATTTTTTGCCATTCTATCCCATACTGAAAGCTATTCGTCTGAAAGTTTGGTATGAAATTGAATCCACTTTATTTAACACGTGCCATACGCCGCGGAGCATTTCATGGGCGTGCCCTTAATGCCAAGTTATGCTTTCTTTGTGGTGACATGACATATCAGCATGGCAATCAGGTTCATGGTGTGTCTAAACGGTTCTTAAAAGAAGTATGCTTGGCCCGTGAGTCCTACGTAGACGGCTCTTAACTTGTACCTCATAATTTTCTTGTGAAGTTTTCTTGTATATCCCCCGCCCGCCCGAGTAGAGGGATGCGTGTCAGCGCTTAGAGCGCCCGGTGCGGCTGGGCTGGGTCACTATGTAGAGCTTTGGGTCCCTATTCGTTATATTCAAACTTTTATTATGTTGTGTTCCGGTTTTTATATGTTTGTACATGTGGACGCACCACAAACAAGCCTTGATTTTTTGTGACTGCGTGTGGGAGGGGTAGTTTCACAGTAAACAAATGAATGAATAAATGAATGAATGAATGAATGAATAGACAGACAGACAAATAGATAGATAGATAGATAGATAGATAGATAGATAGATAGATAGATAGATAGATAGATAGATAGATAGATAGATAGATAGATAGATAGATAGATAGATAGATAGATAGATAGATAGATAGATAGTAAAATAGAAACTTCCGAAGGGAAATCTTCAATAGGTCATAGCAGTTTAACATGTTCCCTTTATCATACAGTGTGTTAGATAATTATGTTCACAAACTATATTGGCGTGATGCCTATATTTTTATATACAGTGTTCATTTTGCAAAAACAAAACAAAGTAGCAGAAGAGGAATAAGAATAAGGAGGAAAACAGGCACGAAGAGAGGAGGAAATGAGGGGAGAAAAAGGGAAGGTATGACGAGGAGGAAACTCTACCAGCATACAAAATGACCTTTTGGGCTTGACCGCAGGTTACTCCGTGAGATTATGTAGACGATCCTGTCATAATACAATTACACGTTTCTTACACCCTTTTTTATCAGTTGCGCTTTAGAGCTTCAAGCAGTGTCTTAGATAGTCTACACTCGGATGTTAAATGTGCTTCTGGACTCTGACAAATATTTGTAGTTGTCTAGGCAATTGCACTGGTAATTTCAATGCCTCTCGTAATTAATTGACCGGACTCTATCCTGTGTCCAAATGGCCAATTAATTCGTGCGCAGGCAACAGATTCAACGTAAGAGCTGGCTCAGTTCTACGCAAACATGTTTGCCACCTACCGCAAGGGCCACGTCGCAGACAGATTTGAAGGATAAAGAATATGATTCGTTGAGTACGGACGAGCAGGGGTTAAATGAATCACTACAAAAACAATTAAATTCAAATAACAATATTGACACACTTGGTTCTCCAATTCAAGAACCTACTTATAAATGAAAGGTGTTTACATTGCGCTAATCCCTTGTCACTTAAAAAAAGTTAATGTTGCAACAGTGTATCGTAATGAAGACATTAAGACAAATCTTATGGCTTTTTAATGTGTTTCAATGTTTAAACATAATGCTTAGTTTTATCAACCTGCAAATCTTTACACTGCGAGGGGACAGAGATGATGAAAGTTCCATTAACCATTGGTCCACTAGTTCTAAGGAATGTCTTGCCCATTTGCATTATCTTAATGATAACAAGTAAACGTTTTTCACATTCGAGGCCTTTCATCCAAGTCTAGCAAAGTTAATCTGAAATCAACGGTTCCAAATACAGTTTAAGTCCACAATATTCCTCTGTGCCCATGGAGATCATTGGGCCAAAGGCAACTTGATCCAAAACAAACACTGAAAGAGTTTTACCGAAACAGTCAAAACTACCATGGGTCAGTATTTCATTCCATGCTTTTGTAGATAAAACTACCATGGACCATATGAGACATTATTCACTGTGTTTGCTCTTTAGATCAGGATGTATTCATTCCGTGACTTTGTAGATTTACGTTTTCTGTGGGTTAGTAGTTTCGCAAATTTGCGTATTACGCATCGCGAATATTGATGAGTTCTTAACATGGCGAGTTATGTCATTTCACATTCTTGACACGCCAAAGAAATCAAAATCAAAATATTGTTCCAGCAATGCGCTGGGAATGGGCATTAACTCATTCCACCCTGATGACGCTTTTTCCCGCTAATATCTAAATGTCGTCTGCTAATTGTATTTTACTAATTTAGGGACCATTTTTCAATATTTTGGATGTAACTTGCATGGAAGATCATTCCAAATCATATGCCCATGGTCAACAGCTTTCCTTGGCGCGCTCTGGGCGCCCAGAGCGCGCCAAGGAAAGCTGTTGACTCAGTCTTCTATCAGGGTGGAATGAGTTAAGAAAGTTGAATATGCAGAGTAAGATACTTGATGCAGGTTTGGTTATCTCAAAAGCCAAGTGATAGATCAGCAAAAGCGCAACTTTTTTTTTTTTTATTCACAAATCACAGCCTAGAATGCAATTTTGTTTTCCAGTCACATCTGTAATACAAATTACATATTTCAGGTTTGAGTTTCTTTATAAAGCAGTCTAAAACCTTCACCAAGATGCTACTTTTATCTCATACATCAGAACAGCCTACACAGATGGTGTACTGTAATATGCACGTTGTGTCGGTCACACTTCATTCATAGTCAGAGAATCCCACTTTAAGCAAACGCACGATTTGATAGACAACCTATCGAATATGCAAACAAAGCATTATACAAACTAGAAAAGATTATTTGCTGCATCGCAAATCTGTGTGTGTCTGCAAAGCATATTGGTATGGCAATGTACAACTAGTCCAAACACAGGAGTAGAAGTTGGAATGAAATCTCTATCTATTATAGCTTTGAAGTTATTTAAGATTTAAAATTTCTAATGGTGCTACTTAGCATAATTTAAAGTGCTATAACTTTTGTTTTTAATTCATTAGGTGCGCAATGGTCAATAACCCACAATTAGAAATTGAAATGACATCTCTATCTATTTTTTTTTGTGTTGAAGATATTCAAGATTGAAAATTTCGAATACTTCTAATTAGCATAATTTAAATTGCTACCATTTTTCTTTTGAGATTCATTACATGTATGCGCTATGGTCAATAAACCCCCAGTAGAAGTTGAAATGACATCTCTATTTAAAGTAGTACATTCAAGTTTTAAAATTTCAGACCCTGCTATAGTGCATCTAGATATTCAATGAGACACCTTCAACCTTCCGATGTTTGCATAATATGGAGAACATACCTTACAATCGTGCAGATTCAATATCTCACCAATTTTCCTTAAATGATGAATGAGATTTCTGATTCCCTGTCTCCAATGTAGACTTGTTTCAGCAAACATTCCACGATAAGGATCGCCGTCGCCACCATTTGAATTTCGCGGGCGCCATTTTGTCTACATGACCCACATTTTACAAAGGGAGCGGCCATTATTTTTTACCGCGTGTCATACCCATTTTCCTCAGCGGGTGCGCGCATTGCGTGATGTGATTGAAGATTCATTAAAACAATTTCTTGGGTACATGATCACATGGAGCCTACTACATTGAATAAAAAAATCAAATTTTATCAATATTTTAATGAAAATGACAACAGTTATGATGATATGATATGAGCAAATAGGAAAAATGAAATGAAACATGTAGCACGTATATTAAAGTCCAAATCATCTTGAAACATGTGAAACGTTCTTCAGCTGGTAACCAGAGATCTTTGAGTGGAAACATCCCTTGTCGTAATTGACAATGTTTGCTCAGATTCCAAGTTGGAAAAACGGGAGTGATAATTAAATATTATTGGAAAAAGCGGGAGAAGAAAAAATGGAGAGAGAGAGAGAGAGAGAGAGAGAGAGAGAAAGAAAGAGAGAGAGAGAGAGAGAGAGAGAGAGAGAGAGCAGTCTTTTTTTACTCTGGGGTTTCATTAAGTTTAATGTATGCAAAATATCCGAAATTTTTATTTATGTAGTCCTCTTGTATTCGTGTAGCAGTGTGAAAATAATGTTCAATTAGAAATCGAAACTATGATCATGAAAGAGGGTACTGCAGTGTCATTGATGTGAATGCAGCAAAGATTCAAATGTGCCAAAGTTCATGCATGGGTGTGTATAAACTTTATTGACTGTACCATAAAAAGCAGAATATATGGCATTTTGTCACATACGCGTATAAAGAAAAATACAAGTACAGCAAAATACACACAAATACAAAATGATACATAGCACAGCAGTTACAAAATCATAGAACAAAAAAGCAACAACACAATTATACATCACAACATGTACACATGAAATTTCGACATAGACATACCAGATATATGATAATCATGATAATGCCGGGTGGGAGGAGAAATATCACAAGGAGTTTCCTCTAATTTCTCTGTACGATTTTTTCTAATTTCGAGATTAATTCTGTGTCTCGTGATTTCATAATAAATTTGAATTTCTCAAAGTCTGAATATTTATCAAAATCAACGAAAATATCGTGTAATGAGTGGAATAGAATTAACCTGGGTGAGCATGTAAACGACACGGAGGCCAGGCAACACAAGTGTGGCATGAATCGTTATCCTGCCATCGTATCCATTCACTAACTACATATAGGCCCAGCCGCGACGTTATATGGAAAGAAAATTACAATCCATTAGAATTGAGTTTGTGTTAAGTCTTTTCCTGTTAAAAAGGCCTCATTCAAAACTACTGAACGACACGTGTTCTGCCGGGCATGCACTTGTATGGGGGGTGTCTGTTGTATTTCACGGGGTCCGTTTTCACAAACGTGCGGCAAAGCCAAGCACAAATGATTTGAAATCACGACCTTTCAGTCGAAGACAATGCTGAATGTGAGGGCATATCTTAATAAATTTGCGATTTCGATGCTTATAAAATAGTGTGTTGCAGTGTTTGACTGCGGTGGGGTTATTTTTATTTTATTTATCATTGGTCTGTTCTCCCAAACTATGTGGGTGTATCATGTGACCAGCTTATCCACAAAATGGCGGTCAAAAATCTCAACAGGCACTGCGCAGTTTGGAGTTGATAATGATATGTAATAATTTCGTCCAGGGCCGGGTGTTGATAAAACTGAAAATGTATACCACGACACATTAAGTCAGGGTTTGAAATATAGCCAGACGTACTTAACAATGCTGAGAGAATTCGTTTTGCTGAAGACGACTGATTATGATCAAGATCTCCGTGCCGCATGCACAGCTTTGCTTGCCAAATCAGATACGGAAATTGTATTTTTGTGGGGGTAGTTCTCACATCTGCTTCACATAAATTTAAAATTGGTGTTTCTGATTAATAAAGCATCATACATTTCATCGAAATTCGTTAGGATTTGACTAAATCTTCTCTGGAACCGCTTATTTCGCTTAGGCCTAATTCACACACGGATGTACTGACCAGCAACAACGAATCCTTTCTCTCCGTATTGTTGTTCGAAAATTAACAATAAAGAAGATGAAGTCAATGTCGAATCATATTAATTCAGGAACGTGTATAACATGCATGAATATTTCTGGTTCAAGGATAGTTTACTTACTCAGTGGCAATACGTTGATACACCCTTGGGTGTAACATCATAGTTACCACTGAATGTATTGACTTTTTTTAAGAGAAGGCCTATTGTTTCTTGCAACTAGCAGATGTTAGAAATATCATATTTGATTTTGGTCCACATTTACAGACTCAATCTTGGGCTTTGAAGTTAATCCCCTTTATTCGCACATTTGTTTGATCGAGTTACTACATCAAAACTGAAGAATCCTGGCTCGGGTGTCGCGGACACAGGTATCATTTCGAGTATAGGCCTTTCATTTTTTATTCCTTAGTTTACGGTGGTTTTTTGGCTGTTTTTGTGGTGCAGTTTTCGAAATAAAAATTAAAAAAAAAACTGGGGCTGCTCATTATTTCAGCTTTTTTTCCTTTTTCAAGCAAAATTTTAAAGTCAGAGAAATAAAATGAAAACTGAAAAATTTACAAAGTCGGACAAAAAAATCTCTCTGTGAGTCTTAAACCCTGGTATTTTGGGGACATTATTTCAAATATTGACTGACACATTTTGAAGAAATCATTGACTTTTGTATGTTTTTATGTATTTTTTCACTAGATGAGCATATTAACAGGTGCATTTTGAAATATTTCAACATCTCCCCGGACAAATGTTCACTTCTGTTGATTCCGGGAGGATGTGGCGACAAGTAAATTATCTGAAAAGAATTTATACTGGTATTGACAAGTCTTTTTTGTTAATTTTATTCTCTTTTTCGTTCTGCTTGGCAGTGTCAGAATTAACTCTTTAAGGGCCACATTATTTTTTGTTGACAGTCATTGTCTCTGCCAAATTACTTTTCTAACGACGCAATTTTTGTAATGTTTGCGACTTTAACGTGTTTTGTAAAACTAAAGCATATCTAGCCTAACTGTAACGAATTAAGATGTATATATCCATGGGCGTTAGATATACTGCCATAATACATGCACATGTATTCAAGTGGGAATATAACAACGAAAAGAATTGCAATTTTGTGCTATGTGAGTGTGGCTGCGTGACGCCGTATGCTTGAGCTGCATGCATGGTCAGGGTGCACTTTCACTTTCAAGTTTCATACTATTACTGATTTGTAGGCGTACCACTGTGCCTGTGGATCGCAAACGGTACAACAGATTACCTCCACACTGATTCTGATTAGAAAGTACACAAAGATAACTTTCACGGCTCAACAAAAAAATAAATAAATAAACAAATAAAAAAAAGTTTCGACTTGTTTTCTGGCGGCAAGCCAGGCACGCAGCCTGTCATTTCTATTTATAAACAACCAGTTTCTGGAAAGTTTTATCACGTGTCCACCCGCGGCACCCTCTTCTTGTCATGCTGTGGTCACCCATGACTACAGGACGAGTCCATCAATGTCCATAGGGCTTCACGGCGGGTATTTTCTTCAAAAATGTGTATGTATTAGCTTCGACTTGACTTTAAATAAACATACATTTTATTTAACAATAAATAACATGTGACAGCCCTCTTCTTCCGGTCGATTTTTGATAAGAGTGTCATGCAACTGTTTGGAGCCCGCCACGAGGCCTACTGCAAAGCCCCTGTGAGCAAAATAGTAAGTTGGTAACTGGCTGAAATTATTCATTCACCTGCATTTGATGGCTATATCATGTGTGGAATCATTTAGGCACATAGTTACACATTGGGCCTATATTGAATAAATTCCTGAATCGCGGTGTTTTCTTACGTTCACAATTACTTGGCAGAGAAGATAAAGGCAAATAAAACAAATTCATCGGATTCATAATGGGAAATCAAAGATGTATACATTGTCAAAATAGCCTAGTAATGACAGCTCAGATGACTTATGAATGATGCTGGCTGAGTCACCTCTGTTCATGCAATTCATATAAGATCTCAAATTACACAAACAAGAAATTTGTGTATGTGTCATCCCTGCCCTGGTGTTGATCATCATCAGTGGTCATCATGCGTACACAAGTTAGGCCCACCAGGCGCTTGACTGCGCCGATCATTTGTCGGCCTTATTTTCTGTCATTGTTGCATTTCGTCATTGAAGTTTGTCAGTCGTGTGACCGGTCACTTACCTTGACCTGTCGTTTAACTTTTCTGATAGCACGATATTTTGACATGTGGGCATTTCGGTATGACCAGCTTTTGTCGTGTCATTATTTTGAGTCGTCACTATAATTGCAATCGATGTTTTGTCATGGCAATGTTTTTTTCTGTTGTTATACCACATTTAATGCTAGGAGAGTAAGGGTAAGAAAGTGTCTGAACAAAATTGAAGGTGAACGATCCGATTCCAAGGCAAGATTCGATCTGTCACTTGGACTTAGTTAGATCCTGGATCCCAAAATAAAGGTGCAGCATGTCCGCACGGTAACTTGTCCAAGTCCGAGCAGGTGAGGGTGCTGTATTATATAGTGCTCGGTCCCTTGCCGCTGCTACCTTGGGCAGCGCATGAGTCGCGCGCGGGGGTGTTAAAATGACTCTCATTTGGTACTGTGTATACATACATGTATAATCCCATTAATTAAATCGGCAACATAAAATGAAGGTGGGGAATACAGTACGTAGGGTCAAACGAGGAGTTAATTTAATTCAATCACGATTGTTTTGTGATATTGTGCTCTTGGAAAATGTGTTACAAATGACTTAAAAACTGTAGTCTACAATACTGCCCGGTGAATGAAAATAATAACAACACGTGGGGGGGGGGGGGGAGGGCATTTTTTGGATATGGCCTCTGGAAAAACAACTTTACTGACAGGAAGGGCCAAACTTACGCAGTAAGTTAATAAAAAAAAATATAGTATATATTATGGAGGAAGTGAGGCATGTATTCAAAGCCCGCATCAATATTCTTGGCGCTTGCTCCTTCGTCTTAAACAAAGCAGGTCACTCAGGTATCGCAGATGGGGCCTGTACTATTGATAGCTTGGCTTTGGACAGTGCATGGTTCGTCCCGTAGAAAGTCATAAAGTTTATCATGCTTTTTATTTCAGTTTCAAAATAAATTAATGTGAATAAAATATAATTCATTATATAGAGAATAATGGCCTGCCCATTTGAAACTCATAATCCTTAGTTTCTCTTCGCTGGGAAAATTGGTACGGAGCGGCGGGAGGATATCAGCATAAAAGGACACCTCCCTTTGTACATCCCGGTAATTTGACAAATATGGCGGCAAGTAGCAGATGACGGACGTTTCGTTGCCTATTAATTAGCATGCGGAGTTGATAGTACAGCCGTTCTGTGACGTCACGGAAGGCTAAAAAACACAGGAAATTGTGAGGAAATCTACAGAGGTAACAAAACAGTAAGCAAATTGCTCATGGCATTTCAGTTAAGAATATTCCAGAGTGTTGAAGGTGTCTCATTGAATATCTAGATGCGGTATAATTAGCATAATTTAAATTGTTAGAGCTTTAGTTTTAGATTCATCACATGCACAATGGTCAATAACCCGCTGGTACAAGTTGAAATGACATCCCTATCTATAATAGCTTCCAAGATGTTCAAGAATTAAAGTTTCAAATGCTGCTAATTAGCATAAAATAAATTGCTATAAATTTTGTTTTAGATTCATTACATGTATGCGCAATGGTCAATAACCCCCCCCCCCCCCGCAGAAGTTGAATGACATCTCCATCTATAATGGTAAATTCAATTTTTTTTAAATATCCAGGAAAAACAGAAAAGTGTGTTGACACACACACTTTAATTATATTAGGCGAGATAAATTATGAAATCTCACTGGTACAATTGCAAAAGTAGCTCTTGCAGATTGACACTTTGCCAGAAATCCGTTCTGCAATGCACCAGTTAAGTACTATTGCGCTTCTACCTATCTTTCTAATATCGGTCCCCATTGATTTATGTGATTATTGACTCACTGAGATCCCTCTGTTAACTTCTGAGGATTGACTGCAATAAAAGAAAAGACATATTAGAGTTTTTAATCTGTCGTTAAGCTATAGTTCGATTCTGGAGTCAGAAATGTCATTCCGGTTGCATCATGGTATTGCCATTGTCCAAAATGACTGTCAATAGCTCTGGGTGAATTACAGTCTGTTACACTCCATACATTTTGTTTGGCGATACTTTTTGCCATTCTCGACCGTCAGCACATCGGTTGGGACTGCTTGTGAAGATGAGCAGCAGTTCTCACTTTGCACACCATTATGACGTAATTGACGCATGATTTCCCAGGAATTACATTAGAGGTGTCTTAGATACTTTCATATCGCAAATAGGTCCATCTTGCGACCGATTTGCCATCTCAATTAGACTGTTTTTTCCAGTCGACTGTATATATATATATATATATATATATATATATATATATAAAAGGTCAAACAGTACAGCTATTATCACACCAGCATATGCAGAAATACAATAGAAACATATAAATATATGTAATGTTGGAAGAAGCAAATCCCAATATCAAACCTTTTACAACATTTGACCACCTTTTTCCTACACATTCTGTTTATCCTTAGCATTTAAAATATATATTTCAATTGCAACTTTGTATTTAAGATACCTTAAAAAGTCAACAAAAAAAAACATTTTCTGCTTTTTACACACTTCTTTGTGAACATGTTATTTTGCTTGTAATAAACAATTGTTCAAACTATAATTGCTTTGCTTATCACAAAATGCGACGATAACATCCTCTGAAGTTAAATGTTATTTAATCATGGGACCAACATCTTTTATACCCGTCTTGAAAATACATCCAAAATAAATTTCACATGGAGGTCCCAAAATCTGTGTAAAAGTATATTTTTGTGAAGCGTTATTTTTTGTGCACATAATTCTGAGTCAATAATATCCACCTTGTGCAATTTTGCATTGTGTACCAAAGTCTATGTATAATTGGGAATTGAAATGCTTGACGTTTAGTTTTCATGGTGCATTTAAATAAAAGATTGGAGGGTTTTCTCCATTCTTCTACTTTAAACGTATCAGGCCAAACACTAACGCAAATTCGTGAATCAGTCATCTTACCAGCTAAAATTCACAAGTAAATGTCTTTACAACTGATATGTTTAATTTTCTCTTTTTTTCTACCATTTAGAATAAAATTTATGGAAGAAGAAATTTCTGCAGAAGTAATATTTTTCGGATGTAAAGTTTTTGCCAATCTCTAGGAACAGCAAATCTCAAAAAGTAATATTCAAGAAAAATTATTGATATACTAAATTTATCTTGTAATTTTGATACATCAAAAAATTCACCATATGAGTTTTATAGTTTACCCAAGAATTTGACTCCTTTTCCATACCAGTGTTTGTAGAAAACAGCTTTTCCTTCAAATCTCAGAAAAAGGATTGGACCACAACATCTCATTACAAATACCTCGTAAAGAATTACGTATAATCAAACCTTGGAAGTGCCTGAATGCAATGAAGACACCCACATAGAAACACATCTTTGACATATTGTATCGGGGATGAAATGCCACCCCCCCCCCCCCACCAAAATTGGTTTAGCTTTATTATTATTAATTTTATTATTAAGATACGCTTCACCTAATGCAATTGTAGACGAAGAACTTTGGCATGAAAATGTAAACTTTAAGCCCACCATTAGGAATACTTTGATACGTCACTGATTTCTTTACCTTCTGTGTTGAATTATTCCATATCAAGAAATATATCGAGGACTGCGTAGTTTTTATGGTGTTTGTATCAGTGTGAATTATTGGTGTAGGATACAAAAGTTTAGATGTAGCAAGATCATTAAAAATCACATTCTTCCATATAATAGATAAATTCCTAATTCTCCAGACCTTTAATATATCTTTGAGGGATCGTAATTTTGAATTATGATTTAATTGAGACATTTGACTTTCATTTTTGTCAAACACTATGTCTAATGTAGTGAAGTGAAAAAATGTTTCCAGAATACAGGCAAATCCCAGGCCTCATCAAACTTTTGTTATCCAAGCCTGTACGCTTTTGAGTGGGTTCTGCTAACTACAACAATAATCAACTTAGTGGAATTAAGATGCAGCAAATCGCCCGTCTTTCTATTTACAAATCATACCGCTGTCTCTACTTTTCAGCACGCTCCTCGAAATAAATAAAGTGTATGTGGCATGAAGCGCCCAAAAGAATGGAATGTGCCCTTTGAATTGGTCAACAGAAATGTAATATTGACAGCATTTTGCTTTTGAAGCAGAAAAAAAAAGGAAAATATCTTATCCGACGCAAGAGAATAAGACATGATTTATTAGAAAATTTCTGATCACGGAATGCATGGATTCCATACTGTCATTTATTGTAAACTGAACACACATTAACTTCATTTTCTACTTAAAATATATGCAGTGTAATTGTTGTCGCCTTGGAGGCAGGTCTTTGTGGTTATTCAGCTGTAAAGCCTGTTAGCTTTAATTTCCTATTGGCGTTTCCTTGTGCTTCGCGGAATCTAAGTTACACGTCCAGTGTTGTCTTTAGCTTGAGTAATCGAAGCAATGCAAGCACAGTGCGCATGCGCGTTATTTAACGCCTCATAGCTGCATCAGATAATTCCTTCAGCAAAGTAACATGCAGACAGAAGCACATTCTCCTAACATGATATTTGCCTGGCACACATACACTTTTCAATTTAGAAATGTTTATACTCGATAATCTAGATATAGTTTTATTTTTTATTTAAGGTATGATGTCAACCATTTAGGTGCAAAGGGTTAATTAGTCTTGCTCACATGCTACTCTTGGTGTCATTTACATGATATTGAACGATCATAAAAAAAGTGATGACTTACAATAACGTACTGATTACCGGTAACAGGGGCACACAGCAGTTCTTGGAAGATAGTATGACAGCGCCCTTATATGTTCAGAGGAACGGGAGGGGGTACACGGGTATTTCTGCAGGGTCAGCCTTTTTATTTCATATATATTTGTTTTTTAAAATTGTGATTTGTATTGTACATACTCTTCCCAATGTATTTATTTTATTTTTCCCAGTATTGGGGACTTTCAAAACATATTGATGTGATTCTGAAAGTTAATTGAGGTGTAATTCGCATGCTTCATTTATGTGACACCTGACGACAGAAATTTTATTTGTGTAATGTATAACAGTAAAAATTCCGTATGATGTGACGTGGGACTTGTGTTTTGACAGTGTTTTGCACACTGCGTGTGGAGAAACTTGCGCCTTCAATATATTTAAAATTAAACTTGATTTGCATTGTTCAGCTCTTACATGTTTGCGTAACTAAGAGGAACGTCAATATTTTCAGGTCAAACGGGTCAATAGCGATCGATGATCCCGACTCTTGCCTGTTTCGTTGACATTACTCTTTCATTAAAAGGTTTAACCAAAGTATGAGTAAACCCATCAGGTCAAAATGCCCCCCGATGGTAGATTTACTCGGGCTCTGGACGCACCAAGAATATGTGACACACCGGGGTATATGTATTGATTCATCCTCATAACGCCAGTGTGCAAGGGTTAAATCACATCAACTATATCCCTGGGAACATAAAATCTGCATTGTAAAAAAAATGACAACCCAGAGATACACATATATTTTGTGTTTATTTTATTAATTTTTATGTATTTTTTTTCTTGTGAGAAAAGGTTAGAAATACAGCTATGTTAACCTTATCTTATCATACCATGTGTACTGCTGCTAACCATTAAGTCAGACTATACTTGGGACTACTGAAGTACCCGTTCAACCCTTCACCCAGTCATTGAACAGCATTGTTGTACATGTACCTTGATAGTGGCCAACTTGAAACAAAATCGACGAAAAACAAAATCTTTCAAAAAACAACTCTGTCGGATCCCAAACATTATTTCCGTACCACTGAGCACATGTAGTCTCTAAAAGATTTGCGTTTAGCCAACCATGTATGTACGGCAGAGGAGATGGGAGTGGGGAGTGGCTTGGATTGAACGACCTCATCTGAGCATGAACGTTTTTACCATAGCCCTATGCGTGAATTTTTCTGCTGTTACGCGAACAGAATTATGGTAATGTGGGGGGTGGGGGTGGGGGTGGGGTGGGGGTTGCTAAAACAATTCAGAGCATGTACTGTAAGCAGCACTGATTTCAAGGTCGAATGGAGAAGGTTTTCTTCATTGACATACTCTTTTTAAATGCGCCAGAATCAAACATGAATTCAAAAGTACATACAACACATGCATATAAATGTTTCCACTGAAATGTCTTTTCGCGTTGCAAAAGTAAGACGAGCATCCACCACCACACGGAAATGGCGTAGGGCCTAATGATAGACAAACCAGCGGTGAAACAAACTTTTTTTTTTTTTTTGAAATTGCACACATGGTGATTTCAAGCTTACTGAAAATCTAAAGACTATGATTATTGCTTAAACACACACACACACACACACACACACACACACACACACACACACACACACACACACACACACACACACACGATGACCTTGCTGACCTGTACAGGAAAAGTAGCCCCTCAACTAATACAAATATCATTGTATCAATCAATGCATCATACCGTTATATTAGTGAGCGAATTTGCTTGCTTTAAATTGCGACCAACAGATGGCGCGCATCATCCTTTAGTGCGACATGGGAATGCATCAGAGGGACTGAACACTCCACCAGTAAGTTTAGGCTGTCCACACCTCTCTATCAATCCATCAATTGTGTCTGTAAAGAACCGAGGAACATGGTACTATTTATTTTTTTTATCTATCAACTCATTCGTTAATTTTTCACTTATTTACTTATTTATTTTTATTTTTATTTAATAATTCATTTGGTGTTTAATACAGATGCATATACTTCGTGCATGCTGATGACTGTCTGCTAACTGATGCTAAAAATCTACAATGTTTTGATACAAATACCTTTACTTCGTGCATGCTAATGAAAGGCCTCTCACTGATACTTCCATTATACACTCTTGGAGCACAGATGCCCTGCTCACTCATGCAAATAGTGTACACTGTTTTAGTACAGATGCCTATGCTTCACGGATGCTAAAAAGCGTCTTGTTGACCGTGACTGCCTCACACTTGGCATGTGCACTCAAAGTGCAATGTCATCAAGCCTTCATGCCCAATTGTAACCGTTGTACAACATCCAAATACAGACATTGAGCGAGAAACCCCATACAGCCCTCACGTACGTTGAAGTCGCTAAGTCTATGCCCCGGTGATACTCGGTCCATCGAATATTCGCATTCAGGTTTTAAAAATATAGAAGATAACAGTTG
This sequence comes from Hermodice carunculata, assembly GCA_964020975.1. Classification (NCBI taxonomy): domain Eukaryota; kingdom Metazoa; phylum Annelida; class Polychaeta; order Eunicida; family Amphinomidae; genus Hermodice; species Hermodice carunculata. The sequence goes on along the minus strand of OZ026616.1, from coordinate 103,877,985 downwards.
CCTGAGTGTGCTGCAGACAGGTGGTAAGCCTCCAGAGGTCATCTCATTAACCTATGGTCAAAACATTTTCTGGCCCTGCAGACGCTCCCCCCCCTATTACACAAATGAATGAATGAATAAATAAATAAATAAATAAATAAATAAATAAATAAATAAATAAATAAATAAATAAATAAATAAATAGACAGATGGATAGATAAATAATTAAATAAGTAAGTAAATAAATAAATAAATAAATAAATAAATAAATAAAATAAATAAATAATAAATAAATAAATGAATGAATGAATGAATGAATAAATAAATAAATAAATAAATAAATAAAATGAATGAATAAATAAATAAATAAATAAATAAATAAATAAATAAATAAATAAAAAAATAAATAAATAAATAAATAAACTTGACTTGACTTGAAATTAAATGAAATCAAATGAAACAAGACACATGAATGTATTAGTCTGGTCCAGGGTGGTTGAAAAAACGATCATGGTGCCCCATACCAGCGATCCATGACGCTAATGTTATCGTATTTGCCTGTTACAGATTATATGTCAAAGTGAGCGTGTATGCTAAAAATATCGGAAAAGTTTGTCATTTAGATAAATATATTGGGCATGCTGAACTGTATTATATCTCAGATTAAAGTGTTGATTCGAGTCTCTTATTGCTCGGCAAAGGTAACACATGCGTAATACAGTGTCTATAACGCACGTCCATGACTGTAAACGTACATAAACTATACTAGAGAACTTTCCAAATCACCATGTAAGAAGGCTATCATCATCAACGTTGTCTTTAAAGATGTTAACGTGAAACTATTAACTATATGAAGTGCACAAATCGTGATACCTGCACTGTCTGTCAGAAATTATTTTCATGAAAATAAACTGTCACGATGCTTACAAACGGATTTTGGTTTAAAGATTAGTAATCACGGTGCGCGATAGAAACACGGAGTAGTTAATCTTACAGTATTGCTATAGGCGACCTCTAGCAGGGAAATATATGCACGTGCGCCAAATAAATAAATGTTTGTCTAGTTAAATGGCACTCTGGGGAAATGACCCAACAAAAAGAATATTTCAAAAGATAACATCTGATTATCTTCTCCTTTTCCTCATGAGACATGACATAGGACAGTGTTTCACAAAGGATGTGGAGATTTGACAATCATATGACCTTGGGGTATCTTGAAAGCTTTGTTCTGGCGCATACCTTTATTTATTTGTTTTCACCAACATATCAGCCTGAAACAAGTAAATAGTTATGATCTTAGGAATCCCCTTCGCTGAAACATTGTTTCCTTTACTCATAAAAAGACTAAAAAAGGAAGTGCACAATGATTTTTAAAGTGTCATAAAAATGTTCTCAGCAAATCTCTTATCAAGAACTGGGTCAAGAGTTAACTGTGTGATAGTTGAAAATTTATATAAACCTGGGGAAGATTGCTTGCATTATATTCGTCTCACAAGACCTTAATGTGTGTCTTCCAATAAAAATATTGAACGCGTATCTTCAAAAAAGTATTTTGTTGAAAGCTGCATGTTTTGTGAAATGAATCCAGACTCCTGTTTGAATAAAGAAAGCTATGTGCAGTGTGTCAAACACATGGTGTTCCAAAAGTAGCTAATACAGTATGTACATGCACAGGAATAGCTTCTATCGTTTTTGGTCGATCTGCAATCACAGCGGAGAGCTTGGTGCGCCTGGAGTCCACCACGGAGCACGGATATTTCTGCTAACCAGGTGGTTGCTCATATATTGTAACCTGATATTTTGTTACCTGGAGAGAAACTATATATCGTAAGCCTGGGCTCACTGCTGGTTGCCAAATTGCCTTCATGATGACCCGAGGGAGGTCGTATGGCGCTTCTGGAAAGCTGTCTCCCCAAAAGCGACTGTTGAAAAAATAACACGACTCACCTTCAAATAGAACTGGAGGCATAGTAGAAAATGTATATAGTTCAAGATCCGCTAACCACAGTCAATGTCGTGTACAACTATTTGGTGAAAGAAGAGTTTGATTGCAATGATAAGCCTCGGTCAGTAGTGGCACTAATACAGCACCCAGGTTTCTTAGCTTGCAGCTCCAGAAATTGAGCTGTATTCCTAAGAACAGACCAGAATAAAGACAAATATAGTTATATTGGCATATCCCGGAGGGTTTAATATTTTACCTGCTTGTCACGGGTTCAAGGCCTAAATCCCGAAACGACCCCCCCTCTCACCACCAATGATCAAATAGCTCAACTTTTGCACCAAATCTCAAACCACAGCTAGATCTCTTCATGTGTATCAGGTATACAGCTGTGCTTGCATCTCAAGGACACCAAAAATAAACTGAAAACAAATAAAAAAATTAAAAACAAACAAAGAAAAGCTAAGGTATAATTAAAATGAAACCCAAATAAAGTAAACAGACAAAAACGAAATCATTTTTTAAGCGTTTCGCTGACATATTAATTGTATAATAATACTGCATTTTCGTACAAATAGAATATATGGACGCTTACGGCTAGTTGAACATGGCTTACAACATTCTTATGTTGGGAAAATACATTGCAGAGGTTCGCGTTGACATTGGATTCCTTTTGCCTGCGGTCACGTGGTTTGAACTCATTTGGGTTCATGGCTTTGATCGACAAATCAATCAGTTTCTTTAATTCACCCAGCCTTACATTAAAAAGTAAGGACGGAAAAAAGAAGAGGCTTAGAGGGCATATGACACACGATTCGTAGATTCAGTGATTAGAGATGACGTAAATATGACACAAAAGTGAAGAAAGGAGCGTTACATTTGGAATCTTTAATTAAGTTTGTGCTTTTATCCTCAGAAAACTATTAGCAGCGGCAAGGGTTTTGACGCAGTGAGCGGTAATGTATGACTATCAAGATTGTAGTTGCAGCACTAGTCACTGTATTGTCGCCACATATCATTAAACAATTAAACCAGGGGACTGTAAAGATAACTACTGAAATGAAATATCCGACAATGATCGTTTTACGTCAATGTATAGATCTGTACCTGAAGAAACCTGTCAAGATACATATTTTAGCAAAGGTTTTTTTGAGGTATTCTGTAATGTACTCAATGAAATTATCGGGATATCTTGCAAAAGACACGTCCGACTAACATGAATTATTATTCAACCTTAATATTATCCTGGCTAAGGCGATACAAGCGTGGCTGGCCTTTGGACCAGAAACTCTTCCTGCTAATACCGATGTGAATCCAGGTGATTAAATAATAAAAAGTGCCACTAGGTAGTATGGTCGGTGATTCTGTACATCACGCAATAATGATTTGCAGCATAGGGGTTATGACTTCACAGAAACCAAACTACGTCATCCCTCTATGAAGAACCGTGCGTATGCTTTTTTGAGATTTTTTTACTGGGAGGTGAAGATATGAAACCTACTATGAGGGTGTCAGGTCTTCAATTGGTTGGGTTATGGCTGTAGGGCATGGGGGCTAATCGCACTCATGAGACTGCAGCGTACGCCCCACTTCCACATTGCGGCTTTTGCAATTAGTTGAGCACAGGCATGGGAAAAGTGTACTACCCTCCAGTTAAAGGACTCGTTTTACTATTGCACCGATGGTTGTCAGACACTTGATCTATAGGCCACTACTCTGCTGTTCACTTGGGTACTTGCAGAAAAAAGTGAGGAAACAATCCAGTGAACGCTATTTCTCGAAGTAAGAAGGCTCAGCCTATTTTAGCGACGAACCGCAAAATTTACAACCCTGTATTTCAAAGTCTAATACCTGAATAAGACAAAAAACGTTCACCTACACTAATATAACAGAATTGCAATTCACAGGACATTAAGATAATTTGTCTGGATTTAATTTGGCCTAATCGTGAAAGGCTGCATTTTCTCCCTGGCCACCCCTCTCTGCTGTGCGACCTAGCGGTGACACACTCAGCAACATGCAGACAGAAAAGCATTAGCGATGCCTCGTCGATGTTTCAACATCGCTGAGTACACAATGTAATGATGGTACGTTTCTCTGCAATTTTGCCTTCTTGGATAAAGTAAGAAATAACAAATGTATGTGGGCGATGCTTGTTCTTTTAGATCTTTGTATGTGTAAAGAGAAATTATTAAAAAAACATTATCACGCTTAAGACGTAAGAAAAAATATTTGGGTTGTGATCAAATGCAATATATAGTACGTGTCTGTGTTTATAAAAATAATAATAAATCAATTAGTTAATTGAATTAATTTAATAAATAAATAAATAAATAAACTTAAAATGAATAAATAAATTTATTAATTAACGTAATAGTTAAAAAATAAAAATAAATTTATTTAAAAATAGAACAAACCACCTTGGCCTTTAGTTTATAATAGTAAAAGTTGCCGTACAACAGATCCATTGTTACAGATACGTGCACGTCCCCATTTGAAAGACGGCTCTACAAACAAAATCGCGCGATAACTCAACATATTGCAGCTTGAAAAGATTCACGCTTCTCGAAAAATCCGATAAATATAGGTATGACAAAATTTGAAGATAATATTGTATTATCGGCTTGAAGAGTAAGAATTAGTTTTTTTGCGTTCTATCTCTCAGCCTCTGGCAAAACAGCCATCCCCTGGGACAACTTTTGATAAATTTGGGCATGATATCTTTTTTTTTTTGCTCATAAAATAGCAGGCTTGAAAGACAAACGTAAAAATGACAGTTAAACACACTTAGCACTTTGAATGTCCTTTGACTTGCCAATGTTATGGTAGTTTAAGTCCACAATTCATAATCCTATGTCATGTAACTGACTGATTTGAATGTCAGTTAGTTCGTGAATTTGAGTGTCATTTTACTCAGTGATTGCACCTGCCATAATGAGTGTTTTAGCGGATAAATTTGGGTGTCCTTTAACCTACTTACAAACAAGTCACTCTCTCTATACAGCTGGCTACAAACAGATACACGTCACAGGCTTTTCAACACAGGGAGTTGCTGACCAAAAGAGGCCACCCCACATTGAGTACCAGCCTGCATGGCTATATGCTTCCCTGCAAATACAGGGGCAAGCAAGCCGACCCCCCAAGCATTTCGCAGAAGCAAATAACGGCTATCACGAATTACGTAGTGAAATAAGTTACCATAAGACCTCACTGATGCAAATTGTTGCACATTTCAGCTACTTTTACAGCGTAATTCAACAGATTACTGAACTGTACAACTTGTGTAGCTTTACGTTACCAATTTGTGCTGATCGACAACGGTGATGTTACTCTATATAAAGTATTTACTCTATAATTATTTATTATTTATTCCTACACATGTAATAGTTTAAGCAGAAAATTTTGTTTGTTTTTGTTCCCTTGAATTTGAAAGGTCCACACACTTAACCCTTAAAGCGCTGATTTAATTTTCAGTCAACAGCTTTCCTCTGAACACTTTGCGCACAATGCGCGGAAAGTGTAGAGAAAAGTGATTGACTGAGATTACTTTTTGCTTTAGACTAGGCTTGCTGGTATTTGAATGGGAGTTTTTTTTTCATGAGGGATTTGAATCCTTTAACCATTATATGCTTAATGTTAAAAAGAAATCAACTATAGCTGTGATTAGCACTTGAGGGATTAACCCAATAATTTTCACCTCCCGGGACTTTCCGGTAAGGTGTAAGGTGTCTGTCGCTGGCTTTCAAACCATGAGTACTGACGTGTTTATTTATTAATATACGGTTTGTAGCGGAATAGAATTCTTATTTGTATACACCACAATGCCATTGTTTAGTTGTAGAATTATTTATATGACGGAATTGACAAAGTCTTCCAGGTTTTAGCGGCTATTTTGGAAAGCTAGGTACACTCATGTGTTGTCATATCTGCAGTGCTTTTACCCTTTGGTCACACACTTGATCAGGCGAATGCGCCATACTCCTTTTAATATGCACAAAGGCTAAATATTTGTGTTAATTGGATCTTATTGTATATTGTTGTGCAGATCTTGGGTAATGCACTGCTGGTATATAATTGGTTTCGCAGACAAACATTGCCTGGGTGAATTCAGTTGTCTGCAGTGTGAAAAAATAAAAACATTTGATATTTTTTGCTTTTAAATCTTTGATTTGAGATACAAAATCAAAAATGGCTTAAACTCCAAAAGCAAGTTATTTCACAGTTCCTAGAAATTTCATTACAGTACTTTCGGAATTGATTTTTAAGTGCAGTCAAACACAGTGTTACTTCCTTGGGTAGTTGTTTAGTTGTACATTTTAAAGCACCAGCTTTGAAGCTAGATTTAAAAGGACTTTTTATGCAATTTGGGTATCCAGAACAAAAGCGGAATAAGGGACTCCTCTTCAGAAATTTTGATATTAAAATTTTTTTTTCATGTCATCTTCATGTGTAACTATCAAATTATAGATGGCTTGTTTGTGTAATTTATATATGTTATTTCCTCTTATATCAGAAATATTGCTTGTGCCGAGCTCATTTTTTCAAAACATCCAGATAATAATTTTCACAGATGATTCTAAAATTGTTACCTGCATTATCAATGTTAGTGATTACAATTATTTCTTGTATTTCTTTCACTGCTTTTAAAACTTTAGGCTGTTTTAAATTTACCATATTGCAATTCTTAATGTGGGATTTGTAACGATAAATCATATTTCTGAAAACTCTTTTCAAGTTTGATGACCATCCTTCAAATTTTTGAAATTCTATTTTCTCTTTCTTTGCCCAGTTCGTATGTGTAGAAGGGAGGTTTTAGTTGATTCAAGGATGGTAGAGTTAGTTGAATATAGGTCATAGGGGTTCATACAATAGGAGATGTAATTAGCAATTTTATGTGTATTTCGCTGAATACACAACTCAATATACAAGATTCGTGTGAGCTAGAGAGTGCATTCCCATAAGATTCTGTCCTAAAGTAACATTTAATATGTTGTTTCGTTTTGCAGCAAACGTTATCATTTACAGGAGAGTGTTAACTATATACAACCATTTGCTCAAGAAATGTACTGTTTCTAGGTTGAGCGGTTTTAATATCACATAGGTGTTGTTTACAATGGAAACTAATGGAAATACAAATCCCTAGCTCGCTTGCCCACAGAACCCTGTACTGAGAACGCGCATGAACCAGTTGATCTTGACCTTACCTACTGCTTGGAATGCTACTGTGTCTGACTTCATTTCAGAAAAATCTGTTCTGTTCAAAATATGTTATGTGTTCTTCATATTCTAGTATTTGACCTGGAAGCAAATCACTAGTATACCTATAAGATTACAGTAGTGAAGTCTAGTATGCAAAGGCGGTATATTGATTGTTAATCATGGTCGCCTTCAGTAAGCTATGTTTTAACTTCTTCCCTGAGATAATTTTCTGCTTGCTTGCAAATTTAACTGTTTCCGTTTAAAGCACAAGCAGCGATGCGAAACAGATCCCTACCCCGTGTGTTTCACCTACATCCTGACAGGAAAGGGGACCAAGTGGTAAATTTATTGAACCAATATTTAGTCCTGTGGTCCATGGTTTTGCTTTTTCTTTTTTTCTGCCCCCCCCCCCCCCCCCCCTTTTTTTTTTTTTTTTTTTTTTAACAAGGTTAAAAATCCTCAGAAAACCTTTTGACAGTGGCATATACAATATTCTACCAAAGCATCATAGTCATATTTTATCCATTGAATTGACATTGGAGTGCCAAAGAGGACGAACATTACCTGTCAAACCACGGGCAGGCTTGGTCAACTTATACAAATTACGTTATTCCAAGCGATGTCTTGGTTCAGCCTTTGGCTGCGAACACTTTCTTCATTTCAACCCAAGGCAAGACATACCAGGGGTTTCGTGTCACTAGAAGAAACGTGGTGAATTCTGAACACCTTTCTTTGATATGTCTACTTATGAAACAGAATGACGTCTCTCTCTTTAGAAAAAAAGAAATCTATTGTCTGGTTTAGGTCAGATAGACAGATCCATATGCACTGTCTAGTCGCTTGTCAGTACACAACAAGCCGTGGAAAATTAGCGTAAGGAGAATTTGGCACGCCACATAAAGTCTGCGTTCACTTTCACGTATGAAAACGTCCAACCGCCTATATTGTCAAATCTCTTAGAATTAGTTTTGATGCGTTATGCACGCTTGAAGCATATTCCGTGCAGGCTCTGACATGTACCTGCGTCCATGACTTATCTCACCACAATGGTCAAACCAAATTAACCTATCCCAACTAAGTTTTTAATCAAATGTCTCGTTAATAGAGACTATTTTAACTGGAACATGTAGGTGAGAACTATTATACTAACATGCCCCATGTCAGCACTTTTCCTCAGTGAGGGGGACGAGAATTAACAATCCGTGAGAAAAAAAATTGCTGACTCAGCTTTATTGCCACCAGACTTGGTTAACGCTGATTTTTTCGGAGACAGAGAAGCTCCATGTACTTTGGGTACTTCTAACAAATATGTGTGCAGTGGTTAAATGGCAACTTCTGTTCTTTATGGACATTGGTTCCTGTCTTGTTTGCCTGCAACAGGGGGAAGAGAATTATGTTGCTTGCATTTGTTGCTCAAGCCGAACTGAAATGCTGCCTATTGCCCGTGCCTCGTTGCCATCTCTGTAGATACAAATCGGCCGCTGGTCCATTGTAACTAATGTATTGCCAATTTCTTGATATTGAGATTGGTGTCTCTTGTCACCCATCAAGTAATTTCCCTTCAATCAGCTAGATACGCTTCCTGTTGTGTTGCCATATAGGTATCTAATTTAGTCTCCATGGGAGATAAAACTATCTGAAAAGGAAGGCCAATGTATATCAAAGGAAATTCTCAGCAGACAAAATTTGAAGGAGTTGTTTTTGTCATTTCGGGATATCTCTGGGGGATAATAATCTTTTTCTTTGGCTTAACTTAGATGTTATTTAAAGGCAAAACACTTAAAGGAGATATTCTGCTTCCAGTGTTTTAAAACATGCCTTGCCATTTGAACGATGTTCTTTAGACAGCGACAAAAGGTGTTCTCAACGCAATTTGGACTCATCGTCGAAGAAATCTGCTAACTTGGATAAACTCTGTGGCTACCGGCTTAGGAAGAAGACTGATGTTTCGTCGATGGGATTTTATTGTGAGAAGTTTGAATCTGGAATGATCATGATAATTCCTATGAGAAGTATTTTCTCGTGATACATGAGCTAAGCCCAATTCCTATGAGAAGTATTTTCTCGTGATACATGAGCTAAGCCCAATGCGGTGCTTGTTCTATGCATTTCACTATAAGATCATTGCGTGAGAAGCGGATCCAGTTTCATGGCATTTTGACAACTGACGTAAAAATTTGACAAAGCGGTCGCCACTGAGTGTATAGAAAACGAAACAAAACATCTGAGTCCCTTGGTCAGCTGGCACAGCAATAGTACAAATTTAACCCTTTCACCCTTGAATTAAGTCAGAGTCAACAGCTTTCCTTGGCACGGGTTGGGCACTAAGTGCCCAACCCATACCAAGGAAAGCTGTTGACCTGGGGCACGTGATCTTGATAGGTCTCATCTGCAATTCTCAGTCAAACTGTTTTTTATTACTGTTGAAATTAGTTTAAAACGTTGAAGTAGACGACATTTGACCACCAGCCGGTTTTGGCCGGTTTAAGGGGGAAGGGTTAAGCTGTTTTTGTGTACTTGACCTTTAATACATGTTTTGCAAGTCAGATGCCACAATATGAGCAATGTGGTACCTTTACGCCTGTTCACCACGTATTCATTAAACTGATCATGTGACACAATCATGGTTTTATTCACGATTATTTTCGCTAAATTAGGGTCCATGATTATATTTTGTCCCTTCCTGTCACTCGTTTAGAGGGAAACCTTTTCAAGTGATCATAATTTCTTATTCAGTCAATGTGTATTTATAAACATTGTCGAATGATTATATGCAATCCCTTGCCATGTATTTTTTATGACAAACAGATTATTGTGAATTTATCAATAAATCAATAAAGAAAGAAAGAAAGAAAGAAAGAAAGAAAGAAAGAAAGAAAGAAAGAAAGAAAGAAAGAAAAGAAAGAAACAGTATTACACAGTGCTGACATGTTATATGTTCACACTAGACCAAAAGAGTCACCCTGCTAGCTGAAAAACTGTTACCATGTGTGTCTTCGTGCCGTCGATAAAATTACATTTCATTTCATGGTGGTAGTAGTGTATTTTTGAAAATTTCTTTAGCTACTACGCAACGGTATAATAACATAAAATACTAATATAAATAACAAGCAATAAAAATATGCAACCTATGTCATAATGTCTTGATGATCAAACTTCACAGATGACCATGCACCAGTGTGGCCATAGGAATGCTAACATAGTACTGTACGTCCATGGTGCCTCTTTGCATGTTAGACTACTTTGTATCAAATTTTATTTCCTTCTGCAAAAATGAATCATAGGTAAAGGAGGTGCCTACTTCTCGACAATATTTTCTTAAATATATGTGCTTACACCATTCCAAAACCATCTAAATTTAATTGAGATATATGATATTAAAACAAATACATTACAAACCAATTTATTTTGACACACGTGTATTGTCGAGTTACTCAGGGAGCGTCAACTCTTTCAATGCCAACTACGACTAAAGTCGAACTCATTTAGACGAAGTGCTCTCAATTTTAATAAGGACGATGGTTTCATATTCATTGTGAAAAGACGATTCATTCAACTTTCAGCAGGCCTTTAGTTCCAGAGAATATGACAGGCCGCGTCAGCAGCTTTGCTTGGCGCGCCTTTGGTCCATTTTCCAAAGAATATGCGCGTTGGGCACAAAGCGTGCCGAGGAAAGCTGTTGACTCAGTCCCAAACTTGGCACTGAAACAGTTAAGGTACTTGACATGATTTTTGTTATCCTCGCCAATGAAAACGAAAAGACCTTTAAGTAGACAAGAATTTCACACTGCGTTTTCTGTCTGATCAAGATTTGGCGAGAGAAAAACAGTTGTGACAGATTTTTGTTGTTGTAATAACTGGAAGTTGTCTTGGCTTGACAATGGTTGCACGAGGTTTGCTGTGAATTGTGTGAAAAGTCGAAATCCAACCCAAGGCCTATTCATTTTTTCCTGCATATCTTGGCAGGTTTCTAATTGAACGGACCAGCGGTATCAAAATTTAAAAAAAATACACATACTCACTTCTTGTCTTGTAGCTTTCACATTGAATAAATTCTGAGTGTTCACCCAGGTATTATGATGAAGTATGAATTAGGAAAACTCCAACTCAAAAAAATATACGCCTGCCGTATAGAATGGAACGAGCCATCAGAAGAATGTGGAATCTATAGAGGGTGTCCGCATTTTAATACAGTCATGGGAATGCAAAGCTCTCACGTAGATATAGCTTACTCTTCAGGCTCACATAGAAATATATTTTACTGCAAATCTCTTAGTCCACATCAGGAAGGCTATAGGACAGTTTCATAATATTCGTTTTAATATAAGCCAACTATAGAATATCTAATTAATTGAAGGAGCCATGATTTGGGAATGTTTGGAAGTGTCATTATTCTAATTTGAATGCAACGAATTACTTCTTTTTTTTAATTTGCGGAATCTCACCTCAATTTGATTGGATGTGTTACCCGCAGTTACGGCTAAGGTGTCAGCTGTCGCTGGCTCAGATTTGCTTTGGCAGTAGTATCACACCTGCACTTTTGGGTGTATCTTCCGTTTTCGTGCACTTTTATTACAGACAGTGCTTGTTCATATTATATCTAGATACATTGGAAGGAACAAATTTGCAATGGGAATTAGTTGAAAGCGACATACCCATAGTAAAGGCTCAAGCGGCTTTCTAAATTCACATGTGTGGCCACCAAATCTGTTCAAAGTCACACGTGACCGACCGAATTCTCTGTGATTAATGAGTATAGAGCAATTTACGGTTATTACATACTGGTACTCCCAAATTGCCTCATGCAATCTAAAATGAAAAACAGTGGTAACAAGAAAACATTGGCTTTAGGATCAGTATGTCTGAGTGCATTCAAACTGGCACAAACCGACAAATTGAAATTGGAATGGCACCTCTATTCATTATAGTTTTTGAGATTTTCAAAGGGTTTATTTTTAAGTGACCATAATTAGCATAAATTGAAATGCTGCAACTTAAATGGGATTCACCACTCTCACAAGCATAATTATTATATAATCTTTCAATAAAATTTGAAGGACACCTCTATCTTTCATAGTCATAGAGATGTTCAGGATTAAGAATGTTTAAGTGCCTTTAATTAACATTAATTAAAATGCTCAACTTTAGTTTACTGTTCATTCGATTTTGTTTTGGTATAAACCTATACACTGCAAATGGAATGGTACGTCTTTCTATTATCATATTTTAGATGTTGTCAAGATTTAATATCCCAAGTGATCCCATAGCATAATTTAAAACGCTACAACTTTTGTTTTATATTCCATTTCATTGGCAAGTGTCAAAAACCTACATGTGCAAGGTAAGAATTTGTGTATCCATCTACAATTCTTTTGAAGTTAAAGGGCTTTAAAATTGTTGATTGCCCCGAATTTAAGTAATTTTGAACATCGTGATAAATCCAAACAGTTGCTTAATTTCATCGGTAGGTCAGTCACTTTGTCAAGTGTGGTGATTTCCAGAACAATAGTGTCAGAGCACATATCCGGACAGAACAAAAAAGAGAAAACAAAAAACAAAAGAAAGAAAGAAAGGAGGAAAAAAGAAAGAATGAAAGAAAAAGAAAGAAAGAAAGAAAGAAAGAAAGAAAGAAAGAAAGAAAGAAAATCCAATTTTTGGAAAAACAAAATGTCTGGTTTCGCACTCCGACCTAATGCTCTTTCTTGTGAACAAGTGCCTCTGGCTGTGCCCAAGTAACAAATTAAACTGGCCGCCGTGTGCCTTTATTTTTCAGCAAAGTCAGCTCAAACACAGCATTTCATTTAAACTTGTTTCGAGGGTTAACATGAGCCGGGGAAACAGCATAGCTACATAGCCATGGCTGTTTAGTGTAACCGCATAGCCCCAGCAAAGCTGCAGAGCCACTCTTATTCGGTGATTGTTATTGTAATATTTTGCTAGGTTCCAGGTGTCCGTTCCCGTATTACCTGGGCAAACTGTCGTTAAAGTACTTTTAAAACGTGACTTGCTATCTCAACTTTAATCTGCCCACTTGGTTGTGTCTGAAGTAGTATTCATCGTTAGTTACAAACAAAACTACAACACAATACCTTGGCAAATCATGCATGTGTTGGTAGGAGTCATTTTGAACATGGCGCAATGCATTACGGGTCAGTTGCACATTTGTTTTGGATATCAAATGAATCGCGGCCACAGCATATATGATACCATTATTGATGCTCTGAAGTACTAGTAAATATATACTTTTAATTTCATATATTATAACCCCCCACCGCCCCCTCCCCCAGATCGTCCCATTACTATCCTCATTTACAAACCATTGGGCATGGAACCCACAATTTTCGAAATGGCAGCAAAGTCCGTGTGGATTAGTCCCGATTTGATATTTTGAAGAGGTAGTGTCCATATATATATATATATATATAGTTGCGAAAGTACAGGCGGTTTTTTTTTATATAATTCTTTCTTTCTCTCTCTCTCTCTCTCTCTCTCTCTCTTTCTTCTTTACGACCAAATTTGGCATGAGTTTTTCTCGGACACTATCATTTCATAAACTATCAAAACTGCCATGTTAACTGACCTACCAGTGAAATTGTACATATCGTTTGAAACAGTCGTGATGTTTAAGATTATTTAAATTATGGACAACTAAAATTTTAAAAACTCCATATCTTCCAAACTATTGCAGCTAGACACAAAATTTTGATGTGCATACATAGGTTTGTGACACCTGCCAAAATGATGGACAGTAAATAAAAGTTGTAGAATTTTAACATATGCTGGTTAGGGGCATTGAAAAATCGAAATGTTGAATAGCTCCCGGACTATTATGGATAGAGATACAGTTCCAACTTCAATTGATATGTTTCTTGCAAAGCGGCATCCAATGAAAACAAGTTGTACGATTTTTATTTATGTAAATAGGGCGAATATGCAAAATTTAAATCTTGAACAGCTTCAAAACTATTATAGATAAAAGTGACATTCCAACTTCGTTGGTTTGTGACATAGCTGCATCCTGTGAACCATCATCCGAAATTGTACAAATTTAATTTGTACAAATAAGTAAAATACGCAAAATTTAAATTTTAAATAACTTCAAAACTATTATACATGAAGGTACCATTCCAAACATAATTTATAGCTCTGTGACATAGCCGAATCCTTTGAACCATAAACCAAAGTTTTAGCATTTTAATTAATACAAAATTAGGCTAACACACAAAATTTAGATTACGTTGAACAATGGCAAAGTGTTAACTTTCAAACTGTCAAACTCACTTTGAAGGCGCCCAGGCTTCTGTTTTAGTTGGTAATGTGTTCTTTGGTGTGAATGATGGTGACGCCGATAGGGACCCGATGCGTTAGACGTTAAAACCAACATTTGCGACGACTGGGTGGAACGCTAAAATTAAACGGTCAAGTCAGTAAGGCACATGTCCCTGGTAAATTCAACATGTCCCTGGTCAATTCAACATTATTCTGGGGGGAACCGTAAGGCAAGGCGGAGATGCATGAAATTTTATAACACCAATCAATATCCATTCCTTAATGGCGCGAGTATTTATGAACACTCTGTCTTTCTAATGGGTAAATGTCGTCTGCTACTAAGTCCTCACGGGAAGAGCAGAAAACCAATGAGGACACTGAAGCCCTGTATCTATGCAGCCCATGCCGCCTTGTCTACAGAGTCACCTTCTCTGTCCCGTTGGCTACTCAGATGCAGATTTTTTTTTTTTGGGGGGGGGGGTATATTGGTCTCTCGATGATCAGAATTAAGGAACAGAGTACATATTTTCTATTCCAAAAATCATTTTGGGTAACAAACTATCATGACATGTCTTTATACAAGCAGACGAGATGCGAATTTCCGCATCTAAATCCGTAGATGAGATGAAGGCTTCATGAGCCAATGTCTCTGTGGATGTTGTATCAGACATAAAAAGTACTTTCCTTTATTTTAACATTCAAAATAGTAAAAGTCATTTTTGTTTGCTTCATAAAAAACACATCTTACACTCTAGCACTCCCGTAAAAAAAATTACTGATCGACGAATCAAGAAAGTACGCCCGTCTCCCCGATACCCATTAAGCGTCCATTCTTGTTCCCACACAATTTGCCCTCCATTGATTTAGTTTGGGTAGCGCATAGCTGCATAACATGTCCGACACAAAGTTATTTTTGTCCTTCAGTGAGCTGTGGTCGGTGATTTGTGAGTATCGTGCAACACTGTCACAAGGAAATATCCGCACGGACCCAGCCAATTACATGTACTAATCAAAGCTTTCACCATATGCGGGATTCAACATTCAGTACCATATTTCCGACCATTTCAACATGGTCGCACATAACACGTCAACTTATAAACTCAACTCGTTTAACGTATACAAACTCTGGTGAACATGAAAAGAGTTCTTTTCCGTCAACATTGAAACCTAATGTAATAGAAAAATATGACCAAAGAGCAACTATTTGCTATTTTAAAAGTACAAGTGGGGACAAAGCCAATCTCAGCAAAAACGGTTTATAATGACACAATTATGAAGGCAAAGTCTAAATAAATATGAATCTCTAAATGTTTGGCCCATCTGAGAAGGAAAACATGACCTTTTCATATGCCACGATCGCAGCAAGACAGTCAAAATTTCGAGTGTCGAAGTTTAGAAGTCCAGAAGTTACAAACATGCGATTTGCGACACTTTGTAAAACTGTAAAGCAGCTCCAAGGGTCTGTCCCTCAGGCTAACATATTGTGGATAATTGTCTACTAAGGCAGCAGTGTCTATCATTTGGCCTGCTTATGGTTGGTAGAGAGCATGTTTTTAGATTTCAAAGCACGTAAAACAGGTTTTATTAAGCACTGTTACAGTAGAGAGTAAAACTCGCCAAGTGACGTAATAACTAGCCATATCTTCACGTCATGTTGCAGTATGATTTGTACTGCTTTTAAAATAATTTTTGATGATAATCTTTAGTTCATTGATATTTTGGTACATCAATTAACAGATACAGTTGAATGAAATTGTGGGTGGTCAGTGACAATGTGTTCCAACTGAAAATCTCGACATTAGTTTTTGCTGCAAAATGTATCCCTAAAACGGACAACCACATTGGACCCCATTATATCATGTATCAATGTCACCTGTTGCATTAAGTACCGGTGTCACCTATTTTGTAATTTCTGCATTGAAAGGGCTATAAACATTTTAAAATGATCAAACAACGCATGGTATATTGATGACATTGCTTGTGTAAATGTACAAAATCTCAGTGAAGTTGATAAACAAATTTACCCAAAAGGTGTCCTTGTGGAAGGTAACAGTTCAGATGGTGTCAGAGATGTGTCTCTGGACTTGGATATTCGGACCATCAATGACAGATGTTGCATTAAAGTCAATCACAGAAATTGATGAGTTCAACTTTAAAGTAGTTAACTGTCCTTTTCCTGAAAATAATTTCGGAAGCCATTGGATATAACATATTTTTACCACCAATTTTGAGATTTGGTCGTATTTGTTTTAAATTTCAGGACTTTGCACATAGAGACAAATGCATTTACATTTAAATTCAGTCAAGAATATTCAAAGATATACTCTTGATCAAATATTTCTGCAAATTGTGCTCTCAATATCCATTGAATTTTTGAAAGTTTGGCTTCAATAAGTCAAGAGATTTTAGACTTGTTTGTTTTGTAACTTTATTTTAGCCATCGTTCTATGTTAATATCCATCTTTCAGACATTTTAAGCTTAGTTGTTTTCTGTCCGGTTAAACCTCCAGTGGCTACCAGTAGCAAGCAGCGGCCTTCGACAGTTACAAGTTTGTGTAATTGTACTTAATATTGTTAAGAAAAATCATATTTTGATAACATGTTTTGACTTAAATGCTAATCATTTCCATTCTTTTCTGACATGCCTAACAACATATACACTCAATGTCAAAAACTTCTCAAATTTGAGAGTATTTATTCAAATGGCACAAACTGGACCCATTATGTTAAAATGTTACCTTAAGGTGGCAGCGAAATAGAGCTTTATTGTTTGGAGACCTTATAATAATTTTCTTTCTGAAATTATCCCTCTACAATGGGAGCACCCTGAGCAGGGTAGAACCCACGCTGCGTCAGACACATTGAAATAAAACAGTAACATATATTCTTCTAAAACTTGCTAACTAAACACACAGAAGACGTACTTGTGTACATTACGATTGTGACTGCTGCCTACCGACACGGGGCAGTGGACAGTTTGGCATTACCCCCAGAAAGACATGTGCACTACCCCGTGAGAGGGGGGAGCAGAAAAGTGAGTTTTAGGTCGGCTCAAGAGACTCTTGTCTAAAACGCCACGCCTCAACCAGAATCTGTTTGCCCATTTGGTCAAATAGATCCCCAATGTTGTCACCAAAGAAGTACCCATCGTCTCCTAAAAACAGACACAGTTTACCCAATATGAAGGCGCTACAATAAAGGACCCATACTTTTTCTGCCTCATACTTTCTTAACTCCCCTCCTAATTCTGTGTAACAAGACATTCTTATGGCGTTAAGGCCTGTGCATAATAATAATGATAATAATAATAATAATAATAATAATAATAATAATAATAATAATAATAATAATAATAATGATAATGATAACGATAACGATGACGATGACGATGACGATGACGATGACGATGACGATGATGATAATAATAATAATAATAATAATAATAATAATAATAATAATAATAATAATAATAATAATAATAATAATAATAATAATAATAAGCTAAGTCTTTTTTTCCATTTTCACAAAATTCACATTAAGAGTTAAAAATTCCCCATCAATTTTCATTAATACATAAACAGACTTTCAAAGTGAGAGGTGCCATCATGGGGTTTGTTATATATATATATGGTGCAGGGTGTCCTTTGTTGCAGCACTTGTTAGGATTTCCCTTGGTTTGTACAGGTGGTCTAGCTGTAACTGTTTATTTTATACTCACTAGGACGAATAATATTATAAACTGGCCGGTGGTTGAACTAAGGTAAGCTATCCAGCTAGAAAGGGTACGTACTGGTTCAAGGGTTTGTCAAATTATTCTTATATGAACTTGTGCTATTTATTAACTATGTTTGGTTTGACAGGTATTCTTATTGAAGTTCTGCATTTATAAGCGAAGCTTCTCGTATTTAACTAATGCATTGACACGTTCATATATATTTTTTCATTATTATGTGGTTATCTTTGCTGAATATTTATTTAGCTTAGACAAAGAGCAACTGCTCAGACATAAATGTACGAGTACAAGCTCCGAAACATGTTCTGGGTAGTTAGCCTCTGAAGACTCTTTTATTTATTCGGGCTAATACAGCCTACGTCAAAAATTCTATAGAAGAACGTGACAGTAGTACTTTTATGCGTTTATAGATTAGACAGTGATAGCTTAGCTTATGGAGTATAGAGAGTTCGGACTACGAAATAGGATAATGATTACCAGGTAGTGGTTCTGGACGAAAAGACACAAATACAAAACGATAAAATGGATAGTTAAGGCAAATAAAGGATATATGTATATATATATATATATATATATATATTTATAATCTCCTCTAGCATGATTCGAGCAGATATCGTCTAAATGTATATTCTGTACACAACTGACGTCAATGACCAACGTTTGATCAGGAAGGCGGGGGGGGGGGGGTATTTTTATACCAAATCAATTAATCCCGGATCTTTTAAAGTTTGAAGTCTACGTATCGAATCACTTCTGCATCTTTTGAAGTTTAATGTCTGTTTTACTGATATACCTCCATATGCTTTCCATAAATGTGTGCAACATCCGGGACCCACTGCATATCGCATACAATTGTATGCCATATTGACCTTATTTTCTGCAGGGAAAATAATTTCTCGATATAGAAATTGAGCCAATTTGCTTGACCATATGGTCTGTGTATGAGCAAGAGCAAAAGCGCCCTCTATTTACTGACAGCATTAAATAATGTTACTTCGGGAGTTGTGAGAGAACTTAATATCAGAAAACAACACTTTGGATTTATTTTTATCATGGACACATTTTTATCCAATTATGGCTTCGGTGACGTCACACAAAGTATGCATACTGAGACGGTCTCTAGATCTGGCGCGTCAAAGTTTACCTTTATTGCAGTTCCAGTTGCAGTCAAACGTTCATGTCTTGTATTGATCTTGAACTTTTAGATCTGCCTTTCTTTTACTGACCTATTTGTACCTTGGGTGCCTCATTGATGTCGGGCAACACACCCACCAGAGTGTTCACGATAAACCTACCGGCCCAATTCCACATATGTCAACATGGAGTTTGAATGTTTCCTGCGGCTCGCCTTGGACACGTTCGTGGTTTACTGGCCTCAGCAACACCTTTTTGTGACAACTTGAAGAGCAACTATCAATGAAAGGCCGACAGAACTTAACTCTCACCCGGCGATGCTAAAGAACTGAGTCAACAACTTTACCCAGCATGCTGTTAGGCAATGGCATACTGGGTAAGACGGCTGATTTGAAATATGTTACTCTTATGAGCTTCCTGCCACACTACTCTTGAAAACTTTCAGACGGAGTAGTATTTAAAAAAGAAGCATACGGCATTTAATATTACTGGTCGTTGCCGACAAGTCCACGTGCGAAACCAACTTTTGGTTACCAATCCTCAATTATTGCCGGAATCAACTGAACAGCTCCAGTTCATCAGCGTTTTCCTAGGAAATCAGTTGACATCCACCGCTAATGTTAAATACAATTTTTTCTTTGCAATACGGCGCTTAAATTTATGAAAATTAAACGTTGTGGAATAGGCTCAAATGGGCCATATACTTGGGGAATAGCCTACTGGATAAAGCACTGATTGACCCCTTAGTTTAGCGATATGAGGGTTAACTTCAAGTCCTGACTTTTCTAAATCATGGCATTTTTTGTCCTTGTGCCAATAAATGTGATGAGACCATACCCGCGAAACGGTATTCATTTTTCTCCTCCTGTGTTGATCAATATAGCCGATGTTGGTGCTCATTAAAATGTGTTCTTCATAGAGCAATTGGTTTTATGTCAGATTCCATGACTATCCCTAACTACACTAAGCCATCAAATAAACTGAGGCAGCACATTACACCCCCCCCCTCCAAGAAATGTATACAAGAAGATTACATAGAGGTAAAATTACTTTAGATAAATGCACAAACGGTTGATCCCAGGTGTGTAGTTTTTTATATGGCAATTGTACTGGTGTTTAACGCTTACTGAGCTGATAAATACTGTTTTCCTAATTGAAATTTGTATAAAGATCCAATGTCTTTGTAAGATTTTACGTTCAGGTGACAGCATGTGTTTGGTTCCACAGATGATGTGGACAGCGCAGGCGCACAGTTTCCTTGGCTTTCTGTGACTGCATTACTCTGTCTACAATATATCACTGAAACATTTTAATCAAACATTTTTATCATAATTTTGCACTTTAAAAAATCTATATACCTTTAGCCAACTTAAAAAAGCTTGCATGGAAAAGGTGACAGCAGCTTTCCAGAATGATCATTTTATCCTCTGTGCACCCTTGTATACAATGTCTACGCACTGTATGGCCATTTTGCAGTTTTACTCTGCGTGCGGATTAACTCTTTGTCGATCAGTGAGTCAGAAGTATACTTGATAAATGTACTGCGTAGTACCTTTGTAGACATTTGTAATATTTTGTTGTTTTTTCCGTGGAATAAATCAATTCAGGAACAGAATTTGTCTTCAAAGAAAAAAACAACAACAACAACAAAAACAAAAAAAAAAAAAAAAAAAAAAAAAAAAAAACAAACAAAAAAAAAAAACAAAAAAAAAAAAAACAAAAAAAAAAAAACAAAAACAAAAAACAAAAACAAAAAACAAAAAAAAAAAAAAACAAAAAACAAAAAAAAGAAACAAAAAAAAAAACACTTAGTGAATTGAAAACGCCGAAAGTTAAGGATGGCCAATTTTGCATACATTGCAATACCATTTTAGTGATATAACTACATAACTTCCTGCTGCAACATCGATGCAGCCAGAAAAAGAAACATCTAAGATAACTGAAAAAATATATATGCCGTATATAATTAACGTTCCGCATTTAAGTTTTTGAAGAATGATCTGTATGCATGGCAAGGCCACACAGCATGGCAGCCACCTGTGTAAGCTGGGTTCTGTGCCTCCACATGGGGACAACTTGGTTGAATCCATAACAGCACCCACGATGCCCGTGAGAACATTTTATCAGACTATAGTCAGAGGTACACAATTTTTTCTCTTGATGACCAGATGCTACCAGCATTTATATCTGATAACACTTTATCGTGCAGAGCACTTGCCCATTCACACTATTCACTGGCGACCGGCGACCTTAGATTCTTTGTTTCCCTGACGTCGTCTAAATTGTTACTAAAAGAAAGAGTATAAACCGGCCTAGCTACATCCAGTGCTCGTTCCAAGGACTTTGACTTGTTTATTTAGTCACAAGTGCCTCCGGCTGTGCCCAGGTAACAAATTAAACTGACGCCAAAAGAGGTGATGTGTAAAAGGAGAAAGAACATGCATTTTTAACATGTTACAACAAATGTCCAAGTTACCCAAGGCATAACAAAAATAAGTGTGTGGTTCCGGTAACCTGACGGATCCTGCTGAAAAGCACTTACCCTAAAGTAAATGGAAAAAAAACAAAAACAAAACAAAAACAAAAACAAAACAAAAAAAAAAAAAAAAAAAAAAAAAAAAAAGTACCTTTAAGCCGTCCTTCCCTAATATATTCTGGTCGACCCAGGCCAGTGCTACCAACTCAGTCAGACACCCAAGTGGCCCAAAAATGTCCGTAAATTTTCCGGTGGCCCAAATGTGACCTACACGGTCCAAAGTGCCGAATGCATGCTGGTGGGAGGGGGGGGGTCTGGGGCATTATCGCCCCCCCCCCCCTAATTTTTTTAATTTGAGCATGCAAAATGGTTTATCTGGGGAGTTTCAAGCATCTTGCCTTCCAATGGTTGACGAAATCACAACATTTTAGTCATTATTGTACTGATTTGGCTATTTACAAAAATCTGATGAACATTAGCAAAAATTAGTTAAAAAATGAATTACAAAAATATCGCCATGTTATCTACTTTCCATGGTGGGCCACAACATGAAAATAGCAGAAATGCAAGATGAAATCGGGAACAATATTAAGTTGCTTTGCACAGGTTTGTGGCTGAAATGCTTTAATTGTTTATGAATTAAGATTGACCTCAATTTTCAATAAATTAATAATAAATATTTGCACCAAAGGCATAATTTTTATAACTCCAGGGACCTGCTATATATAATTTGCAGGTCCCTGATAACACTTAGATACTTAAACTGTAAATATGTAAAGCGGTCCCTCTCCAGTACTCCGATCTTATGCATCAAGAATGATTTCACCTTATTTTTGAAAATATTCTTACATTTATTTGATATACCCTGGCAGGTTCTGCATGGGAATAGGTATAATCATTGCACAGTAGTACCTGCAATTCCAACCTGGTCAAATTCTGAGTATTTTTTAAGAACTGTGATGCAAAATTTTGCTACAATGCTCCAGTTGGACAACCTGGGACCAGCTGCAACACGCGACCGACCAGCAAAATCACCCCACAAACAACCACCCGTAAAAACAAAACAAACAAAAAAAATACAAAAACAAAAACAAAAAACAAAAAAAAAAAAACCAAAAACAAAAAAAAAACAAAAAACAAAAAAAACAAACAAACAAAAAAAAACAAAAAAAAAAACAAAAAAAAAAAACAAAAAAAAAACACAAAAAACAAACAAACAAACAAACAAACAAAAAAACAAAAAAAAAAAAAAAAAAACGAAAAGCAGTCGTTCAAATCAACCGTAACAAAGTTGTGAGACAAAGCTAACGTAAAAGCTGGCCAACGTGTGCCGTTATTTTGCAGTATATTCAACTCAAACAAAGCATTTTATTTCAACTTGTCTGGGCGGTCAACTTGGGTCGGGAAAAAACATAGAGCCACGATGGGCTCGGTATCAGTATCTAATATGGCTAGATTTTAGGTGTCCGTTCTCTGAGTTACCAGAGCAACCAATCGTAAACGTATTTTTGAAAGATGACTGACAACATAAACTTTAATCTGCCCGCTCGGTTGTGTCTGAAGCAGTTATCATCGTTAGTTATAAATCCAAATGCAACACGAAGGCGTATGCATAAGGCACGCACATTAAGCGCCCATTTAAACATGGCGCAATGCATTGTGGGAAACGAAAATCACAGCGAATCGTGGCGACGTGTTTTAAGCACGGCTCCAGGTGTCCGTTCTCCGAGCTACCAGGGCAGCGGTCATTAAAGTACTTTTAAAACATGACTTACTATCTTCACTTTAATCTGTCTGCTCCGTTGTGTCTGAATCAGTTATCATCGTTAGTTATAAATCCGAATGCGACACGGCACACTCGAGCGCCATTTTGAACATTGCGCAATTAATGCATTGATAGCGGGACAGTCTCACAAAAGTACACTTGATTTGAATATCAAAATGAATCATGGCTACAGCATATATATACCATTATTGATGCTCTGAAATATTTGCAAAATATATATTTTTGGTTTCATATATTTTAAAGCTCTTCCCACTCCCACTCCGCAAGATCCTTCCTTTGCTCATTCACAAACCATCGCCATTGGGTGCGGAACTCACTATTTTCACAATGGCAGCCAAGTCGATTGGATATTTTGAAGAGGTAGCGTCCAAAATATATGTATGATTAGTGTTAAGGGAAGGTTAATTTGTCGAATGAATGTAATGTACAAGAGTGATTATTACCTGTAAATGTAAATACATCGACAAACAGTGACCAGTTGTAGGCCCCAGAAATAGTATCTGGTATCAGACGTAGAAGTGGCCCTGAGGCAATAAAATAAGGCTCAGCAATTGGCTGAGTGCCAGGTGCCCCACTGTGTCAAAGACAAAGCTTAATGGAGAAGGTTGCTCCAATAGTGGATACGGGTCCGAAAGTACTGGCGAGTTTTTATATAAGTGGTAATAAGGGAATGTTTCAGATATCTGTTATTGTGTGTGTCTCTTACCATCAAGAATGTCCTTGATCTGCCTTATTATATATCTTTTTATCCTCATGTTCAGGCATTGATTTAATTATGTAGAAGTACATTATTAAGTTCGTCGCTACCGTCATATCATTATCATCCTCATATTGTTATTATCATCACCATCATATTGTTATTATTGCCATCCTGGGAAACTTCAACTGATTTTTACAACTGAAAAAGAAACGATGAAAGAAACGGGCTTATATGTCGATGTTGATTGCGAAACGGGTATTGTCGTCCAATTTCCATCAATTTGCTGCGTAAGAAGATTCTTAATTATGATGTTATGTTGTAATTATGTCTGCCAAGTTGGATTGTAATACTGGCATAATGACTCCCACGCCCCTTTCGTTTGGAAGCCGTATAGGATTACTTTTTCGGTGATCACTAAACTATGAACTTCGGCGGACACACCCATTGTTTACCTTTCTTGTTTGTACTGTTGTATGTTCGGTCCATTCCAAGGGTTTTCAAAAAGACCAAACAGGAACTCCTCTATTTTGCTTGTCACAGTTCGGAATGGAGTAGTACTTGGGCCATATCGTGGAAAGTTGTTGAAGCAGTTGGGGGTGAGTGGGAGTTAATTGATCCTGTACATGTGTTGGTGATTTGCCGTATCGTGACATATCGTAAATCACTTATGTTTCACGTAAGAGACCGTGGGCCATGTTAAGTAACGCCATGCTAATAGGATTTTATGAGCAACACGCCGGACCTGCCTGCAAGACCGCGGAGATTAGCTTATTCTGAGTTAATGAGGCCATATTATCAGGTAAATGAAAATGCACCCGCGGGAGTCCGTTTTCATGAATAACACGGCTCCCCGTTGAAGTTGTTTATTAAAGTATTGATAATATGTTGTTGTGACGACTTGCTGATTGTTTTGGCTGTGAAGAAAACAAAATATCAGTACTAAATAACCCTGCAATGTCGAATGTGGGGGCGCAGATTGGCGTGCGGTCTCTTTCAATGTAGCATTGAAATTGAGAGTAGTACGTCTTGTCGCCAACTCTGAGTGAAAACAGGATCAACATAAAATCTTTCTCGGCAACAAGTTTTATCACCTCGATGTGTGTCCCAAAGACGCCGAGAAAATGTTGGCCCGCCCTGGCTTGTTGTGGTTAACGTTGATAACTCTTATGGGCATTATTTGTAATTATGTGCCTGTACCTACTCCAAGAGGTGTGCAAAAAATTAGTTTCATCTGTAGCTGAGGCAGTGTAGACTGGCTTAAGATAAATAAAATTCCTTCAGTTCATCTTAAAATGCTTATCCTGTATAAGGCAATGTCCAACCGATTATGAATAGCTGTGTTTATTTTGAGATTTTGAGATTTTGAGACCAATTCGTAGACTTAAATTGTCTACCATGTGTCCAAAGTAATTCGGTACTTCTAGCCCAAATACATATTTCAAGAAATTAGCAAAGTGCTGTTAATGTTAACATAATTACTATGTTAACATCGAAAGTATTCTGGTGTAGTCAATGCACCGTGTTAACTTTTGAGATCTTATTTTCTGGCAACAGGTACCCGCTCTCAAATGTACGTTTCACATGGATATTTCTCAAAAAGTAATTCTTCGATCTTAATCAAGTAAAAACTGATTCACTCTGAAAATTCCCCAGTGTAAAAACGTATCAGGGATTTTCTAAAAAACTATCACTTTTTTAATTGCGTATTAAATATGCAGAATTCCGCAAACAATAATTTTTAGTAAATCACAATCTTTCAATAGGATGTATTCATATCTAAATGCAGTCCTACTCTAACACCTATTGAGCAAAAGAGGGAGCCACCTGCATCAGGGCAGATCCATGTATTTAGCATGGTCAAAAGTACTTTCTCAACAAAATGAACAACACAAACACACAATAATCTCAAGAAAATGTATTAACATATATTTGTAACATAAAGGATGCCTAAAATAATTAGAAATGGGCTCTCTTTTGGTTGAAAAGGTGTTATTTACGGATGTTTATGTATTATATAATTCAAATCTGCCCTGATCATGGTAGTAGCATCAGTCTGTTGCCCCAGCAACACAGGAAGTGAGCAGGATCGCAGTTAAATATGAATGTCTTCTATTTTTATAACACCAGTGAAAACAAACAGAAACAGTTATAAAAAATCCGTGATACGACTTTGCAGATACAGGTGTTGATATTATAATAGCATGAATTTAACCATTTATCTTGCTTATTTTTCGAGGAATAATAAAGAAATTAAATAATACCCCTTTTCATCCAATACGTTTGTGTTTATACAACTTTGAAAGCTGAGTTCCATCTTCAGAGTAGACAGATTCTCGGAAACTTGCTGGAATTGAGTGAAGAACATGCATGTTTTGTGATATTTGGCCTAAAAGTGAAGTGACTTTTCCAGGTTGGACGTTACCTCAAAGGAAAAATACTATGCTGGCGGCTCAAGCAATAGCATAAATGAGGCATCACATAGCTTTCACGTAACATTCCATGGAACATATAAAGTTACACCATGTGAATATGATATTGAGTTACAACAGCGCCGTATGCTGCATGTAGACTGGGCGGTTCTGGTCAAAGTTTTAACTGTACGACTGAAGGGGAAAGGATATGCCCCGCCCAAGGCAAAGACGTTTTGTAAGATGTATATTGCTCTTATTTATCTTTGGTGATGGGTCTCTCTGACAGAATAATGTGGGTATGTATTTGTTTCAGGCTTTTATTTTGGATAACTTGGAATAGTCAGGCAGATACGCACCGGGATAAGCTATATTGTTGTCATGTAGTGTACATTTTGGCCTTTTGGCGGATCTGCAGTGGAAGCTGGAAAGGCAACCCAAAGATTTTTTTTTTCTTAAAGGGGGTGGGGTGGGGGTGGGGTGGGGGTGGGAGGTGGGTTTCGCTGAGGGAATAGTGGTTGCCGCTGAAATTTGATTTTTCTGGCACAAAAACCCATCGACCAGCACGGGTTTTTTCATCAGTGACCATAGACTTTATGTCAGCGATGCTCACCCATCTTCAATGTGTGCAAACACAGAAATTCATTTTTCTCCAAATTCTTTCTTTCTTTTCGCCTACGTTTTGTGTGCAGCTTTTGTCGGAGAACGCTATAGCTGGAGATCCAAACTGTTTATTGCCACAACCCTATTATTGAAATTTGTCCTCTGATTTAGAATAATTGAATATGTTCAAAGTATGTAACTTACAGGCAATTTATTATTTTTTATATAAAAATCTGCCATCTTGTCAAAACTAATCTACATCGAGGTGCCATGCCCAGTTTGATATATGGGTTTGTGTCATGTGCAACTGTAACGGCATGCGAACAAAAGTTCAAGAATTTCAATTTGTGCCACATTGACTGAAGACCTTGGAGACATTCCACAATACACAATGTCTCTTTCTACCACACCGTGTACATGCTAGTAACTGTTATCATCTACATACTGTTATGCAACCATTTTAAATGCATAATAAATTAGCTTGCACAGTCAGAACCGGTCTCCTAGGCAACTTAATGTCCATAATACAATTGACTGATAAAGCTTTGAAAGGCGTAGGTCCTGCAGCAAAGGAGAAAATAAATTTTAACAACTGTGTAACAACTTCAACAGAATACAGAGGATCACTTACTGTTCACGACGAAGAGTTTTCTAAGGCCCAAATAACTGGGTAGCCTATCACAATACTGCAATGCTATATCAAGAGTAGGAAGAACCATTGTGCCTGGGGCTATGTGAGCCAGCCCTTGATGTTAAGAGACCACTGGATCTGTGGGTAAAAGCCTGTAATATGATGTCTCCATCACAAATTAGAGAGAATGGTTGTAAGTTGGCTTGACCACTCAAAGCATAATAGTCTTCCAATCCACCATCACTGTTTTGACAACTTCATGGATTTTATAACCACATAACTGGAGTGTGGAAAAAGTAAAGTGTGGGGAGCAGTGGCATCTCAGTGATTGGCCCCGGCCTGAAGTGGTAGACGTATGATGTTTTTCAGTGATGTGCCCCGGCCTGAAGTGGTAGACGTATGGTGTTTCTTTTTCTGCTTGTAACCTGTGAGATGAGACGGGTTTTGATGATGGATGGTTCTTGAAAGCTCGGATTTTCGGTGCAGTTTCTCTGACATCGGTGAAAACCGTTTTCCGCTTCTATCGCCCATAAATGAATGAATGAATAAATGAATAAATGAATGAATGATTTTATTAACTGCACCATATACATACATGGTTTTCTGTCAGTCAAAACACATAAATATATACATGAATCACAATACGATACAATATAATATAATACAAAACAACACAACACATCACGACACTAGACTACATTCCACTTCATTCTTCAGAAAAAGGAAACAAAAGAAGAAAAAAAGAACACTCTTCACTACATCGCCGCCCTGCCGCCCTACAACGCGGTGCGGTGGGCTGGCCGGCGTTGGCCCCAAAGGGTCGCCTGCAAAACAAAAACTGCAAGTGGATGTTGGGGATATTCATCAAAATTGACCTCTAACTTTAGTCACTTGGTCGAAAAATGTCCCAGTATGTTTGATTATATCGGCATCTTCTAATTTCATAATAAAGATAAATTTTTCTGATTAATTTTAATGATTAATGTTGTCAATACGATATATTATCATCTTGAAATGTTCAATGAATAATGTATTGATTGGTGGACATTCAAATCTTGTTGTTTTATCTGGTGATGTTCTTGTTGATGATCTTGTGAAGATTTGTACGGTCTTTGACTTGGACTGAATTCAGAACTACGATATTTCCCGTACTTATCTCCCGTCACGACAGGTGCTCGTGAATCTGATCAGTGCTCGTACATTCTTTTATCCTTTCCCCCGTGTAATAAAGAAACCAACGACAATTATGGTTTATCTGCAGTTTTTTCGCCTTAGATTATACCGCTGTGCATGCATTATATATAGATGTACAAAAATTGTTTTGTTTTGACATTTACATACTCATGCAAACCATATTTGGGAAGCTCAATTCCTTGCGATATTTGGCAACGGTATTAAACATAGAATTAATATGCATAGCATTCATATGCCTCCAGAAGATCAAAACCATATAGCATTGGCATTTTTTACAGATATTACACCTAAAAAGTACAATCGAAATTCTCACACGTGAAAGATCTGATTTAATTATTGCAGTGGACTTCAATATTAATTTACTCAAGTTAAACACAAGGAACAAATATGCTGAGTACTTAGATGTTATGTTGCGTAATGGTTTGTATAAAAAAAACCCTGACCAACAAGGTTAACAGAGAGTAATAACCTGACCAACAAGGTTAACAGAAAGCAATAACCTGACCAACCAGTTTAACAGAAAGTAATAACCTTTCCAATAAGGTTAAAAAAAGTAGTAACCTTAACAACAACGTTAACAAAAAGTAATAACTTTAGCAAACAAATGTCAGCAACGTTGATTAACAATATTTTCTGCCGGTTGTCAAACTGCAGTAAATCGTGTACATCTGGCATTATACCTTCAGATATTTCTGATTATCCTCCACCGTTGACATGTAATGACACCCGGGCAAAACCTTAAAGTTTATAACAATATTTTAAGAAATAATATTAATCAACGTAAAAATGGTTATCATTCTCAGTTCAAAACCTTCAGGAATGATATAAAAAGACCTGGGATACTATTCGATGAATCTTAGGCGTAAATCAAAATAAAACAAATTTTCTATCATTTTTCATGATAAATGGCACCAAAACGATAAACAAAGTTATTTTTGCAAATAAGTTAAATAGTTTCTTTACGAGTACGGTATCAAAAGTAGCAGCTAAAATAAATGTGGCACCCCCCCCCCCCCCGATTTTTCCTTTTACCTAAAAGAAAGAAGAACCACAGCTTTTTTTCTTTTCTTTTTTTCACATTTCAGCCCTGATGACATTAAATCTGGCAAACACCCCCCCCCCCCAAATTTTTCCTTTCACCTTGAGATTTGGTCGTATTTGTTCTAAATTTCAGGACTTTGCATGTAGAACCAATTATTTACAATAAACTTGAGTCAAGAGGATTCAAGGGTGTACTTTCGATCAAATATTTCTACAAATTTTGCTGTAAATATCCCGAGATGGTTAGAAAGTTTGGCTTCAATAATTTTAGAGATTTTACACTTGCTTGTTTTGCTACTTAATTTTATCTTTTGACATCATTCTGTTTACATATTCACCTTTCAGACATTTTAGGCTAGCTTGTTTTCTGTTAGGTAAACCCCCAGGGACTACAGGTAGCAAGAAGCGGCCTACCACCGTTACAAGCTTGTCTAATTGTACTTGATATCTGGTTAATATTTTCATTGCATTCTCTTGACTTAAATACAAATAACTTTCATTCTTTTCTGACTTGCCCTATAACGCTACTGTTAATATCCAAAGATTATTAGAACGTTTGGCCACAATAATTTACAGTTTTTATACTTGTCTGTTTTGCTACTTAACTTTATCTTCTGGCATCATTCTGTTTTAATATTCACTTTCAGACATTTTAGGCTTACATGTTTTCTGTTAGGTAAACCCCCAGGGGCTACAGGTAGCAAGAAGCGGCCTAAGACAGTTACATGTTTGCCTAATTGTACTTAAAATCCTGTTAAGAAAAATAATTTTGATAGCATGTTTTTGGCATCAATGCTAATGATTTTCATTCTTTTCTGATATGCCTAAATGCACATTTACTCAATGTTAAAAAATTACTCAAAATTTACAGTATTTTCTCAAATGTCACAAACCTGACACATTGACTCAGGGTTGGCAGTGAAATAGAACTTAATTGTTTCAGGAGTAGGTGTCATCATGGAGTTTGTTTTACATCTCTGGTGCAGGATGTACATTGTTGCAGTCCTTGTTAGGATTTCCCTTGGTTTATACAGGTGGTCTAGCTGCAACTGTTTATTTTACAATCACTGGGACTGAATATAATGCCCCAGCTTGTTTCCACTTCAGTTAAACATTGGCGGATGGTTTAACTAGGATAAGCTGTCCAGCTGGAAAGGGTACATATTGGTTCAGGGGTAAGTCAAATTGTTCTTATCTGAACCTGTACTATGTAAATTTGGTAATTATGGTTTGTTTGACAGGTATATAATTTTCTTTCATATGAAGGCTCTGCATTTAGAAACAAAATTTCAGGTATTTAGCTAATTCATCAATTGCCACGTTCATATTTATTCTTTATTATGTGGGTTGTCTTTGCTGAATATTTAGTTTAGATAAAGAGCCGCTACTCAGAGAGACATGTACGGGTAAAAGGCTCCGAAACATGTTGAGTAGTTACCCGCTGAAGACCCTTTGATTTATTTGGGCTAATACAGCCTATGTCAAAATTTCACAGAGGAACGTGTGCAATAAGGACAATAGTACTTCTATGTATATAAGTTAGACAGGGACAGGTTAGCTTATGGAGAGTAAAGAGTTCGGACCACGGAATAGTGTAATGACTACTAGGAAGTGATTTTGGAAAAAAAGACACAAATACAATTAAAGATATTGTAACAAATTTGAAACCAAAATCCAGCACAGACCACGTTGATTTATCCATGAAGCTTCGAAAAGGCATAACCTCAATTAATGAACCACTACCCCTTATTGCAAGCAGCCATTAGTGTCAGGTATTTCCGCAGAAACCAAAAATCGCTGAAGTTATGCCTATTCACAAAGAAAAAAAAAAACTAAAAAAACAGAAACACCAGAAAAAAACACACATTGCTTGATAATTACAGACCTGTTTTATATTAATTGCCATCTCAATTTTTTTTTCAAAAAGTTGTGTATACACAACTGTATAATTACTTCACTGATAAATTTCTGTTTTATATTCGTCAGCGCGGCGTTAGAAAAAAACTAAACCCCACAAAAACTGTGGCGTTAGAATTTGTTGATCGTATCGTGAATTTTTGTGACACTGGTAAGTTACTAATAATCATATAATTCATCAAAGGCATTTGACACTGTAGACCATCAGATTCTCATTGAAGAATTGGCATACTATGGCATTGCCGGCACGACTTTAAATTGCTTTCGTAGTACCATACTAATAGGACTCAGTTTGTTCAGTATGATAATGTCTGTTCTCAGCATCGCATAATAACTTAAGGTGTCCCACAAGGGTCAACACTTGGCCTAGTTCTGTTCATAATACATATCAACGACATGCACTTGGCTTCACCTAAATTTGATTCGACTTTGTATGCTGATGGCACCACATTACTCAACTCTTTATATTTTTTTTCACTTTCTCTTCTGGATGTGAAATACAGGCACAAAATTCTTCTGTCATTATTATTACTGAACTAAATAAAATGTACGACTGATAAGCTGCAAACAAATCATCTTTAAATATATTTGAAACAAAGTTCATAATTTTTCATTTTTCCCAAAGAAAGCGGGATTTTGAATTAACCTAAAAGATTGATAATACTCCAATTTCTAGGACAAAGGTGACTTGATTCTCTGGATTTACGTTTTTAAGAAAACTTGAACTTGGACGCTCATATGAGTAAAATTGGAAATAAACTTCCGAACAATATGCTGTAAACGCTAAAGCGACTGTAATTTTATAGAAGGTTAACAACTTTGTACCAACAGTGGTATTCATTTTGTATTCACCATTTTGAATCTGCTTAAAATGAAAGGGCAATTTCAATTCAAAAGATTCTGGTCAAGATACATTTGATTCTTCTTGAACTAAGTGTATAAACATTTTAGATTTTATCAACATTCAAGGCACAGAGACATTTTTTCTAGAGCAAATAAATCATATTTGTCTAGTTTTATGTTTTCTCTCCTGTGGTAACATTTTGATTTAAAAACAATCTGCATAGCGTTTTACAAAAAACAAAACAAAAAATAAGTAAATAACAAAAAAAACAAAAACAAAACAAACCAAAAAAAAAAAAAACAAAAAAAAAAAAAAACAAAAACAAAAAAAAAAAACAAAAAAAAAAAAAAAAAAAAAAACACAAAAAAAAAAAAAAAAAAAAAAACCCGAGACAATAAAGAAAAAATTGTGACAGAATCACACTAGCGCGGTTGCTACAGTACTTGGTATGGGAGAGATCCATTTTGGCCAGCTTTTTGCGACTCAAGGAATGGGCGCAGCAATGGAAGTTCAGCAAGCCCATTTCTTTAGTCAGGCGAACTGTCCCCAATTGTATTATCCCAATTTAAACTCCCGCCTACATTTTCATCTAACTAAGCCTAAGGGAAGTGTAAACCTAAACATCTTACTACTTAAGTCATTCCACCTTGATAGAAGGCTGAGTCAACAGCTTTCCTTGGCGCGCTCTGGGTGCAATATAATTTGGAATGATCTTCCATGCAAGTTTCATCCAAAGGTTTAAAAAAATAATCCCTAATTTAGTAAAATACAATCAGCAGAGAACATTAAGATATCGACGGGAAAAAGCGTCATTAGGGTGGAATGAGTTAACCTATACGAGCAGGAAAACAGACACAGCATGGAATGAAAAAAAACAAACCGGTCACCTGTATGTGGTGCTGCTCGTTCCTAACAAACTTCATACCGATGACCCTGGCAAATAATTTTCCGACTTGGAGAGAGTCTTGTGGCTTGAAGACACAAGAACAAAGTCAACACTGCTCCACGTTGTCTCACTTTAACAAACCATAGAGCCTTTCATGTGCTTCGACAGCTATAGCTGTGAAACGTGTGTAAAAAAATAGAAATCGGGAATTTTCCATCATATGACGATAGCTCAGTTTTTTTTTCACATCCACCAGCCACAGGCTCATTTATTTGTGCATTTTTTGGAAAACGGTGAAAGTGAAAGAATTAACACTGTATACCTTCGCTACGTATTTCATTTTACCAGAAGTTCTGTTGTTACGTGGGGAGACTGGTCTCTCAGCAGCAAAGTTAACCTACCACCCCTTGAGCTATAAAATAGACCACTCTAGTCACATTTGCACGGTCTTCGTGGATTAAGACTGCAAGATATCCAGGCTTTTGATTGGCCCTGATTAGACGAGCATGTGCGTGTAGCCGAGATCTAAGCTTAAACAAAAATGGGTACAGATATCACAAATAGGCAATGAGATAATGACCAACTTCCTGATTTTTGCCATTAACTTTTTTTGAGCAGGCAGGACATGTTTCCATGAACATCTATTGTTTATACAGAAGTTATCATGTAAATTCTTGTGTGAAATTGATGCTGTAAAGGGACCATTTGATCATGCCTCTGCAGCTTGTGGCTACAAATTATTTCGGATGTGGTGCACTTCGTGTGGCGGAAGTTAGTTACGGTGCCTTTATAGCAAAGAATTTACAGGAAAAATATTGTTAGCATTGCCAAACACGCAAGAGGCGGATATTATATATATATATATATATATATATATATATATATATATATATATATATATATATGTATATATATATATATATATATATATATATATATATATATATATATATGTGTGTGTGTGTGTGTGTGTGTGTGTGTGTGTGTGTGTGTGTGTGTGTGTGTGTGTGTGTGTATGTAAATTACGTGCAAGTGCCCACTCTTCTTTTGGGAAGACAATCTTTGAAGACATCTCCATTGATTCGAAATTCCAAAATCAATAATAATTCCAACAAGTTTTGATACTCTATATTATTGAACGATCATAAAGTGTTGTAACTATGTGCCAAATAAACAGTGGATGGCTGTCAGCCGGTCATAGGGAAATCGCTTGATTTCATTCGACATGAATAATATTTAGATAGAGATTCTTCTTTGGAATCGAGCGTAATATCATAACTGCAAGCAACAATTTGCCATTACTGCAAAAATGAACCACCAATAGTCACAGTCAATTTGATGAGAGAATTATATAAGACCTGGGATAAGAAATACAATTGTATACTAAATATAGACAGAGTAACAGTTCCAATCACGTACTATTGTACCGAATGAATATTGCTATAATGCTGCATGGATTTTAATAGTTCTTTGCGGACTACGAACTTGAATTCTGGGGATGTTATTATAATTTTTTTTATATTAAAATATATTTACCCAGGATAACCCGTTCATTCACAGACTGTTTTTCAACGGGGCCGTACATGATGTACAAACTTTCAATAAAACGTAATAAGTGACAATATAATAAATAGCAAAGTTACAATCATGATAGAACATTTAAAATGACGACCAGATTTAAAAATAACATTCCCTATATCTTGCCTTAAATCGTCTATGTTTTCACTGTCTTTCAAAGTCTGGAAGACTGTTCCACACTGTAGCACCATCATATAAAAATGACCCTTTAAAATTCTCTTTTTGTGGGAATGGCACCATGACATTAAATCCGTATGTCGCGTTCGGTACGAAAATATGTCCCACACTAGGTTTACTTGATCACATAAATAATTTGGTGCCAGCCCATGAACACACTTGTACATTAAAATTGCTGTATGAAATCTCTGCCACTCTG
The DNA here is from genome assembly GCA_964020975.1 of Hermodice carunculata. NCBI lineage: Eukaryota > Metazoa > Annelida > Polychaeta > Eunicida > Amphinomidae > Hermodice > Hermodice carunculata. The sequence continues at coordinate 103,842,289 of OZ026616.1, read as the reverse complement.
CAATGGGCTGCCACTTAAGACCTTAACAAGGTCTTCTCCTCGAACATTCACATAATCCTAGTTGTTTAACATCACCCGAACAGCTGTATTTGGTGATCTTCGGTTCATCCTTTGTCTCCTAGCTTTACATGTTCCCAACACAGTGTCTGCATAATCAATGCATGGCAGAATTGCTGTAGATCAACTCAAGCTTATGTTCAGGTATAAATATACTGTCTTATGAGAACAGCTTATTTGGAGATAACTTTGACATACATTTTTTTAATGAGATGACCAGTCTATGTCTCGTCCAAATAGACTCCCAAATATTTCGTATCATGCACCTGTTCTATTTCATCACCTTTAAAGTTCACTTTAAGAGGTTCATGTTTTCCGTTATCTTGTGCGATCAACATTGATTTCGATTTACCGGCATTAACATACAGCTTATTTCTAGTGTACCAGTTCCCAACATTATCTAAGTTTTCTAGTAAAGCACCGGTAACTTCTTGAACATTTTTCCCATGGTATAAATAACTGTATCGTCAGCAAACAAGTTGCACGACATACTGTTTATATATTGAACCATATCATAAACATATAAAAGGAAGAGTGACGGTCCGAGGATAGACCCTTGTGGGATGCCTATTGTTACACTCCTCTTAGTTGATGACTTTCCATTACATACAACAATATGAAGTTTAGCCGTAAGATAGGCAGAGAACCAGGAAGACTCATTATCTACAATACCATACTTTTCAAACTTAAATTTTGAAAAATCATGGTCTATAATATCAAAACATTTTTGCATCTAAAAAAGAAAAAGCTGTGAGCAAGTCATCATTTATATTTGCTAACCAGTCATCTGTGATTTCGAGGAAGCAAGTTTAAGCAGGATGGCGTTTCAAGTATGCCGATTGTTCTGTGCAAAACTAAATAATCAAGACTGTTCTTGAATGCCCCTTTCCATGATTTTACTAACATGAATGCCGACCAAAATAGTTCTACAATTGCTCTTGATTGTTTTAGGTCCTTGTCCCTTGTTGGGACCTTAGCTTCTAACACAGAAAGATTGAACATATGAGTGCGCGCCGGGCTTATGACTTGTGCTTCTAAACGGAATAGTTTAGTCTGAAAACCAAGTACATCTAGGCTACTTCTCACTTTTCAATATTTCGAGTCTTCATGTAACATCAGGAATTTCAAAATTAGACATACAATACTAATGCATACTAGAAGGGCCTTTCCATAGGAAGCCTGTACGCATGTTTGACTGAGGAATGTTATTAGCGACCATGTGACCTACCTCAGAAATATACTGATTAAAGCCGTCAAGAGAGATATCCAGAGGTATTACATTGGCACTTTTTATCAGGATAGACCCTCCTTATTTCTTTCCACAGTTGATGGGCATTTTTGTTATCACGTCTCACACATTTTTTAAAATATTTTTTTTTCTTCTTTTAACATCTCAGTTTTTGTGTTTTGCAAGTTCTTATATTCTTCACATACATAAGGATCACCTTTCGCTACTGCATTTTAATGCAGTTTGTCCCGAGTATACATCATTTCTATCATGTCTTTATTAATCCAAGGATTTCTCCTATGCTTCATGCGCATTGTCTTAATGGGCACATGTTTGTTACACAAAGCTAGCATCTCATCTTTCCCCCTTTTTATGCATCATTTAGACCCTGTCATGCCATGCCTTGCCTGAATTTTTCGATCTTCCTGAATTATTTGTGCAATTTACACCATCACACTTCTCGAAATCTCTAAACGTGATTTCTTTGTGTTTTTTACCTTTCGATTTCACGTTTAGCTCGCTATAAACCATGTAATGATAACTTAATCTGCACTTAGTTACTCCCGAGTCACTACGTCTCTCTGGAATGCTTGATAAGATCAAGTCAATTGTGGTACATGTATTTAACGGACCTCTTGTAGGTTCACGAATAAGCTGTTCTAATTCACATATATCTTCCATCTGATGCACTGGGTTTCTATACAGATTCTCGTCCATCTTGTAGTCAAAATTCAGATCACTTAGAATTATGATTCCGTTGTTCTTGCACTGGGTCATGGTGGTATTGTATAGCAATGACTCATAATAGTCTTCAGTTGCTGACGGTGGTATACACACCGAGCACACTAACACTTCAGTTATATTAGATGGTTTAATTTCAATCCAACAGCCTCACTTGTGTGTGTGTTCCAAGTTCTAAATCATTCCGCTGGTTTACCTTAACAGAGTCTTTCACACAAAGCTATGTTCCCCACCTCTTTTATTTCTGTCTGCTCTGAATTTTTTTTTTAATTCCACCATCACTCGTCGTATTATCAATCCATATATCGTTTATAGAGAAAACACCAGGTTTGCAGATCTTCAACAGGTTTCTGTACTTCATGTAACTTTGGTATTAAGCTGGGTACATTCAACTGAGTCAAAAGAAAAAAATGTAGGGCTTAATCGTAAATTTTTCTTTGAGTTTCCTTTTTTTTTTTTTTTGTTGAAGCTGGTGTTTTCTCCTTTTGCTTAACCTTTATAAACACTCATGTCAGGCTTTTTCTTTGAAAATTTGCGCACTTCACTATCATTTTCACAATCATTTATTCTTGCACATTCCTCCCGTAATATATTGAATTTGTTGTGCTTTGGAAAGGCGCTACACGTGACTGACGGTCTTTCAGTCATGGCCAGTTTATATTCATGGCCAACCTTTAATGTGTTTTATATACTATGAGGTCTGTATGACCACAGTGTTTTTTCTTTGTGCGCAAAACCACCACAGGAATTACATCTGATTGGACCATTTAACCAGCAATCATTGGAGAGGTGGCCTTGTTCAAAACAGCTCCAACTTCTTGGTTGGTTAGCACGAGTTGCTGGGCCATTTTTCCAATTAGTTCTTTTGTTGTAATTGGTGTTTTCATTTGATACTGATTGTCTGGGATTTAGATTTCCATACTGACTCGTGTTTGACCTACTTAACTGCTTGTGTCCGACATTGCCATAGTTCTGACGTGCGTTTGGTCTTTTTGCAAATTGTCTGTTCTGAGGGACTTTTCTCATCTTTGGAGGGGGCTCATACAGATCACACCCTGATTGACAATCTATATTTTTGACAAGCCTCTCAGTTCCCTCATGTGTGAGGTGGGCCCACCTCGCTGGAGTACTGTTAGATCAACTGATTCATCTCTGTATGTCATGGTTAATGCATGATCGACAAATACACAACTTTCTTCTTTACACACTTTGCCCAGCTGTGCATTTACATCTATTCCGATTTGGGATGCCTCACTGCTATCATCTCTGGGACATATTTCAGATACAATGACTTGTTTGTTAAGTGCCGGGCTCTTTGCCTCTTTTATAAGCATTTTAAGATCTTTGACCGTGTGTAAGGCGTTTCTTTTGTCACCACAGTCATTAACGCCAGCATGTACAATAACAACTGCAGGTTTAACTCCTTCATGTTTCAGTCGAGCAGTCTTTTCTGTTATTTCGCCTATTCTTGCTCCAGGGATGCACTCTGCCATTACATCTTTACTGACATATGAGTCAACATCACGAATAATTGAGTCACCAATCATCAAAGTATCCACATCTTTGCAAAACTGAACTTTGAATAGAGTTTCTTGAGTTGTATTTGCTGTTGTATGGTGTCTGTCTGTTTGTCCTTGCCGCGGCTCTTGATTATCTCTATTGTTGCCTTCATGGGATATCTAAACATTCCTTGGTCAAGGTTGACGCTGCTTTCAAGGATGATACTGTGAGACACATTTTGATCACATTCATCATTATCTACTTTCTTTTTCTGACACAGAAGCTTTTGCAATCGTTCGTTCTCAAGTCTTAACGCTTTGCATTCTGCGGTGTTTGCTGACAGTTGCTTCACAAGATCAAAATTTATCTGTAAGCCAGTTAAAATAGTTGACAGTGTGAATGAAAGGGATTTCACTTCCTTCAGTACCGGGTATACTTTGTGAGGGTTTTTCCTAAATGTATGACAACACCACAATGTCTTCTTCATTTTCAGCTAAGCAGTCAAAGTAAAACCATATAATGCATTTAAGGCATTGTATCATTGGTGCAACATCAACCTTGTTCTTGTGTTTCCACGCCAAAATACCGTTTTGGGGCTCACGGGGAGTGGGTGACTTTTTACCTTATTCTTTGGCATCCTTCTGCCGTTGATTTGAATTTTGGCGTTTACCTGCAAGTTTCTTCTTTTTGTTTTCCAAGACAGAGTCTTTGTTTAGGATCTGCATTTGCATAATGTCACAGCCTTTATCTGATTTTATGTTACACTTATCAGATTTTCCCGTTTTCCTCACTGGTATTTATTGCATTTACAATGTCTTCAATCTGTGATATTATTGATTCACCGATATATCTTTAAAGACAATATTGACAAGCATCTTAAACACAGGATGGAGGCTTACACGAGCCAGCGAGTTGCTGGTTCCCTACTTCGTAATTTTACCCCCCTAGATTACAACTTTACTGTCATAGTAGCACGGGGCAATCATACTCATACTCACAATCAGAACTATTCACATGTGGATTGTCGTCCAGTTGTTCCTGTGAATATTATGCCATATTGTTTAGGCGGTATACAAAGGATAAGGCAGTATGACCTTACTGACCTGTTCTTGGCGGTAACGTCGAATGCAGAACTGTATTCGCTATGATCGTGGTATACCACTAGTCTCCTACAATGAGTTTTATAGTCCTTTATATACGATATGTCCGCAATTGGCGAAAATCAAGGCGGTACATTCGATATTAGGTGATAATATCTTTACTCCGATCAAATTGTTCAAATCGTCAACAATTTATCACGTGGCCCTCCTGATATTCTACTTTTTTCCCGGAGTTGGGGAATCTGCGATTTAGTAAATAGCTCAGGTCACTCTGTCAAAACATCTGTATAACGGTCCTGTGAATATGAGCAGTAGTTTGTACTCTGCAATCCGTTATGACTCAGTTGTTCCACGGTCTCCAATGATTTCAAATACAGATTCAAGCCTAATCGCATACTGCAATGTGCAAATCTGGCACTCGATTAATCACCAAAATTACGGTTACGCATGCGCAGTCGGCTTCAATTCAAATTGCGTTGGCCTACGGGGGACTTCACTAGGTTTGGTGCAAGCTTTTACAAGAGGACTCTGTGCGTCACATTTTTCTGCTGTTACATTTGTATATTTAAAAAGAAAGACTCAGTTTAGTATTCACCAGATTGATAATCAGCATGTTTGATTTGGACTGTTTAAGGTGTAGTCACTTGAATATTTACTACTTGCTATGTCTTCATGTGTATTGTACTGACCTGTTTGGGCTGCCATGAACTTGAAAAGATGTTTGCGGTATAGGTGTACATAGATTGAGAGACTTGTTATAATTAATAAGGTTTTATTTCAAAGAATCTTAGATACGATCTCAACAGAATTCCAAGGTTTGCTCGTGGAGGGATTCTGCTCGAAGCAAATATGTAGACCTACACCTTTTCTGTCATGCGGTAATGAGAATGACAAAACCAATCAACATGTACCACAGAATGATCTGCTTTTTCTCACTACATAGCCCCTGTCCGGGACCAAGGACAAGGAAGACTAAGTGCTCTCTACCAAAACTTAAACACCACACATAACTAATGTATGGAGGAATTTTAACTTATCTATGGTGGTATGTACATGCATAACCGTTTTTCTTTTGTCACTCCCCCCCTCCTCCTTTGTACCACTCTCCATCCTTCTCCGCCCGCTGATCTTCTTTCTTTCATTGACCCTCAACGCAGGTTTTTGTATGTTTTTACTTTTGTGTGGAACTTGGTTGATTTTGTGGTGTGGATCTGAGAACTGCTGGCACCACCCCCCCCCCCCCTCTTACACGCGAAGGGCTCAATTAACGATGATGATGAAGATGATAATTATAACGGCGACAACGATAATGAGAGAAAGTGACTGACAATTTAGAGATGCGTTATTATTACAAGCATGCAATTGAGTTCCACTGTCAATAGATGGTACGCTTTTACATAGAAAACTTGTCTTGTGGAGGTGGGTCTTCATAGAGCAACACTGCAATGAGTCGAAGAACCAACGGCATCCAAGCTATATCTATAAGGAGAGAATTGCATGCCTAGAATGGCATATGGAGTCACCCGTCACCGACCAACTGCGTCTGTAATATCTACTAATGTCCACTGCAACTATGGTCAACTTGACCGCAAACAGACTGTTTTATGAGAGAGAGAGAGAGAGAGAGAGAGAGAGAGAGAGAGAGAGAGAGAGAGAGAGAGAGAGAGAGAGAGAGAGAGAGAGAGAGAGAGAGAGAGAGAGAGAGAGAGAGAGAGAGAGAGAGAGAGAGAGAGAGAGAGAGATACTAATAGCATATTTAGGAGTTTAAAAGTTAATGATAATAATATGAAAAAATAACAGTAACATTTGTTTCACACCCACTCTATTCTTTTCTGTTTTAATGTGTTACTATGAGATAAAAGATGCGGTGATACCAAACTCAACAGCGTACGCGGTACCTACGGTCAATTTGGGAATGACAAAGCCCCTGATTGGTATAGACAGGAGCGTGATGCCGTGGCTGGGGTCATTCAATCCTGGTCTTGGTTTAAATGGCTTTGTTCTCCAAATAGACTCGCACGTTTCCTGAAATTAGCCTCTTACAGGTTGTGAAGGCTGGACTGTTAAAATGACAGGATTATATCCAGACGAAAAGAGCTTCTTTCTGTATGAATTATCCCACATACCGACTTGTCTCTGAACAAGGATATCGCTCACACGCAAAAAGCGCTTCTTTGAGTCACAATTCACTGTTCGTCAAAAATCAACTTTCCGCGAGCATTTGCTAATTATAAATATATTTGCTTCAAACTCTTTTATATACAGCATTAAATATTGTATTTTTTTTCTTTTTTCAGCACCGGAAGCGCACACACACACACACACACACATACACACACACACACACACACACACACACACACACACGTTTATCATATGCTCCGTATACCTTTAATGCTGGTGGCTTTTTAGCCCTGATTATAGGACAATGCCCTATGCTATTCTTCACACTGGATAGCCAACCTTGTTGATCCTGGTACCCAAACTTATCTGCTCCCATTGTAAAATATTGTGTTTTGAATGGGGATATGGCTTACTGGTGCACGTGTGCACTATTCGTTATCGGGAGCGTGTTAGCCTGTTGGTGAAAACATACAATGCTCTAAATTTGAAAACAACAATATTCCATGACACAAATATATTTTTTTAATACAAAAGGATATTTAGCTGTTTATATCATTGACTATTCTGTTTTTGCCTCATTGTTATGGAAAACACAAAAATTACATGATTGTATCAACATTTTCAATATACCACACAAAGTACAAGCTGCTTGAAAGTAGCATTGCGTCCAAAGCGCCAATGAAGGCTGTTAACATGGACTATTATATTCTGTGTAATTGTAGGCATGTTGCTACTTGAATGAAAGGGCTTTCTTTTACAAGGAACATGAATCTAGCACCCTTATTAATCCAGAGCAGTTCATTTGAATTAGTTCGACTGTAATCGTAGTTGGCACTGAAAGCGTTATTAGTTTAAAACCATTGTACTATGAATTATTGGTATGTTGACTAATAATACACATTTTAAAGCTTTTTTTCTCTTTCCCGGTGGAAGGGTAGAACTTTAAATGCATGCCATTAGACGTTAAAAGTATTATCATTGGACTGAGTCAACAGCTTTCCTCAGCGCCCACCTTGAAGGCTATACGCCCAGGTTTTGCCAAGCTGTTGACTTGGTGTAACCTTGGTAAGTCTTCCCAGAAAGTTTCATTGACGGATTTTTGAGATAGGACAGTGTTTAACAGAATGAGTGAAGACGACATCTGAAACCGCTGGTCACCCCAGACAGGTTTGTCTGGCAAAATGTTGGCGTCCTTTTGCTTGCCCTGATCTGAATCCTACTCATCGGAATTATTGCACTGGTCGGCTTTACATCCCTTTGTTTTGTGTTAAGGATATCCCTAAATCTGGGATTTTCAGATAATGAGTATTACCCGTTTGATGAGCACTTAAATTGCAATATTAGACAGAAATATGTGGATTTTCAGCCTTCAGGTTTAATTGCCAAATTTAAATTGATTGGAATTACATTTTGCATGTGGTATAGTTTACTAAAAACAAATGTATGCCAATATTTAGAAAGCAGAAGGGTGACTTTGTATGTATATCAAGGTAAATAAATAAATAAATATATGCAAGTCTGCATTTTCATAATGAAACGCCGTTCCGAGATCATGATGGGCAATGGTTTGTCCTTTTCGCAGTGCTCAGAAGCACTAATGTATGCAAACCAAAACCCTGAAAAAATAAAAGAAATAGGTATAATTCTTAGGAGCGGGGCCATGCAGCCGATTTGTCTGAAAAACGCAAATTTTCCATCGCCTACTGGTCAATAGGCCCAGGTAATATCTGACTGAGACGTATATAATTATAGTCGGTGCGTCTGAGTTAACAGATCTAAAATTAGTAGGCTTGCATTACAGTGGGTCTATATACCTTAACTCTATATGGTTCATTCAAATTTCATTCATATATTAGGTCTATATTAAATAATTAATTCATATATGACATCCGTTTTCACAAACTCTTAATAACTGAGGCCTGGAGCGTGGCCAAGCTTACAGTCGGTCGCACCTGGTATATTCAGACACTGCATCATTATGTTGCTTTCTGTTTGTCCTCTGTTACTTTTTTAATTATTTTTAATTGAACCAGGAGCCTACAAATTGTGGTAATTAGGCTATTAAATAACATGTACAGCAATGTAAAGAAAATTGATGGCCCTGACAACACGTATTCGCTCCCTTCATATATATTTTATTGTGTAACAGTCTAAGGTAAAGCTATAGGCCTACATCAGGCCTTTGTATAGACCTAGGCCTAGGAGTTGTCAGTACTAGGAGAAACTACACAGGATTTTTGCCATAGCGTTTTTGCTAGCATTTTCACTTGTATTAAGATACATGTAGATCATTGAACAATTAAACGTGTGTTCTCTTCCATCAAATACCATGGTTGTTAAATATTTACTTCAGTTTAACAGTGATCTTACATTTAGAATGCGGCCTAACTTCCTAAGCATATAAACTTTCCGGTCCAACTTATCCTATAGGCAAGACCAAACACTTCTATAATTCATCGCAAAGAAATATATATAGTTTATTATAACATCCAATTGATAAGCGAAGACTTTTAAAAATAACTAAGCATATTATAGTTATAAATCTGCGTGATCAAGCTATACTGTATGGTAGCATTAGCAATGACGAAAATATTGACTGATCCCGCCCACATGCACGCACCGATGTGTAGGTTTTGAACAGCACTATGTGCTTAGATTCAGGAACAACATTTAGGTAAAAAGCTTGGAGATTAAACGATCAATTAATATAATTACCTCTAATGCTGCAAACAGACGCAAAGTAACCACAAGTGTATTTATTCAATCTGATACCCTGTTATCGCCAGTGCTGTAACTGTATTTCCTGTCCGGGAAGCTTGATGCGTACAGCGTGGGATTTGCCAACGCAAATTTGAGGCATCAGAAACGTGTACGGCGAGGTTAGCCGTACATGTTCAGACCAATTCATAGGACTCGTTTTTTTCCGGTTCACTTCGGGAAGCTAATCCTGCTTTGTTTACATTTTGTGCTCCACCACGCTGGCCGGATTACACGTGGAAGGATCTGAAAGTAAACACAGGATGTGCTTGGATTTAATCAAAAATTGAACTGTCAGCAAACTAAAAATGCATGTTTCACCACTGATGCGACATTTTAGGTAAAAGATTTGAACTGTTCAGCACAATCCATGTTGGAATCACCAGCGTCAGCTATGCATTTTAATAAAGCATACAAAAATATTTGCAGTTGCCTATAACTGTACATTATGTTTTCCACCCTACCTCACAGTACATTTTTTTATATATATTGAAACCCACGGATGCATATATTTAAGCTACCATTGTGTGAGAAACAAAACGTCAAGAGAAGCATTTTTGAAGCCTTAAATATGTCTGGTCCATCTGGTAATTATGTGAACATAGAGTTTAAAAAAATCATTTGAGTGTCCAGGGGACAAAGCCCCTGGAAGCCCACAGGTTATGACAAAATAAGGCTCCATTTGGAGACCTATTTTATCACTAAAATCTAATGTTCCTACCCTAGAAATCCTGCAAACAAGACCAAAGTTTATGATTATCTATTCTGGGGTACACATGGGAGTAGAAAAAAAAATATTCTGCTAGTACCAGTTTTATCTATGTTGCACAGCACAGTTTAATCCAGGCATCTGTATAATATGGGATAGCATCTTCAGCAATGACTTACCATACTATAATCACGAAAGATAAATTATTTTGCACCATTCATATGAGCACACTTTTAACATCGTGTTTGACTCACTTAACTCAAATATCAAAGTGCTATGAATACACCTTATTACATGCTGCATTAAAAGCGTGTTCATGACCTAGGTGTTTTTGGCGTTTAATTCTAGATATTTGAATAACAATTTCCCTGAATACTGAGACAACATATGTTATACTGGTTTCACATGTATTAGAATATCTATTGTACAATTTTACTCCAGTAATAAAGATTAATATGTTAATGTCAGGACAATGTTTTTAATAGCATCACATTGTCAATATTAAAATTCTTCCTTTATATGCTGTACGTGTTCACGCATATAGCATTGATCACTTGGATTTGAAAACAATTCTTGGTTTTGTAAATACAAACGAAAATATAAATAAAATATAAACAAAATCCGACCTTTGTAAGTCCTTTTGATGATATCCTGCCTGAGAAGCATGACTAAGTATACTTAAGATAAATAAGACTAAAAACACAAGATTCTACATGCCACTTTAACAAAAAAAAAAAAAAAAAAAAAAAAAAAAAAAAAAACAAACAAACAAACAAACAAACAAACAAACAAACAAACAAGATTCTACAAAACTACCAAATATGCATGCCACTTGGAAAAAGTATATCCAATTAGTCTCTATAAAGTGTTTGTGACACTATGAACCCTAATAAAGCACTGGAACCAGATACATATCTGTTTGAACCTGCACTGTAAAACTGACTTCAGATTCAAGTTCCTCATGGAGCGACCTTTCATTCAAGTACCTGCAAGCCTAGGTCTAATTCAAAAGTTTCAACAGAAAAAGTGACCCAGATCGACAGGTTTTCTCTGGGCACTTTTTGAGCCACAGCACAAGAAATGCCCAGTAAATTTTAAAAAGTAAATGCTCTCAGATGCGTTTTCCTGGCATTTGCGACTGCATTTTAATGAGGACTATTTGGATTTTCCGGGATGCAAATTTCACTAAACTGTGCTCCATAAATCGAATTCCGCCATATATCTGATTCAATTTACATAATAAAAATGAATCAAAGAAAATATGTGCCAGTGACAAATAATTCCTGGAAATATATATTTGTGACCTTTACCTGCTAATATATATTGTTACTGGTGATCAACATTATTATGACATGGTCATACCTAATTAAATCTTTCAATGCCAAGGTTAAGCCTGTGTCAACAGCTATTCTCGGCGCACTTCCCACGCACTGCCTGCAGATTACGCCAAGAATAGCTGTTTACCAGAACCAAACTTTGTCCTAAGTCCATTATCTTAAGTCTACCCGCGTTTGTGTGTGAATGAAAGAGCTTTGCATGAGGAATTTGAATATCATTTAATTATAGTGATTCAAATATAAGACTTACTGTGAATAAAGTCGCTTACGGCAATGAAAGAGTTAAGAAAGCAAATAAGTATAGGCAGAAGAAGACAAATAATATGCCTACATTGACAGGTTAAAAACTCCTTTTACTAAAAAGTTACAGATCTTTTAGTGGCAAGTATATCCAGTCGCTTCCCTACTTTTTCTGAAAGTGAAGTTCTTGAAAAAAAGGTTAACTTTGAAAATTTCTAATTAAAATACAGAAGCAGCTCTATTTAGGCATCGCTTGGCTTACTAAGCCAAGAGATAAAATTATCTCTAGTAGTGTAAGCCAGGCGATACTCCATTGGTCCTTGGAGTAATTATATATATTTTAATAGAAATATTTAGAAACTATTTGGGAGTAAATTCATACTAGGCAACATCATGATCAAATCTTGATCTTGCCTATGGATTTACAAGGTCTTAAAAAGAAGGATAAACTAATTACGCAAGGAAGCAGTACTTTTTTTTTTAAGGTAACGTCTTTCAGATTTTTTAAAAAGGCCTAAGTGATTTTTTTTTCATAGCATCTTACATTTGTGACAAAGTCGGGAATTTTAACGTAATACAGACTATCGCGGCTTCAGAAGGCTTAGCTATAGGCCTAACTTATATTAAAATTAGCAATAGATGAATACAAAAGTTGACAAAAGTTTTCCTCTGCCTAGGCCTATAATTATAAGCCCAGTTATTCCTATGGCTTTACTACCGGTATATCTATGGCTTCATTCAGTGCTTCACGAAAGTTAACCATGTCGGCATGTAGGCCTACTCTTGTGCCCTATGAATGTAGATAATAGCTACGGTTACACAAAGAATCACTTACAGTCGGTGTAGGCCTATCGTTATGATGATCATTTAGGATTAATAAGTACATCAAATAACCAGCCTTTCAAATAATATGTTCATTCGACGTCAATCGCGCTTGCCTGGCTTCCACGGTTACGCGGTTACGCCCTGTCGAGTGCTGGTCGTCTCTAACTGCATGATACGCATCATATCAATGCAGCCACGTATACGCACCTTAAGGACAATGTACGCTGATTGGATCCAGACGCCATTTTCGGCATCTATAGCTATTAAAAAAAAAAAAAGGAAGGAAGAGCAGGGAGGGACCTGGACCCCCTCCCCCCCTTCCCTGGCAAGCAGTACTTTATTTTTTTAAGGTTAATGAGGCAGTACATTATATTTCTCACTGAGTTTGAGATGTATATCAAAAATGCATAACCCCCCCCCCCCAAGATTCTAATGGTAGGTCCCTTTGCACTTCTGGTTGCGAGTGATAATCCGCTCCTCAAAAAAACTACTGGGAATCACACACGGACCCACCCCACCCGCCTACCACAAAATCCACGTGGCATATTATGACGTCAGCGCTCTATTTGGCAGTCAGGGAGCCAGCCTTTTAAGCTGGCGCCTTTAATACCAGTCGGGTGACTGACGCGTTGAATGTCGTGCACGTCAAGGATTAGTATTTTTTAAAGTTGGTGTTATTATTTTTAGTTCATTCTGTGGCAGAAAAGAAGCCACATGCTCTCAGAAGCATGCTTTAGTCCTATTGCTTTATGTTAAATCCCAACATAGTCTTAAATACAAGAACACCCAAAATTAGCATACTTTACATCCGTACTATCTCACTATTAAACCCATAATCAAAGATAAAATGCTGGTAGATTTTTGCTTTTCAAAATTAATATATAGGACAGTTTTACATTAATTAAAGAATTGTTCAAATTAAATTCATGTTAATAGCTTGATGCCTTATGTGCACTTTCTTTATAATTATAAATGATGACTATACGATCAGCTTTTGTAAACTGCATCCATCTCAGCCAACATCTGAGTTGGACACAATTGTTAAATGCACCAGGTCTTATCAAATAAAGAGTCCTAAACTAAACTTAAATAGATAAATAAATAAATAAATAAATAAATAAATAAATAAATAAATAAATAAATAAATAAATAAATTCATAAGTAAGTTAGTAAATAAATAAATAAATAAATAGATAGATAGATAGATAGATAGATAAATAAATAAATAAATAAATACGTAAGTAAGTAAGTAAATAAATAAATAAATAAATAAATAAATAAATAAATAAATAAATAAATAAATAAATAAATAAATAAATAAATAAAAACTGATTAAAACGGAAAATGGGTGTCAACACTGAGGGCATCTGCGAGACAAAGACATACAGACCTTCCTTCACGTAAAACGATATCTGTCACACAGGTCAAGAAGGCAAGTTAAATAGTCTTGTTTGGCGGTTTTCGTAAACTCGAAAGGGATACGTTCAAAGCATCCGAACAGAAAACCAGAGCCCTACAAGTGCAGCAGGAACCCACATGTTTTCTTTGGACTGATGGATCATACAATTTCTACATTAAGAATGAGCTCGCGTCAAGTTACCACAGGACACAGGGCATGATGTAGTACAGCTGAAATACCTGGAGTGTAATCCCTCTTGTACTGCGGCATTTTCTCATAATTGACCGGACTCTAGCAGGACCACAAGTACCTTGCATGAGGTAGGCCATCACCAGGGATTAGTTTAATCCCAAGCTTGTCTCGTGCAGCCGTAGATTGGGCAAAAAGAGAGATTTCTAAAGATTAAAATGTCGCGCCCACGGCAGCTTGCCTTGTCAAGGCCAAGCTGGATAGAATGCACCCAAAGAACGAGCCTTGATTGTGCAGGTCTTGAATCTTTTTGTTTTTTATATGTCAATCTGACCGCAGAGAAAAGAGACCCACCGTTCAGATCTCAGGATTATCCTTCACCTGAGGTAGTCTGGATGAAAGGCTGTCTTCGATCTAGCTCCTTGTCCGTATCGGGGGTAATAATGAAAGGCGATCAGTCTGCCGGGTACAGATATCATGCTGAATTTTTGTGTTTTTGTTTGTTTGTTTGTTTGTTTTTTTTCCATAAACAGACTGGGAAACGGCAGTTTACAGTACCATTGCATATGCTGATTTGCCGGTCTTTTATACTGTTTACATCAAACATGAATTAAAGAAACCTGGCTAGGAGGACATAGACCAAGTGATTCGTCTGATTTTTCCTGGAAAATATACAGAGTTAACCCATACTTTTGTGAAATAAATCTTAGGAACTTTTATTTTTTTTCTCAGTGTAACTTAAAATAAAATGAAGCCCAAATTTTGACACACCAAGCAAAAATGAAGGTTTTTTTATGTAATTATTCTCCGTGGTAATGGATACAACAACTTTCCATCAAACAAGGTGGATTCAAATTAACACAGACAACCTTGCAAAATGTAGTTGCAAAAAACAAACAGCCATGTATCACCCATTTAGAGCACCAGCAAATCACGACCCATTCACACCCTTCCCGATGCACAAAAAGTTGAATAGATATAAGATGAAGGATAAATAACATAGTGTTTTGGTCATCAATATCTTAAAGGCCAAGAGATTTGGTCAAAAGACCCTGGAGGAGCATCGAATATTTAATTCGTAGTCTCTTTCGTGAGATATTTACTGACAGGGAGTACAGAAAGTCAACCGACAAATCTGAAAATCTATTGATTTCTGTCAAACCTGTCCAAATAAACTGCATATTATTCCATGTCATCACCTTATGCACACGCCATGCTGTCACCAGGCTCGTTAAACCATTTCTGGCTAAAATAAAACCGAGTGAACGACTTTCCTGGGTTCAGGGTGGACGCTCATTGCCGAGCCAGCACCAAGGAAAATCGTTTACCATAGGCTTGTCTTCTTGCTCCTTGTCATCTACAATGTGTACTCAAGAGGTTTTCTATAAACGAAGAAATGAAATTGTAAGACATTTGAAAACCGACAACATTTGGCAGTGTGAGCGGGTTAACTAATATTACGTTTAAATGATTTTCAAGATACTTAAACAGCCTGGTGGACGGACAGGCAGACAGTTTATATAGATCACCCGATGCATTTCTTCGATCATAATCGAATTAGTCGTAATATCACGTAACCATACCAAAGGGAAATAACGTAATCAAGCCTTTCGAAAATTCGTCAAAACGGCATCCTTTTGCATATGAAATGCCTAATATATATATATATATATATATATATATATATATATATATATATATATATATATATATATATATATATATATATATATATATATATATATATAGTACAACATACATGTAATTTAAAACGTACTTGACCGTCAAGCGGAGGACAAACTGCACGCCTTGAAGGAGTAAAATTCAGCTTTGAACTTAATAGTTGTTGGTTATGTAGATCATACTCACTCACAAATATAGTGCATGATCATATAAAAATAGCGCAATCATTAACAGCGATAAAACAAAAGACTGGTTTGTGTGAAGATAAACAAAAGATTGTAAGAATTATATTGGCCTGGGTTTTTAGAACCCTATGTAGGCTTGTTTCATCCCTCAAAAAAATAACCAAAGCACAGACTTATAATATGACGATTTGAATGAATGAAATGTATTCATATGATTTTCATTCCACGATGTTTCAAATATAAAGACAGACAATCTGACGAAAAACGCAAAAGAAGGAGAGTTAAACACATACACGACCAAAGAGAGAAAAAGGCGAGTTAGTCCATGTATCTACTTTGTTTATCGAGCATATATCATTTTAA
Organism: Hermodice carunculata; assembly: GCA_964020975.1. Classification (NCBI taxonomy): domain Eukaryota; kingdom Metazoa; phylum Annelida; class Polychaeta; order Eunicida; family Amphinomidae; genus Hermodice; species Hermodice carunculata. The sequence goes on along the minus strand of OZ026616.1, from coordinate 103,825,852 downwards.
TTGTTTTATTATATATATATATATATATATCAAGATTTATATTTACAGCACTTTTTAAAGAAAACAAAGTGAAGTGTGTTGTCTTTCCATTGACGGCTAGGCTATTGACCTTAAACGAAAGGGAAACTTTATGAATTTCTGTATTTGCTGAGTGAATAACATTTGTATCAATTATATTCGTAAAATTGCACCGTCTATAATAAAAAATATTGATGGTGATGTTATAGGCAGAAGATTGATATATATGAAAAATATAAGGGGACCTAAATTTTATCCCCAGGCATACCAAATGAAGCACCAAATATTTGGAATTTACACATTTGTATTTTAGCAAGTGTTTCTTGACAGGGAGATAATGTTCATGATAGAAACTAACCTTTTATCGCTCAAATCACATAAAAGCACCCGGATGTCAATTGTTGGGTGCCTTCCCGTTTCTGCGTAAATTTCTCGTTACTTCAAACTATTTTTGCTGATATCTGTATGTAAGACCATTCATTACGGCACGCCCCTGGTCCATAGCTGTGCTTGGTGCGGGTCAGGAGCCTAACCCGCGACAAGCAAAGCTATTGACTCAGTGGTACTCTGACTAGGAATGTGTTAAATTCACTCGCACAATATCAATTGAAAAAAAGGTTAATCGCATAAGATAATGAAGCAGAACTTTGGTATCCTGCATGTTTAAGCACCTTGGCATCAATACTACCCCGGCCTGCGGCAACGGCTTTCAAGTTTTTACTAATACCTGCAATTGCATCATTTACCGTGGGCTGAAGAAAAATAGATTCATGGTGTGTTCTTTTCATATGTCAAACAGGCGAACCAATTTTGCGTAGTAGTTTTATCAGAAAGTGATATACCAACGTTGCCAAATACCCATTTAACCTATCAGCAATATCCTTTGGAGCTGTTTGATTTTGGCCGTTATCTTGAAAAGCGTTGGGAAAGCATGTCATCCTAGTTCGCACTGAAAATAACATTGTTAATTTTCCATTTTTTTTTATTTTAAAAGTTGTGAGTGAATTGTAACAATAATTTTGCCAAGAATTTTCAGCAAGTAGCTTAATTAATTTCTATGTGCTGTGAAATGAGCTTTATTTGTCAACGCTGGAGTACATATTTTTGCAATATACATATTTATTTACATTTATTCCTGACTGAATCTTTTGTCTGTATGTAGTTGCTGTATTAGTCAATTAAAACAATTATTATATATAGAGGTGAACTTATTATATAACATGTGTATACATCATTTGAAGATTTTTACAACCCAAAACGTTTTGCTAGTGCTCAATCATGGTCTTTGTCTGAAAAGTTTCCAAATAATTTCCTGTAGTACTCTACTTCTGTTCACATTCACTTATCCTGATTTTCATTTCGGATGAATGATGTTAAATGAAAATTACAAAGTGGTCGGTTATATCTGCATATAAAAATCACACACATAGCAATTTGTAAATACATTATCAATTAATGTAGCAGAAGTGTCCGTGACACATGTAGGTGAGGTCATTACGGATATAAGTTACAAAGATAATATGAAGAAGTTCAGTTGTGGCACTACGCGTTTCATAATGCAACAAATTAAGATTAAAGTCTCCCGTTTGATAACATACCTTTTTGTCTTTTTGCAATTCTGTCTGAAGTACTTTTCATCATGTCATTGAATTAGTTCATATTTGCATTTAGCGGTTTGAATATAGCAACAATGGTTATATTTTATATCTGCTGACATAACACATTTCGGTAATTCAATGAAAACAGGCGCGAAAAAGATTTCGTTTTGCAACATATCACCGTCAATAAAGTCCAACCCCTTCTTTGTACCTCTATACAAACATCATCTCCACGTGTGTTTACTCAACAGAGAATGTAAATCACCATCGCCATCCGTATAACAGCTATAATGGCAAAATGAACATCCAACGTTCTTAGGTATGTTTTTAAATCTGAGAACTTGACTGCTATGGGTTGACCTTTGTCAGGGTCTGGCGTGCCACAGCGTACGGCGCGTTCAAGTTCCGTTGTATTGCCTGAGAGTAATAACAATATGGAAATACCTACAGTTTCCTCTATCTCATTTATTTGTTAAATTAAGTAACTATTTAAATGCGTTTTATTGCGAGGTCCCCATTGTATGCAATTTTGTTCTGTGTGTAAATCGATCAATGTAACTGAAATCCAGTTCTTTACAATTCGATTCAAATTTAGGGCAATTTTTCTATGCCAGCGAAAATTTCACCACTTGTCTTCGTCACTTACCACTGCGCGGAACATGGCGTGGGGTTGTTCTGAACATGGGCGAGCTCTCATCACAGCCAGCACATTGATGTTCACCACCGTGAAGTGGCTTTATTCTGGTCTCCGGATCTATCTTGGTATACCTGGTACCTAATGTCTGCAACTGCAGACATATAAATTAGTGGTTCTAACGTGCATACAGTCATAAGAATACCCTTTGCCTCTCATAATATAAGTTCACAATATCTGCTTTTTGGATGGAAGTTATGGTAAATAGTGTGATGCAGTAATCTCTACATTTAGCCCTGTATGCAAACCTAAGGCCGATGTAATCACATGCAACTTTTGCCCCTTGAAAATGACCTCAACCGTGCTGTGTTGCCTGTTCCCTCTGTCTCTAACAAAATTGATTAAGGCGAATATTGCTCCCAGAGTGTTTCCAGAACAGCTGTTGACTCAGTCCCCAGAGGGTACATTAGAAGGGCACGTCGCAAATTCAGTCTTTTATAAAGGTTAGTAATATTTTCCAGTTCATAAAGTCTTTGCAGTACTTATATACGTCTAATTATGTTGTCAAAACAAATTTGCGTGCATGCTAACAGCGACCAGCTGGCCTCTTATCGCTTGTTATCCAGATACATAATTTTGGAACACTATGTCAACTGATGGAGGAAGCCAGCAAACAAAACAAGCTAACTAATATCAATTAACAGGACGGTAATGACACATTCATCTAACTATTCGCTACTCTTTTCTTTCATTCCCGATAACAATAGATAACTGGATATGGCAGCTGTGTATATACATAAATAAAAAACACACATGCGAAAAATATCTTTACAAATATGAAAATAGTATATCTTACATGTTCCATTAAAATTGTTGCGAGACCGCAACTCTTTCCAGATATTTGTAACTAAGAAGATATTCTTCCTTTCTTTTTAAATACCCGCACGCTCCAAACAACGTTCACATCGAGGTTCGCGAACCTCTGTCTACATGCGTTGATGGCAGGGTCAGCGTATCCGAAAACCCACATTTTTACTGATCTGGTTGGAATATACTCGTTAAGAATCGCATTTACAACTAACTAAGTTTTACCAAAAACCACGAGACACAGGTTACATAAGCCTTGCAATGACCCACACGTCAAAGTGCTTTTCAACGTGTTTGACATATATGTGCCAGAAAAAATATTCAAATATACTAGCTTCATACGATTATGACATATCTCGTCGTTCTCGCCTACCTGCATGTAACACAACAGACAAAAGCGTTCTGATTCGTTCATAAGCATAGGTTATAAATACAATTAATCCTTTGTATTTTTCGCAAATTCTATATAAAGGAGTGCCACCATGCAAGCTGGTTCACCACAGCCCTGATTTACACGAATTCTCTACTCAAATTGTTTTCCTATTTTTTCTCTCACAACGTGACACTTCCCCAGTGGTGAAGACTTTGGGCTACGCCATCTAGATGCAGTTTCTGCAGGTCTGATGTTCGATTCTCAGTGGGTGAATGAAATTAAGAGTAGCCCTCTCCCTCTTAAATTATCACCAAAGCGCCGACAATTAAGTGTGGCCTGCTTCAATTTTGTTGGTTTAGTTATCTGGTTAGTGATAGACTATTGGATTAACATTGTAGGCGAGCCCTGCCGTGACGTCATAGTCGACGTAAACAGCTTTGCCTGGCGTTGGCTTCATCCATGCGGCCACACCAGAATCCCAAAAGCTGTTGACTTACTCTTATTGTAATCATCAGAGGGTTAATATACAGCTTGTGTTATACATTGTTAAGATTACTAATCCCTGATATATCTACTATGTTACAGTTTATCGATTTAAGATTGCACGCACATATTATTGTCACCTTTAATTAAACATCCCAATATCAAATTAGAAAGTGTTTCTAATGATGTCAGATCTTAGATGTTTTACCATAAATTAATTTGGTACGAAAAATCCTGATCTAATATAGCAGATATACTTACGGTGAGTCCTGACATTTATAATACATTCCTAATTCTGTTAGGTTTTGTTGTTAACTAGGAATAATGCTATCCATCTAATACGATCAACATAAAACAGATTATTTCAAATTTACGTTTCCCTGATTTCATGTTTGTCAATGTGGAAAGCAAAATATAAGCTAGTAATTGGTACTTAATTTTACTGTTCTTAACTTGTAAGAACAAATTTCAGCTCCCAATTCCTGTGCGTAAGCTTAGTTTAATTCCAAATTTTCTTACTTACAGTTTTGTAAAAGTCTTTTTTTTTTTTAAGAACCGTTGCCATTTCCCATCCTCGTCATTTACGGGAGCTATTTATTTTGATTCTTAACGTTTATAATACCTGTAAGTATGGGATAAAGTAAGCCTGTGACGAAAACACCATTTTATCAATTACTCTTGAACACCAACTAACCTATTGGGTATAAAGTATTCAATTTAATTTGGCAGTGGGTTTCTGGTATCAATGGTGTTTAGGCCTGTTATCCATGTAATCCTTTCCTGGATAAAACTGGTCTCCATCAGAACATGTCTGCTAATTTGACAGGGAACTTTTTAACTTTTCCCAAAACGTGTCCCGCGAATGCGGTGAAGCCAAATCCATATTGCTGAACCAAGTGTTTTTACGTTAGACAAATAGATTTGTTTTGCTTCTGGCACTGTGTATGATAAAATTAAATGACATCTACATTTAAACAGAAGCAAGGTAAAGAGGTCTTTCCTCGTGGCAGTATAAAGGAGAGTATGACATAAACCAAGAATATATAATTTGAATACATAAAAAATTAGTATAAAAGATAAATGTTTAACACTTACACTGGAATAGCACACCATTACAGTACATTATAGGCAAGGTCCTCAAACATTATTGTGTAAAGAAAAACACAAAATTCGTAAAATACGTAAAGCATATCTACTTGCAAAATATCTTTCTTAGTTTTGATAATTGAAACAATAATATAATATGCTTAGAAAAAAAGCGACCATTTTTTTATGGTAAGTCCATTTAGACGGGAATAGCCACATACCAAGTTATCAAACCAGAAGACGTTTCTCACCTCAAAACTATGAGTTTCACTTTCTACGTCATTGAAAAAATCGTCTGTTGCCTGACTTCAACCCGACCTTCACGTCTCGCCGTTTTCTGCCTGGTCAGGGATGCGTCATAACAATATTCTCAAACTCAACGCACGTGTTTTCTCCGACTATGTTCATGGAATAAGTCTCCCACATAGCTGAACGTGTATATCCCCCCCTTCCTTAAACCTGGTTAACAGGTGGTAATCGACAGTATTCCGTCAATGCAAGAGTGGTTATTGTTTTGTACGCGACTCCGAACACTTCTTCAAAGGTGTATGGTTTGTTTCACATTCAAAGCCTGTTGTTTTTACATCCGTTCTGTAGATTTACAAATCAGTCGTAGATACTGGAAATCAGTACAGCGAAAAAGCCACATGCATATTTATATTTTGATTTATTTGGTAGTGCAGATATTGATTTGAATTTTGTCTGTGGAGTACAAGCCGAGGTAGTACCCGGATGGAGTACAAGCTGAGGTATTCCCCGGATGGAGTACAAACTGAGGTATTCCCCACGATATTTAAACGATTAGGAAGGCACCTCAATAAAATCCGAGCCATTACGGACACCAGTCTTTGCATTGCCACCTCCCCCTCCCTTTGTCCACAAAACCCACAAAATAATCGTAATAGTAACTTGTTGTACATCCTTTCCTTAACCCCCCCCCCCTATTTATTGAGCTTTTGCTGACAACACGCTCTTCTATGCAAGCTTTTTTCAATCACAAAAATAGATTTCATTTAACGGTTTAAAAAAATATCGGTTACATATATAGCTAAACTCGCTAGAATATAACCTACCGATACAATTTAATCGAAATTTCCTGTTGGGGTAAAACACCCACTCTTCCACCAGATATTACTTCCTGAGGAATGAAAAAATCACAATGCTCTATGCACCTGCGTGTAGGAGACTGCTACCAACGGACAGATGGAGCCTGCTTCGCGGATTTGCATGTTACAATAAACATTATCAGGTATTGTCATCACGACCAGCTATTTGTAACAACAGCAGTCTTTACATAAATGACAGCTTTTACCCAAACAAAAGCTATTCCCATATTCCTCATATGTCATAAAGTTGTTTGATATATTCCTTGCAATGCTTTATTAAACAGACCTGTGGCAGTCGAATGCATTCGCCAGTACCTTGGCTCGGTCTATTGACTACATGTGAGACCATTCAGCCTCCCAGAAGTAACTCCCAGAATGACGTATATGCACATCTGGGTAATTTAGAGACATACTCTATGTGAATCATGAGTGGTCCGGGAGGTATATAGTCACAATCATGTTCTTTCTTTATTGGAAAGAATGTAACCTATAAAGACGCAAAGAAGTCAGGCACCGCGGGAAATTTACCAAGCTGGTTTCTTCCCCATTTCGATTCTACAGGGAGCGGTTCATACAATTCAATAAGAAGAGGCAACTAAGATACTGAGACGTTACTATTTGCCAACAGCTTCCTAAAGAATGGTCCTCTGTCGCAGAGCGTATGAGTATTTTTCTCTGGTGGTATTTCTTTGTAACCATTGATAGGCAATGCTGTACATGACTGATTCATTGAAACGACCCCAGGGTATATTGTTGCATTAATTATCACTTATTTGAAGACGATATCCTACCGGTCTACGGATTCTACAATTTCATTATCAGAGAGCTACGATTAAATATCTATTTTGTCGATGCAACACATGGAATTGACTGCTTTGTCTGGGTTTCATATTAATTAATTTTTTGACCCCGAGTGCGTAAAGGCCATCGATCCATCAGGCGGTTTGCTTATTATTCTTTGGCTGACATTGCTTGATGAAAATATTTTAGTCATCTCAATTGGATAATGATTTAACATATATACAGTCTGTTCTGTGAACTTATTTTGAATAAATTCATGTTTAATATAAAGGAACCCAATTGAGTGCACGGTTATACAGATTTAAGGAAATAATAAAAGAAGATTAAACGACCCTATTTTCTTAAGGCATCAGTAGCATTATTGAGGCTTCGTTCTATGCTGATGGTTTCAGAATCTTCGTTCTGCAATGCATACATATTACTTCAACATTAAACAGGAAAAAAATGATTCACGGGTTTGAGGCTATGTTTTACCCCAAAGAAGGATTCTAAGTAAACATGCGTTGCATTTGTATTTTTAGCAAGCTGCAAAGGACCTGGACGGTACACATTCAAAACCACTGCGGCAGGACCAGTTCAGCATTAACTTTTGGTATTTTTTTGCATCCATCCTCACATTGAGCCTTCTATCTTTAATCATACTTGTATTGAGGATTCTGCAATCATATTTTTTTCAACTTACCGAAGACCCCGCACAAGTAACGTGCTAGAATATATCAGTGTACATATCTGGATAGGCAATATTTGGGTTACATGTTTTGAGGGCCGAAAACTGTCGTTTTGCGCGAATTCCATTTATTTGGGAGGGGATTACTTAGGGACTGAGATAGTCCTAGGTAGCACTATTCTGTCAATTTGGGTTTGTTGGTATGACATATAGAAATTCAAACAGAGCGGTGAAGTGAAGCATTAACCCGTTCTCTTTGAATACATTGAATTAGGTCCGAATAGGCAGCTTCTTATGCAGGTCTCGTTTGCAATGCACAAGATTATTTCTGTCAACATACACAAATTGAATTTTATAAATCGCACCTATGCATTTTGGTAGGTTCAGCAAGGGAAGATGAAGTTTGTTGCGTGGATATTATTTGTACAAATACAGGCAATAAGGATGGTTTTATACATCAAAACAAATATCAGTGTGCTTAACTCCCAATAGTTGCGTGATAAGATGTCGGCCGTGTTGTGTTTATCGCAAGATTTATGTTCAAGAAAGCCATTTGAGCACATAATGCGTTCCATTGTATACCACATTCTCTTGACTTTCAGGCTTTATGACTGATATTTTGCTAATATGGTACCATTTTAGCATATTATTGGCACGCATGAAAACCCTGCCCTGGGGCTACAGAATATAACATACGCGACCCAAGGACACGTTCAGCAAATATTGCACCGTCTGTTCATGGCATTAATACGAGACAGCGTGGCCCAGGCCTCTTGGCTGTGCAGAGAGGAAACCACAAAAATTGATATTTGGCTGTGGTAGAATATTGATATAAAGGTCTCTGCAGACTATTCATCCAGTAACGTTTCCAAGAACGAAAGCCTATACAAAATGATAATAATAATACATGTACCAGCTTTCCAACAACCAAGCCATACGTGTTATTCTTGTCCCGCGTGAAGAATTATTGTAGCATTCTTATCAATTTGTCGTATATATCATTATAATGTAGCATTATCTTCATATTATGCAAATATACATTTGCCTTGCACGGAATTCTCATTAAATGTAGTTTATTTGACACTGAATCCAACTATGAATCATATTTGAAATATTAAATGTTAGAAGAATTTGAATGAAAAATGGGCATTGTTAAAAAAGATGAGGTCAAAAGTGAAATAATATTTTCTGTTTTTTTTTAGTAAGATGACATCATAACGCTGCGGTCAGGGGAAGCGTCCATTGACTTTGATCTTCATGAATGCCTCATGTGCTCAAATTGACATTTTATCTTGTTAATTATCCCCAAAAATCGCTGAGAAGGGAATCATGTGTCATACTATTTGCGGGGATCTCTATTCAGTTAAATATTATACATATATATGAAGTAATATCTAGGTTATGACTAAGTGAACAATGAGATGACATGATTGGCTAGAAGTAGTGGCCAGAATAACTGCTAATTTCTCAAAGAGAATAGAACATACCTCAAAGCCATTATTAAAAGCTGGCGAAACTTAGCTGCTGGCAAACACATATGTAGTTATTGACAAAGAAATGGTTTTAGTCGACCTTGCCATTATTTTTTAAACTTATTCGTTTGCCTCTATACCTCCTAATGGGATACAAAACTATTATTTTTGGAGTAAATTTGAATAAATGATCTGCTTAGTGGATAATTAAGAACTTGTGAAATTGACTCACACCATATCAGTCACCTCTCCGTAAAACCAAGCTGTAACGTGACCTTTTTTAAAATCTGAATTCATGCTGGTAATTTGATTTCGTGACCCTGTCTATTCCCCAACTAGCATGTGATGGAGTTGGGTGAATATATCAGTAATCTTCACATTTTTGGTGACTACAATTCAGTGAAGATATGGTTATATGTAGTAACATCTAGTCACAACATAACATTCCATGGCTGAAATAGGACTGAATTCCCATTTTTTAAAATTTATTTATTTATTTATTTTTTTTGGGGGGGGGGGGGGGAGGACAGAGGACTCAAAAACCCACAATAAGGAAAGTTGTTGTTCTGTAAAAATGCTGCCATGGTCAAATGTCAAATCCTTAACTATAATGTAAAAGGCAATGTAAGCCTGATACAAGATAACCACCACAATTGACAGTATCATTACCATATCCAAACCGTAGTCGTAATGAAACAAATCCAAGTCACTTGCGACTAAAGCGTTGTTGCTTGGTATATTTAGCGGAATCACATAAGTGTAAAGTTCGTCTGTACCCAAAATATAAAGAAAAAAAAAAAACAAAACAAAAAAAACAAAAAAACAAAAAACAAAAACAAAAACTCCACACCCATAAAGAGACAAGTAAAAGGGAAAAATGCCTACCACTGTGGATGAATTTAAATGGATTCCTGCTCAAATTGTTAAAACCCATTTTGTGTAATTTATTGTATGTTTTATAATTTTTGAAACATTTTCTTTTCCGTAATAAGAAATGTTTAGAATGCCTGTCACTAGAGTGAGACTCGGATTGTAGGTTTCTTTGGTGCAGGATAGACCCATTGAATTCATCCCTATTGAAGGGTACATTTTATTCAACCTCACACCGAGGGGGGAGAATCAACAGGAAACATTGTCTTGGGCAGCCTCCGGGCTAACTTTACCATTGGATTTACAAGCAACAAATCCGTTGCCTTCAATGCAGACCAAATTGTGTCTATGCGCCAACACTGATGAACCAATCTGTAAGTTGATCCATAATGACCTGAAGCATTGCCTGTATGTGCGTTCTGTTGTAATATAGTCTGTATAGAAACCAAACTGGACCAATTCAAATTCCAGTCACTTTTTCAGCGTTGAAAGAGTGCTCATGATAGCCAGAGGCCAGTTCCAGTGGGGTGCAGAAGATGGAAATTAGTTTGCTTAGCAAGTAGCAAATTCAAAATAGGCGGCGGCTCAAATTCATTGATCAAAAAGCAAAGTTTGTAGGTGCATATGGTACCACCCAAAACACAGAGTTAAAAAAATCATTGGTTGAATCGAGGACATATTTGACATCCTGGAGGCTCACCCTGCAGCTTCCCTGTACCCAGCCGGGGCGCAATTCTCCCAGTCTGCCGTGAGGAAAGCTTTTGACTAATCATATGTTTTCTCTGTAACAAAAAAAAAAAAAAAAAAAATGAAAAAAAAAACCAAAAAAAAAAAAAAAAAACCCAACCCCCCCAAAAAAAATAAACAAACAAACAAACAAACAAACAAAAAAGAACAAAACAATAAAATAATAATAGTTACGATTGCTTGCAGATTTATCAAGTTTACATCTCTCACAAAAAACAGAATGGCAGTTGCTTGAATCGCCCAGTGCAAATTTTACGACAAGGTTTTCCCAGAGGTGTAATGCACCTAGCATCTATAGGTGACCTTAGAGACGACATTAAGGAACCAGTCCCACCAAACACAACGCAAAAAGCAGGGAACTCAGGTTCAGCCCCGTGACTTAACTAATGAAAATCCCGTATTAAACAATACAGTCATGAATTGTTAATGATGCAATGTTGAATTAGAGATTTGGTGAGATACATACACAAAAGAAAACTATTATGTAAAAACGTAGACAGGAAAACAACATCAATACAAGAAAAAAAACTTACCAGTGGTTATTAAGACAAAGAACCTCTTGGAATCTTGGAGTTAACCGTTTTATTAATCAGGATAACTTGGCTTACAATGGTTTTAAGTTAGTACTTCATGGGAACACTTGGGGCTAATGTTAATAGACCATTACTAATACTCGATTTTCCATCTATAAGAAATGACTGACTACTCCCCGGAGCTTTCTCTCTTATAATAACTTTCGATGCTGTACAACGCACGGAGAATCAAAGCTGATGTTTTATTTACAAGATGTAATATTGTCTACGTTGTGAGGCAATCGAGACGTCGCCGTAATTCCATCAAAATTACCGTGAATCCGGTATGATTTTCCTCCGTTCAGGGAGCTTTCAATTCGAACTTTGTATCAAACATGTGTACACATACAAGCACACCCACCCACCCACCCATCCACCCACACCCATACACACACACACACACACACACACACACACACACACATATATATATATATATATATATATATATATATATATATATATATATATATATATATATATATATATATATATATATATATGTGTGTGTGTGTGTGTGTGTGTGTGTGTGTGTGCGCCACGCATTGAGGAGATTAGATACAAACTCTCCTTAGGTAAATCCCGGCAACTAACACTTAAATACTCATCAGGACACTCAAATTTGTACTGACCATGTTGGCTGTAGTGTTCCCATTTTTATGGTAAGAAACATAAGATGCAAAGTTGTTGGTTTCACCAAGCTGGCCATTTAAATAACCGATGCTTTATCCGTGATTGCACAGTATACATAAGACAGATTCCCTATCGCGGCAGTACTGTGCCCAGAGGATCCAGAGAATGATTAATATGAACTTCGTCCAAAGACACACGACAGTATCTTCACCTGGCTGTATGGCGTACAGTTTTACATTGTGGCAAAGATTCCAACTTTTCTAAACTTTAAGTGTCATTCATGGTCATAAAGGTATTACCCTATGCTCTGTGTAGTAGAAACGACGGACGACTACACATATAATGGATGCAACGTTAACATTGAATGTCTACTTGCATAGAATGCAGACTATTTGTATTCCATTAATTACTCTTGGAAAGTATTATATCTTTTTGTATACTCTCATGTCAACAGACATTAATTAAACAGTAAATTTCAAATTGGGTTTATGGAAAATTCTCGAACGAGAGATCATATATTTGTTTTTCGGACCCTTATAGATAAATACGTCAAAATTGCTGCAAAGAGAAAATTTATGTATGTTTGTTTTATCGATCTACATAAAGCGTTCCATACGGTATGGCACGACGGGTTATTTTACAATGTCTGAAATATGAAATACGAGGGTTAATTGATAAAGATCTGAAAGACTTGTATGGTAAGTCATCAGTTCAAATCAAGTTAAATTCAGGCTTATTTCAGAAAAATATATTTAAAAATGGAGTAAAACAAGGATATGCTTTAAGCCCAGCGTTATTCAATACATTTATTAATGACCTATCGAATATTTTTACAAAATATTCTGACCCTGTTACGTTATACAAAGAGAAACTAAATTTCCTACTTTGTCTATCGTTTACTAATTTCTGAAAGTGAAAATGGTTGTCAATACTGCCTAGACCCGTTACATCAATATTGTGAAAATTGAAACCTAAATATCTATGTGGAAAAATCATAAGATATCATATTTAACAAGGCTGGCAAAGGTATTTTAAGAAGGTTCCACATTGGCAATCAAGAATAAGGGACGACAAAAAGGTATACCTATCTTGGGATTGAAATTACATCAACCGGAAAATTTGTTGAAGCCATAAGGCAACTATGTGAAAAGGCAAACAAGTCTCTTGGTCGTTTGAATCGAATTTTATTTACTGAAACAATGGATATTTGGTTATATTTAGATTTCTTTGATAAATTTATTGCTCTATTTTTTCTTTGTGGAGATTTTTGAAATATAGTAATATAGTAGCAGTGACCGAGCTCGGAACTTATCCATACGCCTTGACATTATTAAAAAGCTTTAGCAAAATTGGTATCTAATTAACATTCTAACCCTGATAACATATTGTATGATGCCTACAAATGCAATTGTGAAAGTCGGTCTTAAAACAAAATCAAGCTGGTTAAGTACAATAAAAACTCCTTTTACCTTAATTAACTGGGAAGATATTTGAAACAATGGTGGTGATGAACTCGATAAATTCTCTCTTAAATTAGTAAAAAAAATTGTTACAAGAAAAAATTCTAATCCGATGGAAGAGTGATATCTCACGACAAGCCCTACCCTACAAAAAGTTAACATATTCAAAATTCAAATCCAATTTTAAATTAGAAAAATATTTGACTGTGTTGAAAATGTAAACGAGAGGAAAAAATAAACTCGAATGAGATAAGTGCACATATCTTGAATATTGAAAAGGTGGACATAAGTGGCCAAGAAAAGTTCCTAAAGAAGACAGAGTTTGTTACTTATATTTGGAGGAGCATTATGTTCCGTTTAGGGAAAAGTTTAGAGGCCAGAAAAAAGTTATTTGATATTCTGAGCCGATTCATAGTTGATTTTGAAAGTTTAACTTCAGAAAATAAATTTATCAGAACATGAAATGTGATGACATTGGAATAATTTGGCAAATTGGGAAATACCTGAAAGAAAGCGTGAGAAGAAGAAGAGAATCGTAGAATATAGCGTCTTAATCCCACTTTTTTACATGACCGCCATGGCGCCGGGTACTGTGTCTGGTCGGCTCGGTCCCTGTGGACGGCTTCGGTGCCTGGTTTTACTCCGGGTGCCCGAGATGGCCCATTGCGGCAATGCAGCATGGTAACAACGTGTTTCACTCGGGTTTGGCGCTGAGAAATGTAGTGTGGTCTATTGCAGTTACGTGTATTGTAGTGTATTTTGTGTGTGTGTGTGTGTGTTTTGTGTGTGCATTGTATTGACCTATTGTATTGTATCGTATTGTGCTTTGTGTACTGACAGACATATTACCGTGTATCATGTGAAATGGTGTAGTCGTAATCAAGGCATTCAGTCATTCATTCATTCATTCATGCAAATGTACTGGTATGTACTATAAAAAGTCCCGATATCTCCAGCCGAAAAAAGCATGTAGCTTTAGAACTCTGAACGTTTTACAATGAACATTCATTCAAATGGAACAGAACAGTACAGACGTGGGCGCAGTCTGGGCGAGGTTTACTGCAGTGTCGGCACCAAGTTCCTCTGCGCATCTGACAGATAGCACAAGACAGGAAGCGAGAAAACAAACAAACAAACAAACAAACAAGCAGACAAAAACCGAAAAATTTGTTAATTATTCTATTCTGATGCTTCAAATATACAACGAAACAAAAATTCCGGCAAACTCTATTTATCCAGCCTTTCTGACCCCGGTGTGACACGTGTTAAAAATGGATTCTGCAGATAGTTGCAATTCCAGTGAATAGTGTAGGTTTGGTAAAAATGTGCTATCTTTCAGTAATCCGATGAGGGCAACCACTTCATCGCCAAGCAAAAGAACAGACCTGTCGATCATGCAGGGAAATATTAAATTGTTGAATAACCTTGTTCTTAATGGATTCTTACTGCGTAATGATATTTGCTGGCCACCTTTCATGACTTATAGTTGTTCAATTCAGATAGTCAACAACTGTTTTGAAAGTACTTGGGACACGACCTTTCAACCGCATTATACGTACTTAAGTCTCTTTGGTGTAGAATGAATGTCATACTATTGTAAATGCTATTTGGTTGCAGACATATGTTATAGCATGGCAGGTTGAATGCCCTTCAAAATATTCAGGTGCTGTAGCATAGGTTATGACCGCTACTCTTACGTCTTACAAACTCGCACCAAAATATGCACCGAGATAGGTAGCGTAATATACAGATACAGAACTAAGACGCAAACACAAATTAAAAACTAAATGCAAAACAGGTTATTACGTCATTCTGTCTTTACCACTGGTTAATTTAACTCTTTTGTTGCCAATTTCAACCTAAGTTGAAGTGTCCTGAATGAACGTAACGGTATCAGAGTCATGTTGTTTGCGAAGATTCAAGAACCCGCATGCCCACAGTTGTGGACACCATAACAATGACCCAGACACAGAGCTGTCCAGGAAAGTTGTTGACTCAGTCAAAAAGTAGCATAAAAAAACTTCAAAACGAAACACAATAAAAACAATTAGGCGATACCTATTTGTAAAGCAAATACCCATACGTCCATTGTTAAAATATCTGAGAAGCTAGATAAATTGAAGAAAAACGGCGTAAATGCGTTTAAATATATTACACTGGTAAGAAAAAAAGATGCCCCAATAAACAACTCAATTAGGTGATGATAATGATGATAATGATGACGATGATGATGATGACGACGACGACGAGACGATGACAACGACGACGAGACGGAGACACCGCCGCCGATAACGACGACGACGACGACGATGGTGGTGGTGGTGCTGGTGGTGGTGGTGGTGGTGGTGATGATGATGATGATGATGGTGATGATGATGATGATGATGATGATGATGATGATGATGATGATGATGATGATGATGATGATGATGATGATGATGATGATGATGATGATTTGTCTGCAGTCCGCGACAGCAGATTTACTCTAAAAATAGACTAATCGACACTTCTTGGCTCAGGACACTTTTTGCCTTCCTTTCATAGCAGGTTATATGTGGAATGCCAAATGAACACAAAAATCACACCCCATTAAACTTTCAAACTCTATTATTTTGCAGCTGGACGAAATCCACACATTATCACCAAAAATAATAATAAATGAAATGGGTAGAGAAAATATGACTTTCAAAGCCCGTTGATATTTGTTGAATCCCTTGGAGGACTAAAGACTTGTCCTTTTATCAGTTGTATTTATTTCTTAAATCCTCTCAGTGCTACTTTATAGACTGCGTCAACAGCCTTTTGTTCTTTCTTTCTTCTGTTCTTCTCTGGCCCGAAAAGAGGGTCAACGTATATGCTACCTGTTCATAACATTGTTTATTTATTGATCATTATTTTTTTACAATTACAATAACAATAAGAGTATATTATTATTATCATCATCATCATCATCATTATTATCATTATCATTATTATTATTATTATTATTATTATTATTATTATTATTATTATTATTATTATTATTATTATTATTATTATTATTATTATTATTATTATTATTATTATTATTATTATTATTAGTGTTATTATTGTTATTATTATCCTTTTTTTTGGGGGGGAGATGTCCAGTATTGGAATGAAAGATCCATTTAAAAGGAATTCGAATGAGGAAACATGATAGTAGCTCAACTAAGTGAGTAGTGGATGGCACTCGAGGTGAGAATTGCGGTTCATGCAGTTTGTCATGTCGCTAAAAGTACTTGCTACAAAATATCTGCATGCCCCCGTCCGGGCACAGTTGCTGTTAATTAATGGTACGTTCGCCTGCTGGTACTGTTTTTTTTTCTTCTTTTTTTTTTTGCTATCCCACTCCCACCAAGTTGTGTGTCGTGGGTGTCTCCCACATATTTGTTATATGCATATCACACAATGACGTTTGCATAATTTGATTATAAATACAATGACTCAGTATAGGATGGGTGTGTTGCACGAATGCTTCTATCGACATCAATTTTTAAGGATGTAAACAGTAGAGTCATCTGGCGTGTAAATCAAGCCACTTGAAACTTCACAGGATCTCTTCTGTGCGGGTAAAATGAACGTTAGTTATAAGTTTACTGGGCAATAACAGTGTATAATTAATAGTTTTTTTTCAATCTGTGAATGAAAAGTATCTTTCACATAACTAATGTCACATTACCAAAGTGATGCTTTGCAAATTGCTTTGACCAAGTACGATTATTGGAGAACTACATTGATCAATTCACATAATATTTTGACCCGCTAGAGCAAAACGGAATGGACTACTTTTGGTATTTATCACTTTAACAAAATAATGTGAAGAAAAAGATGCGAATCACCCCGCAGAAATTCCTCACAAAGTGTGCAATGTTTTTTTTTTTTTTTTTTTTGGTTGTTTGTTTGTTTTTGTTTTTTGTTTTTGTTTTTTTTGTTTTTGTTGTTGTTATTTTCTATATTTTACACTTAAATTGCCAATAGTTGGTCCATATTGCCTCTACCTTTACTTCAGCAGAGCCTTGTATCATACATACAAACACATAAAGAATATCCGCTTATTGAGCAAAATATTATAAGCTCCCTCTTACAGTGGAAGCTCTTGGGATAAAGGACAAAGAACTCTTGGTTTAAGGGTATTTTATGAAACAATTCGGGAACCCCTTTAAACCCCCCTTGTAACAACTACTAGTTAAACCGAAAGCAAAATGCATCTGTAAATAGGCAGAATATCTAAGATCCACTATGTGTCAACTATGGCCTACCCCAAGGGCCAGTTTTCAGCCCCTCGTCTTCCTAGTATACATTAACCCTTTCCCCCTTAAACCAGCCAAAACCGGCTGGTGGTCAAATATCGTCTGCTTCAGTGTTTTCAACTAATTTCAACAGTAATGAAAAACAATTTGACTGAGAAATGTACATGAGACTTACCAAGATCACATGCCCTAGGTCGACAGCTTTCCTTGGCATGGGTTGGGCACTTAGTGCCCAACCCATGCCAAGGAAAGCTGTTGACTCAGTCTTAATTCAAGGGGGGAAGGGTTAATCACCTACAGCATCAAACCGAATATTCAAAGATAACCCTAAACGCGGACCACACAGCAATCTTTTTGCCCCAAAAGGATATTGAATTACTAGAGGAAAGACAACAAGAAGATCCGGGCCTTGTCCATTCCTGGATATACTTCAAAAACAAAATGTAGGCTTTTTGGAGCTAGGTGATGACTGTGTGATGGTAATGAGCTAACGATATGCAATGACAATGAACAGTTTGAATATGCTGACACATTTTGTCCAGAGATACTTCTGATAGCTCTGTTTAAAATTTATAGCAGAAGAAAAGAGTTTTGCTGATTCAGGTAAAGAATTTCAGCATTTTGTGCCTTGATGTGCAAGTTTGCTTTGAGCCAGCCTTTGGTGTATTCAAGCTTACGTCCCCCCTTTGGGATGCGCGTGATCTGGTGTTGTGCGTATAGATATCAATGATTGGTACCAGGCAATTTTAAGATAGGGAGGAACCAAGTTGTTGAAACATTTCTCAAGTCATACTACATAATTGTAAATTTTGTCTGTTTCGAATAGAGGTCCAGTGTCATTGTTTCCTGCCTTCAACAGAGGCAGTTCTGAACAGGCTCCTAAGGAATAGTTTTCCTACTCTATGATGCAGACGTTGCATTGTCGCAGACCGGTAATACCAATGACTGAGCTGGTACATTGGCTGTGTCCTGTGGCAGGCATGATCGTATCCTACCGATGATTCCAAGTCATTGAGAAATTATGCAGCCGGCATTACTGACGTCAATGGACCATGTCAGAGTGCAGTGAAACGAAATGCCAAAGTATTTTAAAGTGTCAGCATATTCAAACTGTTCATTGTCATTGCATATTGTTAGCTCATTACCATCACACAGTCATCACCTAGCTCCAAAAAGCCTACATTTTGTTTTTGAAGTACATCCAGGAATGGACAAGGCCCGGATCTTCTTGTTGTCTTTCCTCTAGTAATTCAATATCCTTTGGGGCAAAAAGATTGCTGTGTGGTCCGCGTTTAGGGTTATCTTTGAATATTCGGTTTGATGCTGTAGGTGATTAACCCTTCCCCCCTTGAATTAAGACTGAGTCAATATATATATATATATATATATATATATATATATATATATATATATATATATATATATATATAGGGAGAGAGAGGGAGAGAGAGAGAGAGAGAGAGAGAGAGAGCGAGCGAGAGAGAGAGAGAGAGAGAGAGAGAGAGAGAGAGAGATGTGTGTGTGTGTTTGTGTGTGTGTTCAGATAAGGAGACAGCACCAGTAGCAGTGGATTGTTGTGCTGGTAAGAGCAGTAACAACAGTGAGCAAAGAGCATGATCTTTTGTCATTCATTCCAACACAAAAACCTTCGACTAATAATGATGGTGCCATTTTTAAGCTGTGGTGATTTTAGGAGACTAAATCCGTTAGCATTTTGAACGTCATATCAGTCAGCTATCTTAGAAACTGCATTAAACTATAATTGCTAACATCCGATGAACTCTTTGCGTCATTGCTTCGCCTTTTGTGTAGCAGTAGTTTTACCAACACAAAGAAAATGGATGTTCTGTTACTATGGATCCAATGGTGTAATGGGTAAGACAAGTCGTTCAAACAACATGAGCCTTCCAAGTTAGAGTCCCTCTGGGTTCTTCAATATTTGTCGAAGAGTGAGAAGACATCTCGAATGTCTAAGTCCAGCTACCACAAATAGTCTCATGGACATAACAAAATCCTCAGCGCGGATTAACCGAAATCATTGAAGAATAAACCACGGGTATGAACAAAGGAACCATGGTTTAACTTTAAGAACAAGTTGCCCTTCTTAGGAAAATCCGTGCTTTCTCTTAGATTACTTTTTAACCATCGAACAAATTTAGATGTAGAGATTATGGGTTGGGTGACTGTTTGTGGCTAGGCACACAATGTTCCTTTTAAGGGCTTCGCTGCGCGTTACTCTAGGATTTGGGGGCAACTTTATCACCTCATTTTCAATGTATCTTGTTCTATAGATATTATCAGTCTTTGGCGCCAAATTCTCCCGCAGTTTGACAGAGGAACAAAATCGAAAAAAAAAAAACGTTTTCTAATGTCTCTGTTAAAAAGAAGCTTTTCTCGTGTGGCTGCATTACATCTGTAGGATCTCAGAACCGATACATATATGTGAAAAAGTCCATCAGACAAAGCTGACTACTGCAAGATATTAATCACAGAAATAAAGCACGTGCAGGATACATTTAGCACATCATATGGCACTTTTTTGCAGACGACAATGTTTCAGACCAACTGTCAATTATTGCAACCTACAAAACCTTTCGCTGCTGATATGCATACAGAGGATTGAGCGCCTTCATCATACAGCCAATCATTTTACACCTTTTGTGTTCGTGCATATTGTGCCGTCAGAATTGTCCCATGCTGCTTTAGGTTTACTGACATTACGGAAGTAAACATGTGAATTGCAGTGCCCGCTGTCTCTGATGTCAAAGAGACGTCAGTATTGCCGTACAATGATTGGGTGCTACGTGATAGTTACTCGCATATATTCGGCAGTATGACAATGTATTCAAACAGCATCTCCGCATGTACATATCTAAAATATTACGCTGCTTTCGCTGTGAAGAAATTGCATGTGGACATTCATTTACCATAAAATCAATTCTCATGTGCGTCATTGACGTAGATTTACATCTAACATGCCAAGCATTATGATTAAGACTAATAGTTTTCATACCCTTGTCTTTCTTCGGGACCCTCCGTAGTTCTGGTTCATTATATTCACTGGTTTCAACCCTGCCCTTTATTTTTGGTTTGATATAACTGCGATAAAGTGTGTGTCTTAATTAGAGCTATGTAACACGCTGATAATAACCAACTGAATCTAGACCTGAATGTGTAAGGCTGCTGAGCGCGCATAGTTATCTTCCTTTTATAGATTTTTCAAAGCAACCTACTACCAGTACAAATTAATTTCACTGGGAACGTATGTTTCTGAATTGCAACACCGTTAAATAGACATATTTTACAACGTGGATCAGTGAATCATAAGCATAACAAGGTCATTATTGACACTTTATTGCTAATGAACAAACGCTGGTCGCCATCTGTGCTTGTCCTTAGTTCTGCATGGTTCTCATGACGCAAATTGGCTCAAAGAAGCCACATTGACGCAACTTAGGTTTTTGTGGCGGAAGTCATAGGCTTACGCGGCAGTGATACAAACGATAGAATGCCGCTGATTAATTTCTGTATTCATACGCAAGATGCTTAATTGCTAAATTCTTGCCGACTACTTTGTAGCCAGATGTTAATAAAAGTATGATTGTCACACTTCATGTTTACAGAAAATTGAAAAAAAATCGCCTTAAAAAGGAATTCGGCGTGAATGGGAAAGTAAATGATTCGGGGTTTTGCCCAAAAGTTTCAATGGTATCTGAGATCAGAACATCCCGATCTCACATGTTATTGCGTGAGTCGAAAAGGCATATCTAATGCACTTCCATTTGGTTGAATGCTGCTTTTTTAATAAGAGGTTATCAAGTAAGCTTAAACACATTTTAAAAGAGAGAGCATATTTCATACTGTACTAGTTGGTATTCAAAACGTAAGAACCTCCGGAGCAAATTCACGTATCAACTTTTGGAGGGGTGTAATGAAGCTGGATTTATTAACTCGCTCAGATTATATTGTTATGGTGTATAGAGAGAAACTAGAGCGAGTGTGGGTATCTGGGCTCACAGACAAGAAAGAATGTTCTTTGGAGCACGGTACATTACGAAGCCGAAGACTGAGCGATGTACGTGTGAGGTAGATATAGAAATTAATCTACAGCATAAATCATGATGCAACTTGTCGGGGATAATGCGCATGGGCAAAGGAGATACGGTGGTCGCTGGTGTGATTGGCAAAAGTGAAAATTAAATGGTTATACGTGTCGTAGGTATGTTGAGAAAAACACTGCTAAAATGCAAGATAGTGTAGCAAAAGTCGCGTAAACATTCAAAATATAAAAGTAAGCATGTTTTGGCCATGCAGATGTCAACAGGTGAAAGTGCGGGAAAGTGTTTTGAAGTGCGGATTGTGCATGTCCATGACTGCAATGGCTACCGAGATACAAAACAAAAAACAAAACAAAACAAAGAAACAATATATATATATATATATATATATATATATATATATATATATATATATATATATATATATATATATATATATATATAAAATAAAAATTACCAAAAAAATTAAATAAAATGAAATATATATATATATAACTCATGCTCTGTATCTATACGGACATATAATGAAAGTCAATAACATTGCAACGTCTATCCGGTGTTAAACGAACGTTGCTTAAACATTTTATGATGAGTCCGGTGCCAATTTTATACATTAACTCACTCTACTGTACTGATGTTTGACTTGGATACTAAAGATGAATTCGTGAATGTGGTTAAGGTCACGCCAAGAGATTACCGTTTGTAATTATCAGATCAGATACTGATGTATGGTCTCTACGGACATGCTCCTCATATCAGCTCAATCAGGTGTCTGTCAGTGATATATGAAAAGCCAGCGATCTCACGGCAGCCGTTCTGGCACTGGGGAAACTCAAAGCGGTTTGATACTTGTCCAGCCACTTTACCCAGTTGCGACCTTTTTTACATTCCATTTAAGGAAGCAATTTCTTATTTTTTTCTTCCATTTTTGTGACGGGGGGTGGGGGGGGGGGGTGGTACATTTGCAATAATTCCATTTCCAATCTTTCACGCAATCTCCTATTACTTCAAGTGGTGTATGCGTCCGCACTGGGTGTATTACACTATCCCAACTTTGCAGCAGGGTGAGCGCGTTGCAGCATTCAATTAGGCCCGGGGATCGTTTCTCCTGGCTTCTTGCCGACCCTACTACTGTTTTGTCTCCTTGTATTGTGAATGACCCTGGCAGATGCATGGAGGAACTGCCATGACGTCATCAAAAACATTTTAAATTGGGTTTGGACTAAGTCCACTACTCATGCTTCTCTTGAATTGATACTGCCACTGTACTGAAAACTGTGGATATTCATGTCCACAAATATAGTCATTGAGGTCTTTACCAGTAAAGCACTGGGTAAATGAAAACAGGATAAAAACAAAGAAGAGAGAAACGGCTAAACAACATTTACTTTAAAAAAATAAAATGTTCAAAAGTCGACACAAGAAATGAATCTTTACAGTAGCAAAACAACGTTCCTTTGGTTTTGGAGTGGTCATACAAAAGGACGCATAGCATTCTTCGTCGCTTATGTGGTATAGAATATTATCGGTTACATGAGAAAATTCGGTCGTATTTTGAAATTTGCAACCCAAACGTATTTGGGATGTAGATCAAGAAGTCTATTTTCATGGATTCGAAATGGGGGGTTAATAACTCTACAAAGATATCTAAACAAGCACATGGAAGATAAAGGGTCAAATAACCATAATCACCCTAAGTCCGCAGGATGAAAGACAAAAGTGCACGTGGCAGGTGTCATACCATGAACAACGTATGATGTGTAGCCCGCGCTGCCTCGGAACAATTGTCTTAGCAATAATAGTGACATCTGGGATTAATATGGTTTCCCTACCGTGCTGTATGGCCTCACTTTGTCATAGTCGGCCATTACCATTTTGCCGCTAAACCAACAATAGCAGCAATTGGCAGTTTGTGTCTCACAGTTATGTCGTCTGCTTCATCTTTTATTCTTGAGTATTATAATTTTGACACAATTCTTCACTGATGTTTTTGGGAAGACCGGACGGATTTATATAGCCTGATCATACAGGTTCATCTCCATATCGCAATGTGTCGACTCATAGGAAAATTACATGATGACGCAAAAAAAGTCGCCCAGCTAAATTTATCGTGCGGTTTTATCATTATCATCATTGAAATCGAACTAACGATGACCGATAAAATAATATTAACCCTTTTCCGCGTATCACTAATTAAAGTTGTGCTCCGTCCTGTACTAAAGGGGTCATTTTTTTTTGTCCGAAGCCTAAAAGAATAATATGTGTTACAAATCTCTTTTTCTTTGTCACCACTGTAACTGGTTACTTTTCTAGAGGGGCGATTTACCTATTCCCTCTGTATATTGTTCATACGCTGTGCTCTGAACAAGACCCATCATAATTGTATGGAGATTATTCATTAAAACTTGTGTATATAGGTAGGTATAATTTATTGTAACTTGCAGGCACTCTTTTTTTTTAAGGTGTAAGCGCGATTGCAACCTTCCATTGTTGCCAACTCACATGACGTCATTGGGAACATCGATTATCTCGTTGTCTTCCCAGGACAACTCTGGACGACTTGAACAAAGAATGTTCCTCAGTGTTGTCTGTTCAATGTTATTGTATCCCAAAGATGGAGTTATTATAATTATTATTATTATTATCATCATCATCATCATCATCATCATCATCATCATCATCATCATCATCATCATCATTATTAATGTTGTTGTTGTTGTTGACATTGCTTGTACAGAAATAAAACGTGGAGAGTAAGTTGAACTACGGTGCAAGGGATGTTTGTGACACCGGGCAGTTTTCATGAAAGGCGGTGGTGGGGGGCGGAGCTGCATGCTGACATACTGGCGTTTAGGTCACCAGGCCGCGGGAAACTCACTTCTCAGGCGCGCGACAAATAATTCAAGACTCAGACTCAGACTCAGACTTAGATAACATTTATTAGACACATAAAAAAAAAACAATACATACATGCGGAATACAAGTTTCAAAATTGTAATATCACAGCCATTATTTAGTAAAATTACAACAGGTAATGTGTCAGGATGACTCCTGCTAAGGAAATAAGTTTCCGCTATCACAGGAGCCACCTTGGAGAGATATTAACTGATTAAGTAACCTCACTCAAAAATTAGTAAACATAGTAAACACAAACATGAAACATAATAGATTTAAGAGTTACAAACATAACAGTTTGGTATGGCTCATATATTTGAGTATAGATTCATATAGTAATTTTTGATATATCCTGAAAAACCTGAGAGTGAATGAGTATGTAATTTATCAGTGACACAAGGGGGTGATTTTGGAGTAAAATTGGTGTGTAATACCTGATAGACTGTTTGGGTCTGGCTCTAGCAGATACTGGGAATGGTGCATTATATCGACCACGGGTGAAGTAGATATGATACGGTGGAGGGACTAAAAACATGTTTTGAGAATATTTTGGTAAGTCATCTCTTGTGTATCTGAAGTAAAGCTTATATGCCTTCAACTGTAACAAATCTTCAACTTTAAGAATGCAAAGTTTTTTAAATAGAGATCAGTGCGGGATATGTACCTGGCATGAGGTATTAGACGAAAGGCCATTTTTTTAAGTTGAAAATTAGTTTACATGAATAACCCCAGGCAAAGAGACAATAATTTAGGTGTGGCAGAAAAAGAGAGTAACACATTACTAGCATAATATCAGTGGGTATAAAACTATTGTTTTTTTTTGAAAAATTCGAACAAGTTTGGAAAGTTTATTATCAATCTTGTTTATATGAGCATCCCAATTTAAATTTTCTTGAATTCCGAGACCAAGGAAATCAAATTCTTCTGTTCCTAAAATAGAAACATTATTGATTTTTAAATCAAGCGTAAAATTTATTTTTTCTTTGAGGAAAGTGGAATATCATATATATATTGTTTGTGCGATATTTCGAGAAAGTTTATTTGGTGCCAGCCAATCATACACCTTGTTTAATTCACAATTTATAGAAAGAGATGTATTTTGGACAATTAAATTTTGGGTAGGACAAAAGCTGAAAGAACAAATGCCCTTTACAAGAGTGGTGTCATCAGCATATAAAATGGATTCAAAAACGGATGAGGCAAAATGTATATTATTTGTATAAATTATAAAGAGGAGCGGACCAAGTATCGATCCCTGAGGGACACCAGTTCTAACTGTTAGATTTGATTTTTAGAAGGAAATTCATTATATTGAACAAATTGTGATCCATTTGTAAGGTAGTTTTTAAACCACTCAAGCAGACATGCACGCGCCAACATGTGACCAGAAACCAGTCCAGGTCGTTAGCAGTCCTCTGTTCCATACCGCTTAATGTATGTTTATGCCTTCAAGAATTTAGACTGTCTACCCAGATGGTGGCTCAAGGATCTGGATATATTCACTCGCTTAAGTCCAAAGGTCATAAGGTTTATTTGTCACAAGATACAATCAAATTAAGATGGTTCCTGTTTTCACCCATAGCGACTCGGACTCAATAGAAGCCTGAGCGTCTTCCATAATACACCTCATATCCAGAGCAACAAGCCAGTTTCTATAGGACTGAATCTTTGCAAATATCTTCCAGTATTTTTGTCATTCGAAAATCTGCTTCACCTCTTAAAATTGGAATTTAGTTAAAACAGAATTTCAATTTAAATGCATAACTGTAAAATATACCTTCCTCGTAAAAAAAATTCTGAGCTAGCATGTGGTCATGCAGCTTAATGGATATAAAGAATCGGCCAACATAATTTCCTTTATGGGCGGGCCAAGGAGGTGTGACGTCATGCTCAAATTTGTTTCCATCTCGCATTTTGTAACTTGGAAGTGATCAGGCAGCATTGGCTGACATGCTATCCTGTAATTCTCCCCTTCCTGCGCTGAAAGAAATAGTGTGTTGTGGCCTGTACCTTGCATAATATACATATAGCTGAGTCCGGTGTGACCACCTGCTGCCCATAGCCTTCCTCTTTAATGTGAAGAATCATCCATTCAATATGGTGATAGCAGGAACACAATAATAACCGTGTTGACAAGCGAAAAGGGATTGTGCGTGCGGACATCAGCAGATAACAAACTCAGCGAAGTTCTTCATACAGAACAAAAATTAGACCTGGATGTATATTTCAGTGCTTTTAATTGATATTTTGTTACAAAGGAAGAAAGAAAGAAAAAAGGAAGGAAGGAATGGAAAGTAGAACTATGGCTAACCAATTTGAACTTGTATGCGATGGCGCAAGCTTGAGGCATGTCGATAAGAATGAAATATAAGGATTTTTTTATTTTATGATTAAAGTTATACAGGACTATGAGGGTGCATTATCTTTAATTTTAATTTGAACTGATTTAAAAACTAGTTCAATGATATGTTTATGGAAAAAGTGTCAGTTATCAAACATGTAATTTTACCTTGTAGCTCAACTGACTTATCAGTCGTCTGACTTATCGTAGAGTGCTCCGTTTGTTGTTGTTCATCCGTCTGTCAACAATTTTATATTATTGTCTTCTTCTCAAAAATCGTTGGCCAGATTCACCTAAAATTTGGTGGAGATGTTCCTTGGGTATGTCTCTACCTAATTTGTTCAAACGGTCAAGGCCCTGTGATTTTTTTTGTTTGTTTTACATTTTAGGGTTCATTTTTTGTCAAAATATTTAAAAAATCTTTGCCCAAAACGCACAGCCAATTGCTTTGAAATTACATAGAGACACTTCCCGGCACCTCCAGACCTTAATTTGTTCAACCCATGGCGCTGCATTTTTTTTTTTTACGAATGGTTTGTGTTATCACTATTTTCAACTTCTCCAAAACCGTCACTCACATTGTTCTGAAACTTGGTGGAAATCTAGCTGGTTCGAGGGTTAAACACAATTGTTCACTTGGTGTTAAAACAGTAGGTTTTTAACGAATTAGGAGTTCGAATTGCTGTCATGCAATACGACTGGTGTTGCAAAGCCATGTACTTTTGTGAGCTGTATTATCCTAGGACAACATGCTGCAGCGACAGTTTATGCGCAAGATATTGTATTTATCGTGGACTTTAAACAAACTTATCGTTCGCAAATTTTCTCTCCTAACAACACAAATTGTGAGACATTTCATCTTTCTTGGTATTTTGATGATACTAGACGTGTCATATATATTAGATTGTATCGTGGAATGCTAATGGACACATTATGTGCATACAGTTGTATTGTCGCAGCTTCTTATGTGACTTAACATTTGTTACCAATGAAAAAACCTAAATTTATTCATTCCCCACATATTTTCATTTGCCAATGCGAATACCTGCTCATGCCAACACCAGGCATTGATCATCTCTGGTCCCACCTTCATGACCGCCCCCTGTCTTTTACAGAGATCCACCGGGGTAAAGCAAGGACCTATATCTGGTTAATAGGTCCATGGGTAAAGTGACTGTATTCACCGTTATCTTTTAAAGTGCCGATTACTTCATTGTGTGCTGAGATTCATTCATGAAAAACTATTAGAAGAATTGTAGATCCTTTACTGTCGACCTTGTACACACTGCCACTCCACTTGGTTTGTCCTTCAGTTCACCATTAAAATTTTAGTTATGAAATACTAACTCAGATTATGTGCCATGGTAACAAACTAAAGTCAAACACGATACGCGCACTTTCAATTACCAAAATGATCATGACCAACTTTCTGATGGGTTGATTCAGCCCATAGAAAGGGTTATAGTAAGCAAATGACGCCCATGGCTGCGAGGGACAACTAGAATCGTGTACCTGAGGGATGGATTCAAACCGAAGCGAAGCTAATAAAGGCTTGACAGTCTGTCCCGCAGGTTCACAATTCTTTCTGTCCCCTGAAGCCAAGGACGTCATTTGCTTTATTAGACCAAAGAACAATAAATCATTAAAACAACAAAATTTCCACATAATAGGTTTAATGATATAAACAACATTATAAAATCGTCAACACGTATAATGCCTGGTTCCCACTTGCCTGGGTCCCGCGCCGATCAGAATTACAGCGTCGTCTAGCATGGGGACAGTATTTCTCAGCGGGAGACAGGAAAAAATGTCCTACGCCAACTGACCAATCACGAGCGTTGATTTCCCAATGAGGTATATTAATATACACTTTGATCACTCTGACCACGGAGCTTCTAATAGTGGCTCCATGCTCTGACTATTAAGAAAATCTTGTAGTCCAGAGAGCCGAGTAAACGTGGTCGACATAATATCGACCTTGGTGTGCTCTGGAGGCAATTGTTCCCACTGGGCTGCATTTAGCATTTTCAGACTTTAAGAGGCTTTTTTCTGATGAGAGACAAGTACTATAATTTATGTATTAATGCAACAAATGGTTTACTTCCGACCAAGGTATTACGTTTTAATCTCTGTGGGTATGTGACATGAAGACGAGGTATGTTAACTACATATGAAACAACAAACCTTGATCCGTGTCTTTACCCACTTCCAACAAGATACCAATTTCAGGACGTAAACGTGTTTTTCTGTCATATATATATTTATATATATATATATATATATATATATATATATATATATATATATATATATATATATATATATACATATATATATATATATATACATATATAAGTGCATAAGTGCGTGCGTGCATACATACACACGTACATACATAGAGTATATTTGCATTTGTATAATTCAGCGCATAATGAATGCATATCAAAAGTCCTCATTGACTGACGGGCGGTGTACGCCTTTCCCCTAGCATGCTCTGTTGAGAGAAAAATGCTATTTTTTAATCAAGGGGAGGTTAAGGTATCCCTAGGTAGTTTTACCCATTTATAACTATGTCCCTTGACAGGCATGGTTGGCTATATTAACAAATTGGAAAGAGCTGTCCAATTATAATGCCCTGGTTTTTTAACAAATGTCCGAGCACAATGAGTTGTTTTAGCAAATTGCTTGAAAGGTGAATCTTAAGGAAGCGATCCAATTGTATCGGTGCCTATATATTATAGCGAGATGATGCCAATGAACTGAGTGTGTTTTATCTTGCTAAGAGGAATGATGTTGTATTATCACAATTGGGATGTCTAGAAAAATGCTTCTCCAGTAGTCAAGCAGAAAATAGTCCTTTCATTATATTTGTTTACTCCATTTCTCAGCACAAAATGCTCTGGGGTGTCAAGTTATACCTTATATTAACGTGCGGTGTAACTCCTCTTGTTTGATTCAATGTTGTCTGCAGACTGCCTATAATTGCAAATAGATATAACACACAGTTTGTTGCTTGATCCTGCATTGTGTACAGATGGCTTAGGCGTAACATACCATTGATTGCTTGACCCTAAACGGTGTCCCTACTTCCTACGACTGACATGACACTTCTTTCTTGGTCGTACGTTGCGTCCAGGACTACTTCAGTTTGACATTCCTTGCCTGTCTTGTTTCAATGCTATTTCTGGATGCTAAATCTTTAACGCTGAAATGTATTTTCCCCCACATACCTACAGGCATACAGCGATGAGGCTCAGCAATCAGTTATCAACAAGTTGATAACTTAGATTTAAAATAACATGATTGGCTATGAATTTTTACAAATAATCTAGAATATGGCCTTCCGATTATGACACAATGATAATCAAAACCTAATCAAAGACGCTTGGGACCTTCTTTCAGTTGTAAAACTGAAGTAGTCAAGTGAGAGCTGTGAAATTTCATTCCTGAGCAATATACAAACAGCAGAAAATACTGTTTACGAACAAACAAAACAGCGCTGGTCAGCAGTCCGAATTTATCTTGACAGCATATCTTTTGAATGTCATTGTTTCCCGTTTGTCTGTTCAACTTTCAGAAAAAGTAGTTACGACTCACTTGGCACTGATATTTTGAAAACCAGTGCGCGAATTTAATTTTCATAGCGTAGAAACCGTTAGTTAAAAAAATGGTTGTAAATAGTCTCCGTGCATGAATAATGCAACGCAGTACGGTTTTAATTGATCAGTCAAAATTAATAATAATAATAATAATAATAATAATGATAATAATAATAATAATAATAATAATAATAATAATAATAGTAATAATAATAATAATAATAATAATAATAATAATAATAATAATAATAATAATAATAATAACGAAAAAAAACAAATAAAAACAAACAAAATTACATAAAAAAACAAAAAACAAAAAACAAACAAACAAAACCAAAAAAAAAGAAAAAAAACAAAAAGAAAAAAACAAAAAAGAACAAAACAAAACAAAAAAAAACCAAAAAAACCAAAAAAAAAACAACAACAACAAAAGAAAAAAAAAAAAAAAACAACAAAAAAAAAAAAAAAAAAAAAAAAAAAAAAAAAAAAAAAAAAAACAAACAAACAAATAAAACCAAAAAAAAAAAAAAAAAAAAATTGGAAATCGTTGCTCCAAAGTTAGTTTGTGCTTTGAAAGCATCAGAAATCGCGTTGGTGACACTCGTTGTGATACTGGCCGCTCTAATATCACAAAAGCCGACGTATGTTCCAACTCGTGTCACCAAGGCAATCCCGGATACTTCTCCATTCAAGATTCCATCAATCTCCTTTTTCCTCTTTGAAAATGTAGGCCTGCTGGTACTAGAATGACAGGCAAGAAGTAGTTCCTGACGTCGCTCTCTCTGATAAGTAAGCTATCATCGTACGAAAGACGAGAAACCATATATTAGTCAAACCTGCCTTGTTACTAGAGTTCCCATAAACTATCATAATCCAATATACAGATTTATTGCTTGATATACTGTATGTTTCAAAGTGTATTAGCAAGTGACGGATGGTTTGACACCGAGTTACGGTTGCTTCAATGTCGAATACGCTTATATTTTTAGTGTTGGAAAATTGCTTGTCAGAAAATAAGACAGTCGCGAATGTTTAGTCGTTTGAATATATTAAATAGATCACCCAATGTATTTTAGTACATTGTTCTGTCTTGATCGCGCTTAATGTACATACCGTGCTTGTATTCACAGATAACATGGTGGCATCGACCCGCGTACACATAGAAGAATTACGGCGTAGTGATAAATGAATATTCTCTCGTTCGCAGATAAATTTGAAATACAAAAATTGATGGATTGTTTAGATTTTAAGCCCTGCTGATCCTAACTATATGAGGCATTAATCATCAGTCGTTAATGAAGGGATGCCTTTTAGATATAGCTAGTCGCTAAATTCACCTTGTTTCACGGGGGGGGGGGGGGGGGGGCAGAGGGCACCCACGACAACATTCAACTCCGTGTAAAAATAAATAAATGAATAAATCTTGTATCATAGCAGGTCTAAATAAATGAAAACATCAATTGCATGTAACACATCTTTCGATTAGAAATCACATAAAAGAAAAAGGTGAATTACACGCAACACGAAATACCCCCAACACCCCCTCTTGAGAATACCTGGCTCTTGCAGATAAAGAGATTGGCCAAGCGATGACGTTGATCGGCCGTTGCTTGATAGGATTATGGTACACTACTGACTTCATGTGCAGCCTAAGCCATAGAAGCGAACAAAGGAAACACCAAAGAGAGAGATCCAAGAAATGTCGCAAAATTGCCTTGGTTTTGTGTCTATATTTTACTGCATAACCGACATGGCAAGAACAAAGCCAGTCATTTTTCGAAGAGGCATTTCTGTCGTGATATTTGTTTTAAACATATCGTTCCTTAGAAGTGTATATCATTTTTACAATTTGGTAGGTTCGTGATGAACCTAGGCAGCCATAATAAATCAAGTCATATCAATGATGACTTATTCATGAATTGGAGAGAAAGTAAATCTGTCTGCAGCATGTCTAACGATTAAACGGTCAGAATTTGAGCTCTCAAACGATCAAAATAAAATACAAAAGCATTCATTGAAACTTTCTTGGTGCCAAGAAGTAGGCAAAAATATGCCAATCACGTGTACATAAATTCGACAAATCTTTTATGAGAATTTCATCCAAAAATGCAATGGTTTAACATTGACCGAAAAGACGTATGCACAAATTAAAATGGCTGTCTTTGTCAACTGGTTTGACGTGCAGAGTGTTCAACCCTGTGCCTGCAACCTGGCGCCCATAGTGCACGGTAAAAGGCAGTTGACCGGGAAATAATTACTGATTTTCTTTTGATACGTTTCCTTGAAACCTTAAACATTCAAGAAATTAATTATCTAGGGCAAGACCAACGACATGTGTAACTGTCTTGCTGTTGGAGTATGGATGTATCTCAGTCTGGGCTCTCAACAACCAACTTGGCCTCATATCAAATTGTTATTGGTATAACACGTTTGTTTATCACGGCATACCCAGTCCAAAAACACCTCCAAAAAGATAAAAGACTAACGTCCATAATTTTTTCTCGGTTTGTGCAGGAAGCGGTCACGTGGGGCTGTGAGGATGCTGCATGGCGTGCCTCTGCTTTCCTTGGTCATTGTGATCACTTACCAGAAA
The DNA here is from genome assembly GCA_964020975.1 of Hermodice carunculata. NCBI lineage: Eukaryota > Metazoa > Annelida > Polychaeta > Eunicida > Amphinomidae > Hermodice > Hermodice carunculata. The sequence goes on along the minus strand of OZ026616.1, from coordinate 103,792,708 downwards.
TCGGACGTGTTCTCTTGAAAGTGAAAGCCATTTCACTGACGTCAGATCTGCTATTCGTATTTCTAATTGTTTGGCGTCTGCAGAACACATGCGCTTCCCCAGCTAGGCTAAATTTGAAAGAAAATATTGCCCCTGTCGGATTGTCTTGTCAGTAATACATATTGAATTAGAAAAAGGTTTAACGGGTAGCATGCAGGTTTAACGGGTAGCATGCACTTCTGTTTGCCACTTCAGTCCCTACATAAGCGGCCAAAATTAACGTGTTGTGACTAATTATCTGTGTTAACAATTCATAAAAGATGAATAGAATAAATCCCCCCATAGGCCTTCAGTTACATTTCTTGTGAATGAGCAGTCAGTAATAAACCAAAGCACAGCCTACAAAGAACAAAGACCCAGTTGGAGTTTCTTTCCTTCTGTTCTTACATTTGTGCGGTAGTTCCATATTCAGTACACATTCCTTCACTTTCTCTGCCCGTTAACCCTTTACCCGTTAAACCGACTAAAAACTGACTGGATGTAACTTGTCCTCTGCCTTAAATGATTTTCCCTATAAATTTTAGTGTTAATGAAATAAAAGGTATGCCAATTATAGAGCAGTTGTATCAAAATAGCATGTCCCATGTCAAATACCTGTCTGCGGATGGATTGAACATTATGAGCATACACAAACCCCACCCCACCCCCATTGCAATGAGCTGGTGGCTCAATTGTAATTGTGTGATAAATAAATAAATAAATAAATAAATAAATAAATAAATAAATAAATAAATAAATAAATAAATAATCACATGTGGCTTGGATACACGTCATAATTACACCAATCACATGTATTCCTGCAGACATCTCCGAAAACAGTAAAGCGTGGAACTATGCATAGGCGTCCCTCCAGTAAGTGTCAACTGTACAGTTGCAAACACTGTACATGTAAATACAAGGAGGAATAACTAAGATCTGTACTTACTAGATAAATTACAAAACACTTGGCTGGTTTGAGTAGGCCTTCACAAAATAAAAGCCAAATTGTCATTCCTCGCCAAATCCATGGTTACACATTTTTAACAGATATGTACAGCATTCGGTTGTTTGAAGGCTCAAGACTAAGCTGTTATGTCAGAAATGCAACTTAAACTGACGTTTGTCTTACACAGAAAAATGGCTGTCCATTGCTGGTTAATCATCAACGCTGTACTCTTGTCCCGGAGATCCAACGCCATCTGAATCTACCAATTACAGGAGAGACATGTCATGTTGGCTGTCTGATTTGCCGGGTATCTTGTCTTTTGGTCGTTGAATGCCACGAACTATATACACTTGACTCCGTTAATTTCAACTGTCATCTGTTGAATATGTTGCGCTATCGACTATTTCAAATAGAGACGTTAAACCCGGGATTCTGTGTGACTTGCACAGCTTTCGTGTTTTCTTTTCCTTTTTTTTTTTGGTTTTCTTTCTTTTCTTCTCTATTTTTTTCTTTTCTTTTTTTTCAATGACGGCGGGGTTGCCAGAGCATGCTGAACATATTTAATAGTACTATAATTGCAACGCATGTTGGCAGCTCAATATCTAAAAAGAAAGAAAAACAGAAAAAAAAGAAAAAAGCGAAACAAACCCACAAACAAACAAAAAGCTGGTAACCTCCATTTACAATGTTGTTGTATCTATTTCGACATTTTGTAGAGTTACGTGCACTAGAATGTTGAATTTTGCATTTCAGTTTGAAGGTAGGGTTATTCCTTTAAGATTCCATTTAAAGATAACTTTGGATTGGCGGTGCCATTCAGCAATTAAAGTGATCTTTTACTTGACATTTTCTCACCAAATCTGACATTTTCATTGATGGACCAATGGCAGAATAAATGAAATCACATGGCTGACCACAGAGGAAGGACAGGCTTTGCTATTACCCACAGTATGTGGGTAATTGATTCGCACTGCGGGTCCTGGAGTCCACTTTGAAAGAGATCATCTTTGTACAATCGCCTCAGATAATTAATGGTCCCTTTCACGGCCATTCGTGCGTGAAAATATATATCAATCTTTTGGAAAGAAACTATTTCATCTGCTCAAAGATAGTCTGACAAAATCCCGGAATCTGACAATGGTTCCAAAATTGGGTTCCCCTTACCAGTTCCGTTCCAAATGTCATCAAATATAGAGTACAGGTTGGTTAAATATCACCCATCTTATGTGCGACTGGTTGATTGTGGACCTTTAAGAACTCTCATTGGCTCTGACCGACGACAAACGATTCGCAAGGGCTTTTTGGCCATTGTGTGGGGACCCTGTACAAATGTAGATATTGCGATGGAGATATCAGCGGTGACGAGGAACGCTGACGTACATGTATATCCAGTTGATGCCAATCATGCGTGTGATTGCTGTATAAGCTAAATTTTCAGGCGGAATACAAACATTTTCTACTTGGGTTCCCGGTAATGTAGCCCCTTGGAACATAGATAATCTGATCAAATCACAAAGGTCAAAGGTCAAAGATCAAACCAGTCTTCAGTCTGGTCATATGCCATTTTGGTCGTCGTCGCAGCAGCTGAAATATTGATTCAAAATACCTTATACCAGGCATCACCTTTGTCGTGAACTAAAGTGCCAAAGGTTAGCACTGTTTGACAATGTTCGTGACTTTATTGTTTTGGACTTCATAAGGCTACATTGGATGAAAGAGGACGCGGGCACATGCACACTGCACATACAACTTGCTTCCCTCATGCTTTAATTGACAAGGCACAAGAAAACTTTCTCTGTAATTCTACAACACAGATGTGTAACACTCTGGCATTTCTGCAACTGTCGGGGCATTGGGTCCGTTCCAAATCCATCGCTGCGAAAAGGGTCCTAGATTCGTTTGTTGTCTTTGTATCAAAGGCCTCCTATGTTCAGAAAAACAAGACTGCAGAAATAGTATATGTGTGCAAACTTGTGTGCCAAAAGTCTTTTAAGGCAATGTTTTTGCAACAACAGTGTGAAATAATTCATGTTGCTTTACGACATAAAAATTCTTGTTGATGGCACATCATATTTTAAACTTTACTAACAAAAATAAAAAGCGTTTGTCTGACCTAGGAGCAAGGGGTCACGAGAAAAGGTCAATATTGTTTCCATATATTTTTGAGTACGAAAATGAAAGGTGGACTATGATATCAACACAGAGCAACTGGAATCCGTGCCATAGTGGGCATGAATAAACAATACGAAAGTCTCGTGTAAATAAAATACTTGTATGCTTTTTAATATGGTATATTGTATGCAAACGTAACAAATTGATAAAAGATTTATATATTTAAGCGATTGACTTACTTGTTACCTTGGTAACAAATGGCTGTAGTAACACATAAATACATTGTATCAGTCCTTTGACAGGAACACAACTTAGAAGGGGAAGAAAAAAAGAAAACGATACGTAGCATTCAAGATACACACATGTAGCTGCCATAACACATATGAATAGCACACACAAATCAATGGCTTTCAAGTTTACACTTTGACATTTAAACTATTGTTCTTCGCTGATTATTCACTCTGAACGTTTAGTCGCTGTCAATTGTATGGATCAGAATACTGATGAAATTCAAAGCGACACAACATTGGTCATCAACCCACCATAAGCATAATCATTGGTGCACACTAACCTTGTTAACCCTTTCCCGCCCAAATCACCCCCAAATAGCCCAGATGTAAATTGTCGTCTACCTTAACGTTTTTACTTATTATTTTGTTACCAAAAAACATTTTCGCTGAGATTTGTCTGCAATACCATTCATGGTGGCACACCCTGGGTCAACAGGCTTTCTTGGCGCGCAATGCGCCCAACCCGCGCCCGGAACACCTGTTGAATCAGTGGTATTCTGAGTAGGAGTGGGTTAATCAAAGGGTGTGATCAATCGATGACATACTTTCTGGCTTCATTTTCATAAGTACATATTTGGTCACAATCTGTTGTTGTGCATTCGCCCACGACTAAGGTTGGCATTGACCAATATTATAAGTTATGCAAAGTTCTGACAGGAGCTGAAGCTCTTTAACGACAACAAGGTGTTTTAAACATTGTCAAAAAATCAATATCAAGGTGTAAAAACTAACTTTATCTAAATCTGTCTCTTATTTCACTGCTCACCGGCAAATAATTGTAACAAACGCTATTATCTTTCGAGAAAGGTAACGAAGACCACGGTTACAATCACTTCACATTATGAAACATTAAAATAAAACAGTAAACCAAAAAAAATCCATATAAATGAAGACACACATTTACATTTAAATGAACACCTGTGTAATATGAACGGTATATAACACTCAAGAGCGACAATAGTTAACATGAATACATCACTGGGAAATAATGTTGACACAGAAGATATTCATATGCGTAAAGATGTAAAGATGTAAAGGTACCTAATGAGTATGTAAATAGAGGATTCACTCATGGATAAAGGTAATGAAATACACAGTACTGAATACATGAAACAACACTGTCAATGTAGAAATGTATAATAGTCACAATACTCAGATAAAGTATTTAATATCAAATATGAAACCAGCTGATCAATTGAAAATAAAAATAGTACTTTGTTCTTGCCATGGTTACGTTTAAATAACAAAGAATTTTTTTAAATGGCACCGTTTATCAAATATACAAAATATGTCACTCCACGTCTCTATTAACGCAAAGTAATGCCTATTAAAATTTACGCTTCTACTTTTCTAAAAGCGCAGAGTATTTTCTTAAAAGCAGCTTTAAAGGTCGGATTAAAACAAGTATATAAAAGTGGGTTGACCGCGGAGTTGACGTAAGCCACCCAGGCGACAGACATGAATACTGGGGAATCCACCGGGCAGCACGTGGCATTAAGTACGTTGATCACAAAAAATGGAGTCCAGCAGATACAGAATACACACATCACAATGCCAAGAGTTTTGGCAGCTCTCCGTTCCCGAGCCACAGACAGTCTTCGTTTTACTGTTGCTCGAGATATTCTCTTGATTCTTCCTGCTCTGTTGTCGGACATAAGAGGCCCGGATGGAGCTGGCAACAATGTTGCACTGCTGAGGCGGCGTCGACCTTGTCTCACGCCCGTTCCACAGTATTCGTTAACGACCGGAACTGTCAAAGAGCTCAAATTAGGACTAGGACTACGAGTTCGAACATTCATTTGAACACTCGTAACAACAGTATTGTCACCACAGGCTGAAACAATTATCTTTCTGGGTTGATTACGAAACTTTTTTAACACCCCCTTTTTGGGTCTTGACTGTTTAATTTTTCTGCGACAAGGACTTGTGTCCGCTTTTTTGCCGCTACTCACATCAGTGTTAATCAATCCTCCAATGCCAAGTCTGGCACGGCGCATTGTTTTCTTTTTAGACTTTTTATCTGACAGCGTTCCTTCTGTGTCCGCCATATAAAAGTCACCGGTTGATGAGATATTGCTTGAGTTTGGATCGTTCTGAATACTGCATATACCAGAAGAACTTGGGTCATTCTCTACTTCAGGGACAAAAAGGGAACTGGGTTCATCATTTTCTATACCGGGTAAATACAAAGAACTCGGTTCATCATTTTCAATGACAGGCAAATATAATGAACTGGGTTCTTCGTCTTGAATAACAGGCAGACCAAGAGAACTTGATCCATCCTTTTCAATACCGGATGGGAGAAAGTAACTCGGTTCTTCATCCTCAATTTCAGGTTCATACACAGAACTAGGTTCTTCTAATTCAATTGCCGGCAGACAAAGAGAAGTCGGGTCGTCATCTTCGATAACTTGAATAAAGTGCGAACTCCTTCTTCTGTCGTCAGCATCTATAACTTGCACACGTAAGGGGCCAAGTTCATCTTTGATATGTGGTACAGTTAGGCAATCTGAGTCGTTTATTATAGCTGGAACAAAAAACGAAGTGTCCTTTTCGGAGCTTGGTTCCGCGGACCCCGAAGGTGATTCTGTCTCTATAACAGGCACAACAAAGGAATTTGAGCTTGGCACACAGAAGGAACCCCGATCTCTTTGAACACTTGGTTTTCTGGAACCTGGCTCTATTTGGATACCCTGCACACAAATAGAACTAGGATCTCTTTGAATACTCAACCTGGGCAGACCAAGAGGCCCGTCAAAGTCAGAAACAGTGTCCGAGGTGGAAGCAGTATTACCCGAGGCTGTGTTAGAGTCGGAACTGCTAGGCTGAGCCACATCAATGACAACAGGAATCTGCAGGTAGTTGGTTTGCCTGGAATCTACAGCCAGTTGATATTGAAAATTGAGTCCCTGCTTTCGCGTTCGTGGTCTATCACTATTATCAGTCTCCTTATCACTAGCTTTTCCAGAGCTTTTTTGTTTTTTCTTCTTTTTTGTTGATTTGGGAAGACTTTGTGCATTAGCTTTCACATTTCGTTTCATTGACCTAGACCTTTTGGTCATTTCTTTGATTATTCTGAAGTACAAACCAATGGTTATTGCACAGGGAATGTAAAAAGATATAAATGAGGATGGCACTACATACTTGAAATCACTGGTGAGGGCACAGATCCTATTCTCCTTCACGTTTCTCGCATGAACGTCTCTGTATGCCACTAGGGGTGAGAGCGCAATGATCAGTGACACAGCCCAGATTATAAGTATTATAGCAATTGTCTGCAGTCTAGTTCGTTTTGTAGCATAGTTTATAGGAATGATGATTGCTCTGTAACGATCAATGGAAATAGCACATAGGTTGAGAATGGACGCAGTACATAGCCAGACATCTGAACACATCCAAATGTTGCACAAAATAACTCCAACATGAGGGGGAAAGTCCCACTCACCGACAATGATAGGATATGCGAATAAAGGAATAACGATAACACCCACCAGTAAGTCTGCAGTAGCCAGCGATACTATGTAGTAGTTACAATATGTCCGTAGCCGCCTCTCGCAGCAAAAAGCCACGTAAACCAGTAGGTTGCTAAACACTGCTATAATGGCCACAATACCCGTACCAACGCCTATCACAATTTGAACTCCAGTAGAAAGCGTCATTGTCTGTCAGTATTTGTTCTGCAGGATCTTCTGTGTGGAAATCCACACATAGATATTGCACTGAATCAACGCAATTTTTTCGCCTTCATGGAATGTGCCTCAGTTTCGCCGACAATTTATGCAGTTAGAGCTTGCATATGAAGCTGTGTAGCGTGCGGCATATATATGTGTGGCGAACGACAAAATGTCTCCTTACCTAGTTCAGTGTAAGCCGCCCTCCCAGTTTACGCCCATCATGTTGGAGAAGTGGCCCTTATATTCCGGATATCTGAGTCAAGGCTGTTGCGGAAGATACGAGTCCATCGATTGAAAATGTTGAGAAATGCACCAGGTTCGTGGTAAAGCTTGTCCTTCCCCGAAACATCTTTCGTTGTCGGGCAAATCTCTTTTGCGAACATCACCGTAGGACCGCCCCGTCTTGCTTGGATCCAGTCCATGTAAACATTCCATTAAATATAGGCATTTGTCCCCATGTGACTCGTCTGCTCACAGTCTCTTACCGTTGTGTATCGTGCTACCACGACACTGGTGTTGTTTATATACAAATGAAATGGGCACCTCTGCTGAAGACTGGGAAGAAATTTCCTGCGGACACCTGACGTACTCGGCAGCCAATTGCGTACGGGAGACATCAATTCCCTGTTAAATGACTCTGCATTGATTATCGCCCAAGGCAATATCTAAGCCTATATATTCACTGCGAGTGCTTTCGTTGGGATTTTTACTTAGTCGGTGCATGAGATATGACAAGTGTTGATGGGCGATAAATAGAAACCCAAATGTCAGCCTGGGCTTCTCCTAACGGATGAATTTGCAGAGGCCAACAAGTTAATGTTCTTTTGCGACGAAAATTTCAAACAGTGACATCCATCCTTCCTGACATTAAACAATCGCGAAAAGTACATGTATATGTTTGATCAAGCATTACACTTTCGATGATGAGATATCACAATTTTTCTCATGTTTTTATACTGCACAGCACAATTATAAAACATGCGTTAATAATATAACCATATATACGTCACGCAACACTGTGAAGTAACCCGAAGCCGATATCGCAAGGAGGCCCTGTATGGATATGTAATGAAAGCGGATAACAAATTTCATTATTACTACCCTAATATCTGCTCAACACAAATAACAAGAGAGAGCCACAAAGAGATTTCCATGGGGAGATACCAGTTTACGCATCTACTTAATAAAAATGACACAGGGGATAAGGGATACTGCAAAGAAGAAGAATGGTAATAGGTGCGTGTCACATTTGATGTTTCCTTTGTCATGTAGTGATACCCAAAGCGACGTCTGTGCCTCGCTTACTGCCAAATAATCAATTCTTTCTCGGAATGCGTTCAGGTTAAAAGCGCTAACATGTGAAACGAATTTTATTTTGGGTTTTATGCGTGTAGAAATACCGCGTGCAACACCATGTTATGCTAATTAAGGTTTACTGCAGTAGGATATACAAACCTACGCACAAGATTATGATGCTTGTCTGAATTAAAATTCGTCAAGTTGCATACATTCCGCAAGACCATTCCATTAACAACACTTTGAAAGAAGAGATGTCTTTGCCTCTGTCCTGTTGTGTACCTTTTATTTTTCCATCAGTCTTTATCTGATTTTCCATATATTTTATGTTTGGAACGAGCGGGACTCGAACCTGCAACCTTTGACACCAGTCGCCTAGCTGAAATGGGAAACGCACATATCCACTCGACCAAATCCCCATTCCAAAAAGAATGGTTCAATGGAGATAGTTATGTACGACTGCCATATCAACCCGGTAATGCATATGAAATTATACGATATGTTTATTTACATACATCGGCGGACTGTATTTTGTTCTACGCGTGTGTGTCTTTATGTCAAGACATTGGTCTCCTTGGGCAAGTGCCGGAGGAAGAAACATAATCATGACTAGGCCTACGTGTTTCCTTTCATAGGCCTGGCCTGCTGTCATGGGTAACAGAAAACGGGTATAGTCGATGTCACAGGTAATTACTTCCACTTCGTGATATTGGGATGATTTTTTGATACATCTGATTTAGCTTTATTTTCCTAATAGACAACTACCAAAATATCATTAATGAGATTACCGATTTATTTTTGGCATGGGTGGGTGGGTTCTTTCTAGAATAAAGGATTGATACAGTGGAATGGCACGTGTCAAAAGGTCTAAGTGTAAATTTAAAAATAAAAACAGAAACAACCCCCCCCCCAAACAATAATGAAAAAACAAAAAAACCAAAAAAACAAAAAGAAAAAAAAAAGAAAAAAACAAACAAACAAAAAACAAAAACAAAACAAACAAACAAACAAACAAAACAAACAAACCAAAAACAATACCAAAAACAAATAAGCAACCCCCCACTGCATAAACCAAACGAAAAACAAAAATAAGTAAACAAACAAACAAAAACAAAACACCCCCCCCCAAAAAAAAAAGGTCAACAAGAAAACAACCATTTCTCACTATGTTCTGCAATCTGGGACGATTAATCTGTCCAGACTTGGAGAATATTGACAATGACGTTCTGTGCCCAGGCCATCACACTCGGTCTAGCTTACCTTCTGTCTGTGACATGGGCCATGTTTACAATGCTTGGTTTCTGCCGTCCTGGGCACTATTGACGGTCAAAGCGGTTTCCCATCTCCAGGCTGCTTTGGAAAAGGAGTTCTTCCTGGTCTTTATTTCAACTTTCGTGACGTTTGCGTCAATTCACCTTCAAAGATCAACCCTTTACTTGCTGATTGGGACACCAGTCGTGCTCGTCTGAATGTTTTTATCGATTTCAAATGCACATATACTCCATTCAAAACATTCCACCCTGCGCGCCCAGAACGCGCCAAGGAAAGCTGTAGACCATGGGCATATAATTTGGAATGATCTTCCGTGCAAGTTTCATCCAAAATTTTGATAAACAATCCCTAAATTAGTAAAATACAATTAGCAGACCACATTTAGACATTAGCGGGGAAAAGAGTCATCAGAGTGGAGTGAGTTAAAATGCCCATTGCTCTAAAGAAATCAAGATGATGGAAGTGGACGGATTTCCTTGGCTCTCTTTGGCCACATCATGTACGTACCACCAGGAGAGCAGTTAACTTCATCTAGCACCAAAAAGCTGAATCTTCCCCGCTCCCTTTCTTCACCATTTTTACTTCACCTATTCGTAATAGCAATAAGGAACTGCCTTCAAGATGCTAATTTTTGTCCCATGAATGGTCACACAATATTGTGTTTTTTCTCACAGTGTTTTTATTTTTAAGTGATATTGAGCTAATATCTAATATGTATGCGTGCGCGAATGAGTTTTTTTTCGCAAAGCTTACGGTTTTGCTAAATTTACAAATTAAATAAAAATGGGCAATTTCCTGTGGGGAAACTATCACTTAATCATTCCTTCTTTTGGAAATGACAGCTACCAAAAGAAAAGCTTTCTTAAATAATTGTTATTTTGACAAGTACATACACCAGTAAACAAACAAATGTGATGTAAAAAAGTTGCGTTCTTATGAATTCTTTCGAATAGCCTTGCAGTTAGTGATCCAAGCAATTGCAACGTGGTACAGCTTTTAAATAATCACAAAGTTCGAACCAGTTGAAAAGAAAAAAAAAACAATTCAAACAACATTAACATACACCTTTACGTATACTAAACAAATAGAGAATGCAAAGAAAAGAAAAAAAATACACTGACCTCAGTCGGCTCAGGAGTAACAATTTTGCCTGTCCCCTTACTACAGAAATAAAAATGATGATTAAAATTCATAATTGACAAAACACACTGTTTTATATATGGGAAGCTCTGTGTGCGATTTAAAAGCAGGAAATATCCAATAAAAATTTTATATCTGCAAACATCAGCTATTTTAGTTATGGGATGTCTAGCGTAATATTTGGCAATTATATTAAATTCAGTGTTTAGATTATATTATTTTAATTCTTACATTTTTCTAAGTGTGCAGTCTCGCTCTAAACCAATTGGAAATGTGCAGATTTGAGGGACAAAATATAGCTACTCGGACTCATTGATCGTAATTAAGTGTAACATTATCTGTCATCGGATGTGCAGAAATAAAAAGCTTCGTCTAAATAATGTATGTTTGACATTTTGAAGATAATCTTGGGCGAAGTTTTATGGAGAGTTGTTACGAGAATGCACCGGTAGTATGGTCATGTACATTATTAAAAGCGGTGCCCGTTATGTGACTCTCATGAAACTATTGGATATTAGGAATCCGTGCGTGCGTGTGAAGACACTAGATCCATATCGGCAAATACATTTTAAACAAGTAACCATGTGCTTGGTTTCACAATAATTGAAAAATGGACGGAAATGTCAGTACATTTTAGCCGTAGATTTCAGTGTCCCAGTAACATCGTAGGTGCTGGTATACGACAGCATTTTCAATATTGAAAGTAATCCAAATAGTCCTTGGACGGAACCTAATATTTATTTCAAATATTAGCTGATGCAGTTGATAATAGTTTGTAAATCAAGCTGACTGGCGATGTTAGGTCTATGACGTGTACGGCAATGTGAAGTTAGTGGCCTCTTTTGGTATTGTAGAATTTGCCCTGCCTCAGTATTATGGAGGGTGTCATAGTAAAGATTCACCTTCAAAAGCATGCGTCCTAATAGGCCTACTACAAGATAAATCAACCGCTGTAAACCTATGCTACAGGATTGATCTCATTCAAGATTTGTCTTTGTTCATTTCAGCATGGCAGTTGTCAGATCAGAGATATTTAACGTGGGGTATTTGTTTGTCCCACAAACTTTTAATTTTGACGGTACTCAGTTTTACGAAACTGCCATTCGTGGTTTGGCAGTAAGTTTTTTCCTGAGTTGGCCCCTATACATACGGGTACTTGGCAGATTTGATTATTGCATTTTTGTACGCTTACAGACTTAAATGCTTCTTCAGCATTCTAAATTTTCTGTGATTTATGTGGGGTGTGATATGGCGTGTGATTTAGGTGGGATGTGATATGGCATGCCAGCTAATTATATATTGACGGTTTGTATGTCAAAGCTACACATAAAATGAAGAGCTCGTTTAGGTTGAAGATCATTTGATGTAACCAAGTGTGAAAACATTATCAATACACAATGTGTTCCTTCCTTTATTACAATTGTCTGTAAACATAGTCACATTTAAAGTTTTTGTTTTAAATCAAAATGTCTTTTTATAACAATGAAAAGCAATTGGGTAAGTAAGGCCGAAAAAATGATTTTATTTTATAATAGTGAAGATATCCCCAGTGTCAGGATAATATGCAACTGTATAGCCTAGCTGATATTCATTACCTAAGCAGTGAAGTGTGTGTGTGTATATATATATATTCATACATATATCATTGATGCAACATATTTTACAGAAACATGCTATTAAACAATTAGACAGTGTCATTACCATATCCAATATCCAAACCGTAGTCCTGATGAAACAAATCCAAGTCAATTCCGACCAAAGGCAATGTTCCTTGGTATGTATAGCTGAATCACATTAATCTATAGTCCGTCTTTAACCAAAAGAGTCCAAAAGGTATGTGCAAAGGTCCATAGGGTCAAAAAAGCCATGTCTAGTTTTAACATGACAGAAAAGTTTTGTTTACAGTTATTAGCCTATTTCAGTAAATTGGCTTGAACAGGCACATCATTCATGTGTATATAGGACCGTACAATTCATGAAAAGGGGCCAAAATTTGCAGCACATCAGATAATCTGCAAGCACAGGTTCCTAATATGTTGAAAATATCAATAGAATTCGGCATTTAAAAGGTACTAGTTGCAACTACCGTTTCAACAATATTTTGATGTCGAGACAGTTGACACAGTATATAATATAAGCATTGTTAACAAACCTAGTAGCCCAATAATAAAATATAAGCATTGTAAACGAACCTAGTAGGCCAGTAATGTATAACATTAGCATTGTCAAAAACCAGTGGCCAAGTAATAAAATATCAGCATTGTTAACAAACCTAGTAGCCTAGTAGCGTAACATTAGCATTGTTAACAAACCCATTAGCCCAGTAATAAAATATTAGCATTGTTAACAAACCCAGTAGCCCAGAAATAAAATGTTAGCGTTGTTAACAAACCCAGTAGCCCAGTAATAAAACATCAGCATTGTTAACAAACCAAGTAGTCTAGTGACATAACAATAGCATTGTTAACAAACCCAGTAGCCCAGTATTATATTAGCATTATTAACGAGCCCAGTAGCCCAGTAGTATAATATTAGCATTGTTAACAAACCTAGTAGCCCAGTAATATAATATTAGCATTGAAAACAAACCCAGTAGCCCAGTAATTAAACATCAGCATTGTTAACAAACCAAGTAGCCTAGTGACATAACATTAGCATTGTTAACAAACCCAGTAGCCCATAATTATATTAGCATTATTAACGAACCCAGTAGCCCAGTGGTATAATATTAGCATTGTTCACAAACATAGTAGCCCAGCAATATGATATTAGCATTGAAAACAAACCCAGTAACCCAGTAATTAAACATCAGCATTGTTAACAAACCTAGTAGCTTAATGACATAACAATAGCATTGTTAAGAAACCCAGTAGCCCATAATTATATTAGCATTGTTAACGAACCCAGAAGCCCAGTAGTATAATATTAGCATTCTTAACAAACCTAGTAGCCCAGTAATATAATATTAGCATTGATAACAAACCTGATGGCCCAATAATATAATATTAGCATTGCTTTCTAACCCAATAGCCCAGTAATAAAATATTAACATTGTTAACAAACCTAGTGCCCAATAATAAAATAATGTAATGAAATATTAGCATTGTAACAAACTTAGTAGCCCTGAAAATGATCCTTCATCGTTATCTTTGCCAAATGTGTATTTTAAATCACCAGGTTTTTGTTAATGTTGTAATGGGCTGCTGACATTGTGTCATAACCACAAGTCAATTAAATAGAAACAAACCCGAACTATTGGTAAAATAATCAGTGAATTTATTTCTATTTTGGTTTCATATTCCCACATGTAAACCATTGATCAGCAACTTTTTCAGGTGAGCAGTGACCTTAAGCTAAGATTTCTCAGTTCAGAGGATTCCTCGCAGACTTTGATTGTGCGATATTAAAATTTAATCAAAACGTTGATAGTCTACACAGAACCAGCCTCTGGTTTCATCCAATTTTTCATGATTGAATCTTGCAACGCACTGTTTTCCCTAGCTCACTTGAAGGATACCAACTTTTGTGTCGTACTAAGATGAACAAAACTCCCGGCTACACGTATTGCATTCCAGTTCAAGATGTCTGTTTGTGTGAATAGAATGAGTGTACAAGCCACTTATACAAACCCGATAAGGTGAGGTGGTCATCATGGCAGGAGGTGGAGTGCCTCGGAGCCTCCCTGAGATCGCTGATAGAATCTTGGCTGAGTGCAGAACTGAAAGACTGCTGGTCGTCGGAACATGTGGCACATTCTTGAACTGACCCCTTGAAAGTGATGATAAGCTCATTCATACAAGCAAAGTGTTCTTCAAAGCGGGCTTCAGTAACAATGTAGCGTATTTATAGAATTGTGATAACCACTCTTTACCCTTTGATATATGGTAAATATTTTCACTAAATTAAAAATTCGATTTTAATTTTTAAAAAAAAGCCTGGGAAAGAATGACCCCCAAACATCGGTCAAAAATATGAATACAGCATAAACCTACTAAAGGATCTTTATTACTTTTAAACGTAAGTATAAGCTAGTAGGCATAAGTTTTTGTTTGTTTTTGTTTTTAAATCAAAAATGCATATTTAAAATATGTTACACCCGCAAGATAGTGATTTGGCGCTACTCCTTTTTGCCGTATAGACAAACAAGAAGGAAGGAAACACAGTCTTGAAGAAGATTGTTTACTGACACTTTTTGACTTTCTTTCTACCGGCAGAATACTTAGTTTATATCGGCAATAGATAATTACTGTATGTTGCCACCTGAAGGACCCGGCAGTCCTTTTTGCATTGTGCACAGACCCAACAATCTACCGGAAAACTAGAGTTGTCTACTTTGAGCAAAGTTTCCAGGGAGTTTTTGACACGTGTTGCTGTATAGGAAGTTTTTACTGTATACAATCCTGATTGTGTTTGGCGTTAGATAATTCTGACGTTCAAAGAGCAAACGTATACGCGCACTGTGACAGCAGTGGGGCTCCGTCAGGGATAATTGCAGCGGTAGAGACTGTTTTGAGAGCAAGCATCGTACGGAAAATCATTGATGCTGATCATTTAGTCAGCTAAAACTACCTACCTTGCTTTTTTTGACAAAACTTCTTCCTGACATCAAATAAGTATAATAATATGAACACGTGTGTCAGCTTAATTTACCCTCATGCGAGCCTCAATTATAGTTTGCAGATTGCGATACTCTATATCTGTTCTGACAAAATGCCTGGCATAATGAGAAAATATCACTTCAAACAGCAAGGGATACATTAGAGTATATCTTGCATTTGATGTATGGTTAATTGTCATTGTTGTCTTTGTCGGTTTAGATGTACGTCGGGTATAAAGTAACACACCCGGATACTCCAGTTGTCCAATTTTCAGCGATTCAATGTCTCTCACGACATTGATCACAACGGAGTACTAAAGGGTGTGAGATGCCTCATTACTTTACCGATTTGAATTGGGCCTATGACGTCGTCTGGCCACGTCAATCGATTTCACAGTCCAGTGGTATGTCCAAGAACATCGCTGTCTCCATTAACGGTCAAACGGGATGAGACATGCCCCGCAGCAAAAATGTACATTCTGACGGAACTTTGTATTAATAGAGTACATATATACACATTGGGGATGGGTTCTATAGACAGAAAATTGCTTAAAACCCTTTGATGGACCATTGAGTGGAATGAAAGTTTTTATTTTTACCTTCGACAGACACAATGATATTTCCTTACATTTTGCTGACGTCCTTCCCTCCTGTCATAACCAGAAAAGATAAAGCCACTCAGCACGAGCGCTTGCCTAACGTTTTCTTGGTCGAACTAGTCCACAGCAACCGCTAATTTCAAAGGACATCTGCTTCATCATTATGTTAATGTTTTCCTCTCTCAAAGTATTGTCAGTCAAAATTTCATGGAAAACTTACCGGCGTAATATGCCAACAATCAACAGCTCTTCCTGGGCACCTAACAGTGGCCAGTGGCCAAGCTGCGCCGAGGAAGGCTGTTGCCTCGGTCTACAATATGTGGTTTTAGAGGATAAAGCAAAGATTGTAACACGTGCAGTTGCATTTTATATCTTTCTGTGTGTCGTTGAGCAGTATAATGCGCGCTTTAGTATATCTTTTTTAGTTTGAGAGATTCCATGCATTTTCAGGAAATGTTGATATGAACAAAACGAATCGTTAAATCCGTCATGACTTTATCTACTGCTCAATAGGTTGCAGTGTGTCAATGCTGCTCTGCAGCTGTAATACACCAATGATCAAATGATGCCTTTTGTAGTCGTCAACCTTCACTTATATTTCCATATTTTTGTTTGTTTGCCTTGTACTTGATTCATTTGCTGCCTAATTATAGTATATCTCAATTATTAAACAAATATACCGCACTTTCTATAATGTAAATAATCCATTAAAAGCAAAACAAAACGAAAAAAGGCCGAAACACACACACACAAACACCATCTCCCAAAAAACAAACAAAAACAAAAATGTTTTGCTTGTTTTTTTTTTTTTTCTCTTTTTCTTTTCTTTTGGTGCACGATGACACATATTACTGAATCATTGAATAAAAGTTACAAGACAAACTGCCGCCAGAACCCTGCAATGTTGTACTTCTGACGATATTTCCCTTGTACTAATACTGTTTTTGATGAGTCAGGCCTTATTGATTTCCAAGAAGTGTGAATAAAACAGAGACATGGCCTCGTTAGCACAACGTCAGCGCCCAGAGTACTTTTATTGCTTTAATCTATGTGTTCCTTTAAAGAGCATTTCTAGGAATCAGCAATGAATGCAGACGTGATTTGCTTTAAGACCAGGGTGTAGCTATGAAATATCTCTTGGAAAACGCTCTATTCGTTACATTTATGTCACAAGATATATATATATATATATATATATACGTGTGTGTGTGTTCGTGTGTCTGTGTCTGTGTCTGAGTCTGTGTGTGTGTGTGTGTGTGTGTGTGTGAGAGAGAGAGAGAGAGAGAGAGAGAGAGAGAGAGAGAGAGAGAGAGAGAGAGAGAGAGAGAGAGAGAGAGAGAGAGAGAGAGAGAGAGATTCTACTCCTGCTTTTTCTTCAGAAAAGGAAAATGTTCGACTTTTGTGACCTATTACCTGCAACGTCCAGGAGCCCCTCTCGTGCCTTCATTTCCTTCTCATACCAAGACAGGAAACATTAAGAGGGTATGACACAGAGATTCCAGCGCAATAGGTCCATTTCAAACATTTACCCATCTCTTTAATTCCGCATGGCTGTACGTATAATTGCACCAGATTACATGTATCTAAAGCCACACTGCCAGGCTCTAAGCCCATCCCATGATCTTCACAGATGACCAAACTGCACCCACTGCCCGGACAACGTCTCTAAACCAATTTTAATATAAATATTATCAGCGTTTTTTGGTTTGATGATAGAGCATTGATGACCCGCATCAACGTGGATGCACCATCATAAATCTGAACGAAAATATTTTGATTGGCACTATATATCAAGCCTGCATGGATCGCTTTTCCGCAATATGTCTGAAACAGATATTCTGTAGTATAATCGATCAATTCTTCTGCTATAGAGGAAGTCTGAAATATTCAAGTTATATGTCATTTCTTGGCTGATGATCAGGCCCGCTCTCTCATTGTGTGCATAGCGGTTGGTAACGCGCAGTTCGTGTGTTTATGGTTTCAATGCAGATAAAATAGAATGTTAATGGCCAAATGCACGAAAGGTCTGATAGAAAATGTATTAGAAATTATTCATTTTATCAACTTATCACCCAGCAAACTCCCGTGTCATCACTTTAGTTTCTGTATTTAATAGTTTGTTGTTGAATTTTCCAAAAGAGGTTGCCATCAAATGCAATTCAAGAACCAATATAATTTGAGGGAACGTACTGTCATAGTTCTTATATTATTTACTTGTCGCTTTGTAGAATAGTATTTTATTTTACACAATAGGGTGATAGGATCGTTTTGCCTCTGATAGTTTTTACATAATTCATACTTGATTGATTCAGATAGTTATGAAGATCGAAGTTCAATCTGGAAGAGATCCTGTGCTGAAGCTGACTTAAACTAACCTAAACCTCTTGACGTAACGATTAGCTGCAAATGTTTCTCGTATGACAATAAGTTAACTGACATAGCTTGTCATTTGCATTGATAGTACCCCACGAAGAGCCGCCGGAGCTCCCCAACATCAGCTCATGTTATTACCGCTGACGTTTCCCATACACAAGTGGAAGTTGTTTTTTGTTTTTGTTTTTTTTCTTTTTAAGAAAAAAAAAACTTTGTAGAGAAAATAACACTACAGAACACACGCATTAGCTTTGAACCTAGAATAAATAAAGGGTGTACTTAACTATGATGAATCTCCATTGAATGTGATTTGAAGAGATTTTACCCGAAATAAGCGTTGAATATATTTTCATAGAAGGTGTTTGATTTTTATTTTGATCTAGTTGGATCTGCCACAAAATTCTGAGCATGCCATAGATTCTTGAGATTTTTATGGGGCTACATAAAAAGGAATAATCGCCAAGGAATGCCAAATAACTGCGCGTTTAAATCTCAAATAGTTATTTACCTCTGTAGCTCAAAGTAAGTGCACTTTGAGTAATTGTATTCAGAAAGCAACTTTTTACTGTTACCACACATCATGAAACAAACATACATAACTTTTTTTACGCTTCCCACACTCCGAAAAAAAAATGGATACTGTACATCATGTTCACAAGGGAAACAGAATATTTTGAAAATATGTGATTTCAGATCAGATAGCTACATGTAATTGGTTTCCCTACATATGTACTCCTAATATGAAAGGAAACACAATTAAACACAATTGAAAAACCGCAAAAATGAAGGTGCTTGTACCTATTTTATATTTTGTAGTTCGAAAGTTAACTTTGTGAGACTTACCACATCTCTTGTCAAACTTGACATCCACGATCGGTAAAATTGCGCGTGCTTTGGCCATAATAGATTTGAAATGCTGGCTTTTCACCACCTGTTCAGAATGAGAAAGGGCTTCTGCCACAGTTTGTCGTGGTCAACAGCATACCCGTGAATTAGTGTGTGTTTATGTCCCCTGGGACCGATTGTGACCCTTTGAAAACTCCAACACCCATTGGATTTTTTATGAACACTCATTACACATTCAAAAATCACTTGTATTTCTTGAAAAAAAAAATGTATTTCGAAAATGACGAAGGCTTTTGCTGTCCAACAAAAACCGATGTACAATAGGAGATGTGCATATCAATTTCCAGGCACAACTGTTTTCCGCGATTGCCTGGTCTCGCTTGGTGGGATATGGCAAGATTCGGGTCGATACCTGTGGGGACAAGCGGCATATTACTAATATTTTGGAAACAAAGAATATTTATGAAAGGCAGTTGGAAATTGTGCTTTATATATGGTTCGGGAAATAATAGATGAATATCAGTTTGGCATTTGTGAACTTAAATTTCTAAAAAAAAACAAACCAAAACACTAATTTTGTGAGAAATGAACATATGGCCCTGTCTGTGACAGTGATGTGACCCGCACGTCCCCCGTGATCGCCTGGCGTCAAACCCGTGCTTTGTGGCGGGAAATTAATATGCATACAGCGTATAGGGCATGCCAAACACACTAGTGGGCATGGTGGCAGCACCTGTTTCCGGTGTCACATCTGATTTTCAACTACTGAAACAAGCAGGTTTTGTTCATTTCCCATATGTATCCACCTGTAACAGGGGGATACGGGGAGAGGGAGGAGATATACCATCTGATTCCCCCCCCCCCGATTCTCACAGGCGACAGGCGATGTTGAATAAAGATTAAATTTGTTGAAATTATTCCAGGCGTAAATCAGTAAGAAATAAACGTCGCAGAAGCATAATCTGCCTGTTATGTTTGGCAAGTCAAGTCGCCAGGTCAAAGGTGCAACATTTAGTCAAAGAAATGACAACTCAGATAACAACTGTTACCTGGAGCATCAAGCAAACGCTGGACGCTCTATAATTGTTTCTTGAAGGACACCCTCTGGTGGGGGCATGGTGTGACGTTCATTCATGTGGAACATTATGACATCCCCATCTTACCTATGTTTATTGGGCACCATCAGCACTTCCTTATTGGTGGAAAATGATAGAAATAAATCCCATAAAGTATCCTTCTTTGGTTGGAAAGCCGCACGCCCACAAGTATGCGTATCTATTGCGTCAGCTTTTCTTCTGTGTTTTGCTAAAAAGTTATTTTAATGCCTTCTGCATGAGTTTTGTTAGATATCATCTGGTTGTGAAATTTCAGAGCTTTAAGCCGATAAACATTTTAATTTTTAATCCACACGACAGTTTTATGACAAAGCTCAAACAGAGCAATTCAAGCACATATATCAGTCAATGACAATCGGTGCAAATACATTGCTGCCTGTTTGTGCTGCAGCTGTTTTGTAAGGACCCAAAGGCGAGGGTGGAACGTTTTGCTTCTACGTGTACTTATAGGTTTTTAATGTGAATACTATTTCAAAGAAAAGATGACAGGAAAGAAGATTTTGTCATGCGGTAGTTTAAGGCCATTTTGTTTGGCTTCCTGTTTTACCGGCTAATATCTCGAATACTACATAGCACAGAATAACATAAAATAAGAAAATGCGGGATTTTTTTCAGAAACTTGTTTTTATTTTCAAAGGCTAGTCATAATATTATCAAATTATTGCTGGCCTGGGTACCAGATTAGATAGAGGATGCCCCTGCTTGGCACACACAAGGTTTCACATCGTTTTCATATTAGAACTAAATAACTGAATAGCTGGATTGGTGTGCCCTATAAACTTCTTTCGAACCGTTAGTAGATAGAATGCAACTGATGGGTTGTCTTTTTACCATGGTTGAGGTCTTACACAGACCTATAGGGCTGGCAAAATCAATGCCACTCTGGAGACAGTTCCTGTTGCTGCCTGAAACTAATCCAAGAAGTGTTCTATCTCTCATATTTAGAGGAGGGCCCTCGATCGAAAAAATATAATGATCAAACATTAAAATTAATAGATAGTAAAACAAAACCAAGGTGTGTCATCTCAGTATAAACAATGGGTGTCCTTGTAGCACTAATATTGCCCATATGTACTCAGGAATCCCCACGAGCATTGAATCTTTGTGATCATAAACACATTAGTGTATCCCCCACCCTGTCTCTTTGTTTTTCAGAAAAGTTAGTTGCTCTGCAGTGTTTCGTATGTCGTCTGCAGCTGTTGGATTGGCGAGCCATTAACCCGCCAAACGATTTACTCTCCAGGGCGGCAGTGAATCTTTGCCCTGGCGCGAGTCACTCGTCATCTGCCCATAGATGTTGCAGCTGCAGCCCGGGATGCCTGGGGACAGACCTGGAATTGACATCATTGACGTCATATATTGCTTTCCAATCAACCCAAGATCTTCATTGAATCAAAGTACGCTCCCTTATGGAGGACATTAGATATATGTAGCAAATGACTTCACAAAAAGGTGATTGACTTGTAGAATTATATTGCTTACTTCTATATCCTGCTTTCAAAAGTCTTATTTCCTCTCGATCAATAAAGAGGGTATTGGGGTCCATCAAATCAGTCCAAATATTTGTGACCTTAAGGAGGCAAGAAATGGCACAAAC
>OZ026616.1:103705833-103768333 GCA_964020975.1 Hermodice carunculata | reverse complement strand
AGGATTCAGGCAAAGGATGTATACACATGATTGACAGAGATCAGCGCCGTCTATTTTAACAGGAAATCTTAAGTGAATACCTCGTAGCGGAACTTAGCCTATACATTACACGTGTCAGGAGAGGCACATCCAGTCATCAATCATTTTGTCTGGTCACCTGTCTTGATGTGTCTCGTCAACTCACTGTGGATACATTTACTCTATCTCCCATTGACGCTAAAGTTTGTATCCTTTTATTCGATTTTCACTTGTGAGATTCGCTGCTCATACCACGGATCCTTGCATTTATGTAGTCATGAATATTACTTGGGTTAAATATGTGCACAAGCAACCGGTTAATCCAAAAAATGAAATGAAATGAAATGAAATAAATAAATAAATAAATAAATAAATAAATAAATAAATAAATAAATAAATAAATAAATAGATAAATAAATAAATAAATAAATAAATAAATAAATAAATAAATAAATAAATAAATAAATAAATAAATAAATAAATAAATAAAGTTAATTTTATCCATTGCGTCTTGGGCGATGAGAGTGCTCAGGTAGAAGTTGTCAACAAAATCCTAATCCCAAGACACCACCAAGCAAGAGTTATTACCTCGTTTTCATTCGAAATTGTGCTTGATAGACTGACTAGAAATCTGCGTGATGTTAATGTACTAGTAGCACTCCACAAGTTTTCTGTCCGCTGCAGGTAGACGTAACTAAACAGGCAGTGTGCGTTTTAAAACGGGTTACTTGTCTGTTAGGTCAACGTCCGCAAGCAGACATCCTTTGTTGAGCGGTGCAGCATGTGTGTCTGTATGTCTGTATGTCTGTATGTCTGTATGTCTGTCTGTCTGTCTGTCTGTATGTATGTATGTATGGATGGATGGATGGATGGATGGATGGACGTATGTATTGATGGATGGATGGATGGATGGATGGATGGATGGATGGATGGATGGAAGTATGCATGTGTGGATGGGTGGATGGATGGGTGTACAGTGCAAAACATTGTAGTTTTAATAGCCAATTATAGGAAAAAAGTTCCTCTATGGAAATTAATAGTATACTTTATGCCAATTTTTGTATTATTGTTTGATTCATTCTTCCGTCGAAAACAAGCCAAGTTCCGTGGTATCTCTACGACCCAGCACAGTAGTCATAGAATGGAGCTTGGGTGTGCTTCGCAGGGAAGCTTCATTGCAGTAACTTCTGAAATCTGTGATACGTAAATGTCACTCACCAGCTAGGTTATCTTTTCTCAAACGCCACTGGCACTGCTAATGTTGGTGACGGTTAAAGTGAATATGACCGTGTTAGCAACAATGACATTGACAGTCACAACCGGGTAGTGACATTGGCAGTGACAATGACATTGGTTATGATAGTAATGTTCTAACCTTTTGCTGCACCTTAGCATTCACCCATTTGCCGATTCCCTCCAAAAGCAGTGCTAATTCCCTCATATTTGACAAGATGACATTTATTAAAAAAAATGGTGAAAAATCAAACACAATTTACCTTCACTTTCAAAATCATAAATTTCTGAACATCTGATTTATCATGGACATAGGTTTGCTTTAATTCTAACACTGCACGTTCAATAATGAGGACACAAACAGGGTTTAATGCAGAAATCCCCCCACTTTTGCAGCAAAATGTGCGTAGACCGGTAATGGCCTTGCACAATGACTATGAAATCCGATCTAGGAGGCGGCTTTAATCTTGAACTCCAGTTAATCCCAATGTTTGTGCTGAAACTCAAATTCGCTTCTTAAAAATGTTAACAATGAAGAAAAATCCCCTTATACGCAGATGGTCATTCGGATGATCATTGTGGTATAAAATCTGCACCTTCCAACTTATCAATACTATTTGCTTTATACGTACCCACAGTGGTTATTCATGATTTATCGCTTGGGTGCGTTTACAGACAAGACAAATTAAACGCGGTTATATCACCTCACGAGGAACGCCGTGACTGGTACAATTAACCGTCGTAATGAATAACAATGCCAATGCCGAAGGACTACTACATGCGTTGTAAGATAAACAGGGTGTAATAAAAAAATTCTTACCTTGAGCGCGTGGTCACATGGACCGGCGCCTGTCACAGCACGGTGTTATGGCGCGTTCTCTTGCACCTCCATTGAATGTATGCTTCACAGGTCATGTAAAATCGGAACTCTTGACCCACGTCGTCAAATATATGTATATATGTATGTATGTATGTATGAATATATGTATGCATGTATGCATGTATGGAGGGATGTATGGATGAATGGATGGATGTGTGCGTGCGTGCGTGCGTATGTATGTATGTATGTATGTGTGTATGTATGTATGTATGTATGTATGTATGTATGTACGTACGTACGTACGTAGCCCGGGTAGGCAGTCAATTGTTTCTAAAGATCAGAGTCTGTTTTAGTAAAAAGCAACGCGCCGGAGAATGTCTAAAATAATCTCAAATGTGTCCATTCGTATGCTGGAATACCCGGCATCGAAATCACGTATATGTGTAGCATTAATGATTGTGTTTTTTCCGTCTGGGACGATGGACCTACATCCCATTGGTTTGAGTATAGTACGTCCATGGTCTCAGCAAGAGTACGACCCATGTTTGTAGCCTAAGATGGGTGGCACTGATACCTGTTGAACGTCCAGACTCAACAAAACATGGCTAAAACATCAGATACATTTTTGTGATGAAACAAAGTGCTGCGGGCGTGAAATCAATCGTTGAGAAACTTAAAGGCTACCTTTAAGGAGTCAAAAATCATTAACGGGCGTCTATAAGGATCCAAACATTTTAATGCTGTTTTTAAAGATCCAAAAGCTTGAAGGCTGTCGTAGAGAAGACTGAGTCCTTAAGGAGGACTCAACATAATACACCTTCAAGTTTGCTAATTTCCTTTAAGGAGACACATTCCTGGCCTTGTGATAAACGCGTTCGTCCACAAGATCCCGCCAAAAGTATACCTCTAATGTTTCGTATGAAGACCACAAGAGGGCAGTTTAAGAATAAAGTTCTTGTCATTTGATAATAACAGGGATACTGGTTATTTTGAATGCTTAATGGATACCAATATATATAGCACCAGTTCATTGTAACCCGTCGAATATTTGTAACATTTTTGACGCCTGAAGGAAGGGGCAATTTGGTTATTGGTTACCCGTAGTAACGGCCGTCCTGTTGAAACAAGTGAGATGGGTATTCCTGGGAGATCCACCTGGCCATTGGACAGGCCGGTTCCACCTTTAAGACGTTGACTCCCAAGGGAACGTGAAAATCCCGTCCGTCTTTAAGGTATCGGGACTAATGATCGTAATGTGACCAAATGACTACCCCCTGAAAATTGAGTTATCCCCGTTATTGATAGGATGTAGTGCTCATCTATCAGCACATTAAAACGTTTTGCATATTTTTTTTCTACATGAGAAATATCAATTTTATAAATCAGTCAAGTAGGCACATGTTCCAGCAGCTATGCACATGGTGTAGTGTTGACAGTGTTATGCAAATGAGGCTGTCAATTAAGCCAGCATTACACCTGCACTCTGGGTGGCACATGCCGATTGGGTCCGTATAACCACAAGATAAACAACTCAGTTTGCTGCTCAGCAAGATGAGCAACAGGTAATTCTTCAGGCAATAAGGGGTCGGGGCCTGCTCCGCTGATTTGGTGAAATGGTGTGCGCCATTGGAAATGAAAATTTCAGGAAGTTCATTTGTTTCTGAATTCTGCATACATTTTCGGATAATTTGTATTGGGAATCGGCTCATATTAGGCCCCAAATAAAGCATAGAAACCCCATGTGGCACATGTGTACAATAGATTCAGATAATGAAGTGCAAAATGCAAATAAATGCAAAATATAATTCGGAAAATTCATACAAATTTAATTTAAAAACCCCACTTCCATTTATGCTAGTATATAGATTAGCCATTTTTAAACACCCAATTGTTTGGAGTACCCGGTATATTGTGCTAATATTTATTTTACTCTGTTTTTTGTGTGAGATGAATTTGTATAGGCCATGCTTGTTTTCGGATTGAATTAATAAAATACGTTTGACCCATTGTACTAATATGAAGGCATTTAATACATCCCTAACTCGAAACACGTGTCAACCTATAAGGTCAGGTGTCAACTTATAAGGTCAACAGTTGTTGGAATCAATCCTTTCTACCCTTGAAAGATTTTCTTTATCACTACAAACACAACTTCCACCAACATTTGATAGACCCGAATGACTCCACTATCAGATGGCATACTTTAATGCTTTGACTTTAAGCATATTTGCAGCACTTTTTGAATCAGACATGCAGTCACGTGGGTATAAGTTGAAAAGGGAAAAAGGGTGGGTGGGTAGGCCATATTTCTGACAGCATACAGCACCGAGCAGGGCGAAGAAAAAAAATCGTAATTGACCTGTAGTAGGTCCTGGAGAATGTAACAAAAATACTTGGGCTATTTCTATCTGTCAAGCCCACCCCTTCCAAATATATGAATTGCCACATTTTACATTTAAGTGTTTATCCCACACAAAATATTGATTTCATTTCAAAATGAGTCATAGGTTTCGGTGACCCATTTTGGACTGAATCACTAGCTTTTCTCTTTGTGAGCAATTCGCCGAAAGTGGGTCCAAAAAGCTGTTAACATAGACTACTATATTCTATGTTAACATTGACTACTGTATTCCATGTTAACATAGACTACTATATTCTGTGTAACACATAGACTACTATATTCTATGTTAACATAGACTACTATATTCCATGTTAACATAGACTTCTACATTCTATGTAACTACTGGCATGCTGGTATTTGAATGAAAGGTATTTTACCAAGGAACATAAATCCTGCCCTCTTATCATAATTCAGAGTAGTTCGGTTTCAGGGGATTGGACTTAAGTTGCAGTTAACAGTGAGAGAGCTAAAATTATTTTGCATTATTCTGTCCCCTTGAAAGCAAAGTATCTACATTATGTCGTGTACCAAATTGGGGTCAGGTTAGGTTACCGTAATATGCTTTGCGAACTTAAGTAGGCTTATCTTATTTTGGATATGCCACAACAATCAATGATATCAAAATCTTATTTTGGATATGCCACAACAATCAATGATATCAAAATCTTATTTTGGATATGCCACAACAATCAATGATATTAAAATAGTAGGAATATGAGGTGGACATTTTGCTTTTTTCCGGGTGAAAACTTAAAGACAGAAAATGTCAACATTAAGAATCTTTCCTCGGGTACACGGTACGAAAAAGAAAAAAAAGTAGCACATTCAAATCGTTTAATGTGTCGTTTCAGTGTACAAAAAGAGATCGAGGAAATGTTCACAGCACCAGACGGTATTATGTAAAAAAGAAAGACAGGCACGTTTCACTCCACACTACACACTAAATTTATACAGAATTACAAGCAAAATAAGCAGCATGATCAAGACATGATAGACCAGATTACAATGCTATCCGTTTTGTTTAAATGGCTATGATTTTGATGAATCTGATAGCCTTGATACACGTATCAGCAGGGCCAGGATGCATGTAATTAACTTGTAAAGAAACCCCGTATTGTCTAGAATAACGGTTTAACCCCATGGGTGAAGACCACGTTAGCAGCTCTCCACGGCACGCATTGGTTTCGCTGAAAAAAAGCTGCATCACGAATATTCTTGACATAGAACATACTTTTCTGAACGGCTTCAACAGAGAGGTTCATTAAACGTGTATTGGGTTCAAGAAAAATTAAGTAGCAAACATACAGGGGCAACATTTAATGCCGAAGGGTGTTTGGTGGGTTGTAGAGTATGGAGTTTAGAATGAAACGGTCTATGTTTAACGTGACTGAACAAACGCGCATTGGCCACCTTGCATGTAGTTAAACTGTAAGCTTTATTCTAATATGGAGGTGGTGGTGCGCGCCTCTCTCTCTCTCTCTGTCTCTCTCTCTGTCTCTCTCTCTCTCTCTCTCTCTCTGTCTCTTTCTTTCTCTTCGTCTGTCTGTCTGTCTGTCTGTCTGTCTCTCTCTCTCTCTCTCTCTCTCTCTCTGTATGTAAAGAAAAAAATAATTTCAATGCAAATGTTTTTCAGTTGAGCTCTAGGGACATGTTTAGAGCTAAAGCAGCTCAATGATGCAGTTGCTAGCAAATGTATCTTCAATATTTTATATCGACGTATGATCGGCCAGCAGTTGATTGAACTGTGGCCTAAACATCCTGGAAAAACCTGTACCAATTGTATCAAATGTGTGCGGGTAAGTTGTCATAATTCAGGATCCCTATTATTATTTCAATTTATTGTTTTACTTTCTCAGGCAGGCAAGTAGTCTCTAAGGCTAGTATCTTGATGTTGTTCCATTTCATAATGTGTCATGTGTCCCTAATTTTCTCCAGGAATAAACATCCTATAGTTGTCTAGTGTTCCTTCACTTATTTTCTTACAGGACAGTGCCTTTCAATTACTTATACGTTTACACATATGTGAATATTTGCGTGTAATCTGCTTGAGAATTTCACCTTTATTTGCCATATATGTATACGATTATTTGAATTGAAACAAGTTGTGAGAGCAAAGTATGGCTAGATTGAGAAGTTAATTATATGTTCATTGTCCTAAAAGTACATCCTGATTGTTGGTGCTATAGCCCCTACATAGAGTATTGTCACTGTACCTAGGTGTCTGTCTGGGTCTGGGTCGTGTCATTTCTAGTATTAAGCCTGTATGTACACGGTCACGTGGCAAGAACATCCTGAGCAGTTTGGCTAACAAGCTATCATAACCCCTTAATACATTATGCCTTAACCCTTTCACACTATATATCACATTATATTCCGTAGTGGTACAAGTCTAGGACTAGCTGGAGATACATCTAATAGATAAAACAGTACAATGGGATAAAGTCGACACAAAGGAAATGGGGAAGAATAAAGACATCAGGATTAGGAGATACAAGCCAGGCAAGAGAACAGGACTCTATTTAAAAACCGTCAGATTTGGCGACGAAGAGCAATAGGTTTGTCACATATAACCATAGAAATAAGATCTATTTCATTTACGGTTCAGAAATCTGGTATATACGTCCATGAAGGTCTGGAGTAAATAAAATGATTCCATATGACAGGTTTTCAATGGCACATGAACAATGTCAGCACGACACAGCTTGTAGTGGGCACCAGACTGCTTGTAGTGGGCACCAGACTGCAAACTCCAGGTTGTTAAACCTTTCCCTCAAATCACCCCCAAAACGCCAAGACGTAAATTGTCGCCTTAACGTTTTTACTTAGCTTTCTCATCGCTAGATTAAATATTTGCAAAGATTTGTATGTAAGATCATTCATGATGGCGCGCCCTCCGATAGTTTTCCCCGGCGCACCTTGAGCCCATTGCGCCCAACCCGCGCCAAGGAAATCTTTTGACCTAGACGCGTTCTGACAAAGCGTGGGTTAATATCTCATTGACACCACTTTCTAAATTACTGCAATGAGTGTTCGTTATACTTTGGGCGGTGTCCTTGGTCTAATTTGACAGTGGCATACAGCTCTTCACTTGAATATCATGTAAAACATTAGAATTACCAGCGTATAAGGTTGATGAGAATCTCTAATTCCCATGGGGGTCTTCAAGGTCCATTCGTGACCAACTCATTGCCTTCAGGCACATACGGGCGGTATTTTGTCCATGTGTTATTGTCTTAGTTAACATTTACCACGTTGCAAAGTTGTTGTTATAAGGATATATCAACATTGTATGATTTTCAGTAGGGTACACAGAGTGCTCTTTTTCATAAGCACCCCCCCCCCCCGACATTTGAAAATAGTCAATACAAAATTCACAATAAGAAAACAGAATCTACGAAAAAATATTGCAATTGTTTGTTTTTGTCTTTGCTTGAAGTATAAATGTATCAGCAAGTTTTATTGCGCTTACAGTGGAAGGATTTCCAATTTTATCCTGTAACTATTCAGTGACAATTACGATGTCTGTTTGATCACTTAACCACCACGTCATTGCAGTGTCACAGTGACACCACCACCCCTCTTGCTACTCTGTTGTTTGTATGCTTGTGAAAATGATACATGATGAACCATCGCTAGTGATACCTGCTGATCAGATTGTCACCTGTGACCCTCACGTAAACAATGCATAAGGTATAAGGTAGCAATTTGTTTCCATTGTGTTCCCTCATAAGCCTGGCATCAGGAGTTTCGGACTCACTTTGACTTGGCCACAGTGCACAGTGGGGTGTGCTGTAGAATGTACGCTGAAATCCCACCATATAGTAGGAGCGATGGTAATACTATCCTTTTTGTAGTTGATAACTTTGACATCTGCAAGTATATCACAAATCACGCAGTTAGTTAACATATCTTGCTATGTATTATTCTCAGTATAACAATGTGTGTCAAGGTGTGATGTCTCTTAAAATTGTGTCGTGGCGAGAAAACGGATAGTGCTTCTGTGCAGTAAATTTTGGATGACAAAGGGAAATGCAAGTTAACATGATCATTGGTATTGTTCAAAACGAGAACATGTTTCATCGGCTTTTATATTATAATTAGGGTTTCAACGTTGCGGCAAATGTGAAATCCACAATTGAATAAAGACAACTAAGTTGTCTAACATAATATGCTTCCCATTTTTGGATTTCTGCAAATGTTTTCTCTTTTTTGAGGGCAAAAGTTAAAATATTGAATATCGTCCGCAGAGCTCGATACAACAACAGTGAAACAGGGCTAATAGGAACACCGCTGGGACTGAAGAAACGTGTCCCTGTGTAAGGTGTCCCTATTAGCAAGGTAAAGCACTTAAGGTACGGATTGGGGATACATGTACATACACATTTATTTGAACCAAACGAAACAAGGTTAGATAGGCTATTTTAGACACATGTACACACATGTGCATAGTTTATTTACCTTGAGTAAAAAGCTGTGAAACAAGAAAAAAAAAAGGTAAAGAGGGCAGCTGTGAACACAAATGCTTGAAACAGTAAACCACGGAGCTATTTTTCTATAACAGATTGGGGATTTAACTGTAAAACTGACTTAATGAGAAAAGGTGTATGTTGCCCCATTAAAATATATATATATATATAGCCTGTCCCCATTTGATAGGTAAACTTTCTATTTGGGACTGAGATTATTGTCCCTTATATACAATAGAAAGGTGCTCCCTTTACTGAGGTAATGTTGATATGAAAATGACATTGAAATATTTGGTTCTGAGAAGGAGTTTCCCACATAAGGAGGTGTCCCCTTTTTCGGGGGCTTCCTATTGACAGGTTTTACTGTATGTTAAAATGGCAATCAATATTACTATAAAAGCTACTGATATTTAGAGTTCGACGGATCTTCTAGGTTATCATTTTCAAGAGATTTATGTGTACTTTGACAAGTCCGGGGTGGGTGGGTGTTGTGCTCTCGATAACAGGTTTTAGCAAAGTAATGGGGCACTCCCTGCACCCTGCGTCTTATCTCGTTCAGGCATGCACTATCTCAATGACGATGCATACTTCGCGTTCTAGCACTTTTTTGACACGCACTTCAGCAGTGATGATGCATTCACGACGTTCTACGTCATTCAAACTGCATTTCGTCAGTACTATTACATATATTCTTCAGGCTGCGCACTTCAGCAGTGATGGTGCATACTATACTTTGTATTCCAGTGAAACAAAGTACGACAAAAAACCGACCAGGCACGTACACAATTCCTCGTCTCCCATTTGGAAATTAACCAGGCACGTCATCCGTTCTAGCCCATTCAAGTCGGATAAAAGTTCAGCAGACAACAGGAATGTGCATCATTTCAATAGAAATGTAAATACTTTGCTAATTGATCCTTGCCAAGTTGAGTACTGAAAATACAAACACTGTTGTCTCTTCTAAACGTATTTAAATATTTCTTACTACGTTTCTCGAAATTTGTGCGGGCTTGTTAATTGATGTATAATGTTTCCACATCTATTTGCAACAATTGAAGCTAATGAATCAAAGAACGAGCAAAAATTGAATACAGAATGTACGGGAAACCTAGAAAACTGGAAGAGGACTGAAGTAAATTGGTCTGATGTTCTTTCAGTTCCTCATTTGTTTTCTATTATACCAAGACCTATCAACTGAGGGTATTTCAATTATATTCATCTTATGGCTGAACATTCCAGTCTGACGAAAAAGAGGAAAGAAGCTAATACGTCCATATATACCAAGTATTTCCCTGCAAACAGATGAGATTTTTTTTCCCATTTAGGCCAGGTACAAATGTCTTCTTGCACAGCAATCTGGCGGAATTAGCCTCATCAGAGCGCTGGGTAGAGGAGAAGGAGACATGAAATGAGGAGGCTGAGGATAATAATTCCTACCTACGTTTCTTTTTCAAGGGACAGTCATTCGCCCATCAATAACGATATTCTGTTATATTGCGGTGTGTGCTGTGTCTGTGTAATGATGTATGGAACAGCCTTGTCCTCTGCCGGATCCGGGGAAATCTTGTTTCTAGTGAGCAGGTGTCAGACCCCAGGCATCCGCACATACGCTATGACGTCATGAGCACACGGGTTACCAGTCAGCCTTTACCCCGGTTCTTTGAAAGTGTTCCAGTCGGGCAGGGATCATTAATTATACAGTATATGAATAAGGCAGGGAATTCAAAATACGTCAAAAGCTACGCCGGCTCATGGTATTGGCGCAGGGAAAGACGCCTACAAGGTTCATGTAAATGAGAAAGATAGGAGCAATAGCACATAAGTGACACTGATTCGATATACTTGCGTATTAAAAGACAAATGCATGACATAAATCGATAAGGTGGAGATCCGGCCAGGTTGTGGCCTATTTGTCTTACTGGGAGGGGATTGGGCAGGGAGACAAAGTTGGCTGTAGAGTAGGGAGCCCCAGGTGTTTATTGACGGAGCCGTATAAAGGGCTCCACTCGATAAGTCCACTAATTGAATTGTACTCATTAAACTTCATTTGCATGGTCGACAGTATTATGACTTATTGTATTGTTCTCTAAACATCATTTACTATGTTAAAATGACTACAATTAGACTACACCATCATCAATCAATGATATGTTTGAAAAGATATTTTATGCATAATGGCACACAGAAAGTTTCAAAATAATGTTGTTTTTATTATGCAATTATCATTATAAGTGATGCAAATACCCTCTAGCAAAGATATTTTCCCAATTGTCGTTGATGCATGCAACGAATATAGCAATTTAAAGCCAACAAAAACATCTGACATCATGCAAAACCGATACATCAGCAACAAATCATCGAAGTAACAAAGTCTCAGAACAGGCTTGCTCAGGGGTCTCCAATAAAGTATGGTTGGGTGGTTGTGATCCATAACAGAATGTAATAAACGTTCAATAAACTTCTAACACATTCATGTATACAAACTAGAGAGAAGTCATGTACGAACTCGCCCATATGACAAGGACAGTACAATCCAGTTGACCACGTGTGGCCAAAATATTTACCCTTGGGATTATTTACTCCAGCGTTTCTTTGCGTTCAATGATTTCATTGTATCAGCCAGACAAAGTTACGTCGGAATCATACATTTTAAACCTGGACTTTCAAACGGCTTGAAGACAACCCCAACAAACAGTACATAATGCTGACTTCCCCTTAGCCTGGGCGTGTAGTTGGACCTCACCCGGTTTTAAAGGGCGTTTCTATGCATTGGTAACCATCTGTACTGATTCATCTGCGAAACTAATTATTATGTGCCACTGTTTAACACACACACACACACACACACACACACACACACACACACACACACACACACACTTTGCTCCTCAATAACAGTGAATGGTTTGCTAGTAGCCCATATGTTCACAAATATGAAATTGCTATCTCAAACGGAAATGTTGTAACAAAAGATCAAAGGTGAAGTTACACATTTGTCACTGGATTACCGGAAAATAAAACCTGACATACACAACATGTAAGTGACAGAACAAACGCTCCACTGGAGCAATTTATCTTAATTAACCTACCATTATATCCCCACGTTTTTAATTGTTTATGAGAAGTTGAAACCACTCTACTATATCGAGACTAATGCAAGACAAAGGCACTCCATCCGTCAATGTTTCTATCAGCTTCATGAATTGCAAATCATTATTTCAGCAAGAACACTCGGAGAGGTTTTGTGGGGCCGATATTTTTAAAAATGAAATGTCATCAATGTTTTGAATGAGTATAAATTTAGTTGAAACTTGTTGGCAGTTTTGATGAACTGATGGAAGCAAATTGAGTAGTTTTGGACTCGAAGCTTTTATGTCGCCTTGGGTTCAACATATCCCATGATAATACATAATATATGATGTGTACCAGTACAAAAAATTCCCCGTCATGAAACACAATTGGGGAGGAGAGCCAACCCCTATTTGAACTCCTCTTGTTGAGAAACGACGATGAGACAGGACCGACGAAGCATCTCGAGGCCCGGCGGCTTGCTCCCTGTCACCATCCAGCGTATGGCTGGACACGAAAAATGTGACATCCATAGTGGAGCACTGTGTCGGGCTTACAGGCAAAGCGAGACACGCCACAAATTTCACAGGACAGATAGTGGGGCTGGCTTAACTCATTGTAAGTTGAGTGAGATTAAGACCAACTGAGATTAAGACTCCTAGGAGTTACAGTCTCAGTTGCTAAGTAGGGTTTTCAGCTTGAAAACGTTTGCTTTTTCCAACAAAATTTTGCACTGCTAAAATATGATAGTATTGCCCTCAAGGTCGCAGTCCCTGACGCCAGGGAGCTGCCATCGATAGCAGCTCCCTGCTGGTACCGAACAGAACAGTACTAAAGCGAAAAGGAGCAACAGAGATAATAGGTGTATGGGGTATACCACGGGGGATGGTATACCACGGAGGATGGTGTACCAGGGGCAGGTTAAAAAATAATGCCATATACTTTCGACAGCCGCTCCACATGGGCAAGCTGGTGATTCCTTGACGCAGATTTCAAACACATGTTCATTGACTGCAGCCCACGCGTAATCTAGCAGGAAGAAAAGACAGATACCTGTTGCCGATTTTTAGGAGCTCAGCATACTTAAAGCGACATGATAAACAGTTGGATATTCTTTGTTTGAATTGCGTTTAAAATGGTCAGTTTCTAGGTGTTACGAGTACAAGATTCCATGATTTGATTGACGAAGGGAAAAAAAAACTTTTTCAAGTAGAACATTTATCGACTCGAAAGGGAACTGGTCAGATGTGTTTAAATTTCTTCTGGCATTATAATGAGGGTTCTCTTCGTGTACTGAAGCATTGGGCAAAATAGCATGTGGGTAGTTTGGGGTTGGTCCGTGAACTATTCTGTGTATTGTGATCAGTTTTTATCTCTCAATTCGTTTAGCCAAAGTTTCCCAACCAGTTTCTTTGAATAATTGTTCACTGGGGATGGTTCGCGTAGCGCCAGATACTATACAGGCCGCAGTCAATTGTAAATCCTCTTGTAAGTTTTCTGTGTTTGTGCACATTTGTCCCAAAACAAATTACCGTATTCTGATAAAAGTTTAATGTAAGATGTATGATCACTTCCAAGAATTCTGGATCAAGACGGTACAGTTAATTTTTCATTATGTTTAGCTGTTTAAAGGTTTTAAAGGGAATTTCTTTAATGTGATCGTTCCATTTTAAATCGGATTTCAGTGAAAGGCCCAGAAATTTGTATTTAGAAACATTTTCTGATTGATATCCTTGATAAGATGAGAGGTGGGTGGTCAGGAGGCCGCGAATATAGGGATAAGAAATAATCATCGTATCAGTTCTGAGAGCGTTGAAGAAACCAAGCCATTCTGTAGACCATTGGCCTATAGAAGCAAGCTCGCTATTCATGACTGCAACGACAAGAGCAAGATCATCGATGGTAAGGGAAAGAGACGCATCGTCTGCTAAAAGTTTAATTTCTAAAACTACAATATTAACTACACGTAAATTAAGAAGAGTAGGGGACTAAGAACTGATCCTTGGGGCACATCAGCATTTATAAATCCCAAGCTCGATGAACTACACGCTGTTTACGGTTCTAAAAGTAATCTTCAAACCACGATAAAAGAGAATCCGTGATGCCATTTTTCCAACTTGTGTAAGAGACCTTCATACAAGATCTTATCAAAGGCCTTGCTAGTGTCAAGAAAAAACAATTCTTACTTCCTTTTCTTTGTCGATGGCCAAGCGTAACTCATAATAAAAAGCAAGTAAATAGTAGATTCGCCGGTTATAAATCCCGTCTGGCTCGCCGAGATTACCATGTTGTCCTAAAAAAAATAAACACATGTTAAAAAGCTGCTTTTCCCACTACTTTGCCTGTGCAGCTTAGAAGGGACATGAGACCGCAATTATTGCATTCATTTTCTTCACCTTTTGTATATATAGGTGAGGCATGAGCG
The DNA here is from genome assembly GCA_964020975.1 of Hermodice carunculata. NCBI lineage: Eukaryota > Metazoa > Annelida > Polychaeta > Eunicida > Amphinomidae > Hermodice > Hermodice carunculata. The sequence continues at coordinate 103,753,901 of OZ026616.1, read as the reverse complement.
GCTCTCCAGACAGAAGGAAAATCTGATCTTTATATTTAAGGATAGATGAAATAATTTTCTCAGAGGCTTATAGATAACAGGAGCAGCCTCTTTCAAAAGACGGGTGCTTATTCCATCTGGACGAGTTGCTTTAGATGTGTCAAGACTTTTGAGTAGGCTATGTCGAGAACTTCATATGACCTATAATATTGGTAGGCTGATTAAGAGGAATGGGATCTTGAGCAGTTGAAGTGTTAAGATTACTCTGCTGCAGAAAAAAAATAAACACTTCGGCTTTGGCTGCACTGCCGGTTATGTAATACCCATCGCATAATATGGACGGAATTGATCGACGATGGTTCTTATCAAAAAGTGTGATAGTCCTCCACCAGGCTTTGTTTTTCTTTTTGGAATGTTTTAAAGAGTCACCTATTTTATTATTATGCTTTTCCTCAGCGTATCAGAGATGGTCGGTTAAAAAAACTTGATGATGTAATTACGTGACAAAACATTTTTGTCTGGATACATTATGAATACTGACGTTTTACACAAACATCACCTTCAGAAATTCTGGGGGGCTATTGGCGTATGTTCAACAGACAGGAGGTGTCGTGCACCAGCACTGTCACGCGCTCAGGATTGATGTGACACGTGCACTGCTGGTTACATATAAATTTGTCCAAGTAGCATATCAAACTATGCCAAAGACAGCATACGGATTTTACCGTTTCACCTGTTTCAAGATAAGGGTGATATATTTGTAGTACGTTATGTTGTGCTACCAGCATCCATTGTGTCTTTTATGTCACTGCATTATTCAAATATATAAAATGTGGTCATGAGTGCATAAGCTGGACTCGACAGCAGTTACATACGAATTAGTCACAAACAAATTATATTTAGCGCCAGGATTTAAAACGCCAGTGTCACAAAAGAAAAAACACAAACACAGACATGGACACACAAACACACACAGACAAACACACACACACACACACACACACACACACACACACACACAAGTGTCGAAGTTTGACGCGAGACCATTACTGGTACCTTGGTGCATTGGATCACTGTAAAACTTATGCAGGGACTATGGGAGTAGTTTGATAATGTGTTGTTTTACACTTTGTGAGACGAACCATTTTCTGAGACAGACATTTTGAGACAAAATGACAATAAGCAGAAGAAAATTTGAATTATCGATCACAGACGACTGGTGTTCCCGCGAACTTGTTAAATTGTAACACACATTGTGACGAGAAACGCCAGCAAGCTAGTGAATATAAAGGAAGTAAGAATAAATCTTCTGACAAATTGATTCTTCTTTGAACTTTAGCCTTTCTGTGCAATTGGACTTTCCCGCGGAGAATGGTATATAAAACTGTGCTTCCTTTAATTAAGTTCTAACGTTTTGGGTCATATGCAGGTTTGAAATAATTAAGGAAGAAATTTTGGAACATGTAGCTTTCGATCAATAAAATGTTTGGTTTGTTGGCCACTCTATTCTCATTTTATTTTGCAGCCGAGAAAATTATCTTTCCTTTTACCTTTTGTCTGAAAGGTCAAGGATTGATAGACGAGATAAAAACAGGTTTGCAATAAATGTAGGATTTCTTGGATTAGAGCTGATTCACTGAAAAAAAAAATACAGGTGTGTGTGGTGACATTATGATGACTAAATGATTAGCTTGCACATACAAACATACATACATGATATTAATTGTCTTAGTCAACAGGTTTTACCGCCGCTCTTTTGGCGCTTGCGCCCCGGAGAAAACTGTTGACCCAGTCCAGATGTGGCACTAAAAGAGTTAAAAGTTCAACTAAAATAATGTTACACGGAATAACATTCACAGTATTGTGTGCATATGCATAAAGGTACGGATTTCAGCCCAGACTATGTATCGCAAGGCGATTATTGTTGGATACCTAGCGTCCGTCTGTCTGTTTACCAACTGTTGTGTGTGTACATGTAACTCCTAGGACACTTTTACAGGGGTTTCTTTCAAAGTTGGCATGATGTGTACAGTGCAAGAATCCAGCAATTCCACATGCGATTAGATATCTCCCATTGTAAGGTGATCGCCCGTCCGCCTGTCTATAGACACAGCCTATTTTTACATCATTGTACCTCTATCCATGGACCGCCTTATTTGTATGACCGCTTCTTCGACCTGTCCAGGTGTGGTCACTGAATGTATATCGGAGCGGGGAATATCTAACCTGTTGCCAGCGATTGTTCTACTTTTTCTTCAATTTCCTTGCATTTTCTTCGTGGATATAATACAACGAATAAGCGATGGATTGAGCAGAGTTTGTTCAACTAAACTAATGGTATGAATTCAGATCTTTATCTCATGACTAAATATCAAAATTATTTCGAATACCGAATATTATCACTATTGTTTTGAAGACAATACAACTTAATGGGATTATTCTGATTCATATATATATATATATATATATATATATATATATATATATATATATATATATATATATATATATATATATATATACACATATATGTATGTATGTATGTATGTGTATGTGTGTGTGTGTGTGTGTGTGTGTGTGTGTGTGTGTGTGTGTGTGTGTGTGTGTTTGTATGTGTGTGTATACCCACGCAGTTGTGTGTTTGCCGGGCGTGACTTCTCCTGCTGGGCCAAGAATGTTTAATCGAAATGCAAATGCACTTGTGAGAAAACCAAATTTGCAGGTAACGTCAAATTATATCATCATTGGTCGGTCATTATTTTATGGTATGTGTATCTGTGTATCTGTGTATCTGAAGATCTGAATTAAAAAGTTGAACAAATTATATGGGCAGATCTTGCATTCATTAATTTTCTGAATTTTGCCTACGGCAGTGACTCAACATATTATGTAATAAAAACATTCACACAGTTGCTGCAATTTTTCACTCTTTTTAAAATTTATTGTGAATTTGATGTTGTAGGAAAGCCTGCTTTCAAAGTCAGCTGGTATTTTACTTCTATAATTCTAAAATAAGGAAGCGTGCTTTTTTATTCACATATGTCTACATGTACGTCTGTGTAAACACGTTTTTAACAAAGTTTACCTGTTCTTAAATTTCGCCAATACACGTGGACGCAAGTCACTAAAAACTGTACATTATTTTCCAAACAGGGCAACTTTCGAATCGGATCGTTCAAAATTGCGCACAGTCCAAAACATGCAAACTTCAGTTTTGGCTCACCTGAAAGGAAAACAAGCGCTGACAGAGAATCCAAAATAGCAGATTTAAAATTTTACCTTGAGGCATTTTCTCATTTAACATTTGTATATATCTCCATGTTTTAGCAGCTTGAAAGGTAGCTTGCGCGTCCAAAAGGCTGTATATAACCTTCGTTTATGTATACGGAACAAGGAACGATAATTTATTTGATTGTACGACAAATTATTCCAGGGGTTTGACCCTGAACCAAATTATTCCAGTGGTCTTACCTTGCACTAATGAGACTTCTTGCTGATACCAACTTGACTTAATTTAAGGATCCACTGGCAAGACACCGTGAAATCTACAGAAAACGTATCGGCCGTAAAATATTTCCTTTTACGAAAGAAAGCGTATTAAAGGTAAAGGTGTGCTTCCATTGAATTGATGCGATTTTTATTTCATTTTGTTATACTTTGTTGGAAAGGAGTGAGATTTTCACGAAAATATAAGGAGAAATATCGTTTCGGTAGGTGGAAAAGTATTTAAAAAATCTCCAAATTAGTATTTTTTTTCTCGCTTTCAGACAGTATTTTCATATTTTATTGGCGCTGTCTGGTACTCAGTCAATAAAATATATCTAAAGAGAAGACAGTGTTAAGATTTTTGACAGCCCGCTACGATAAAACCCTGTTATATTCATTTTTGGGGATCGACATGAGGGACTTCCCTTCAGCTGCAACAAGCAAGTTTGGCCCCAGCTTTAGCATCCACAAATGACACCGTCCCCAAGCTTTCCGTTGACATTGGAATATAGAATGCTCCTAAGTAATGAAATATACAAATTTATATAAACCGCATGTTTTTTTTTTATCCTACAGTTTAAACATGCGAATGCAACTCTGTAAATAATGTCATAATATTTTTATGCCCCCCCCCCTTCGAAGAAGGTGGGGCATATAGCGTTGCACATGTCGGTCGGTCTGTCGGTCGTTCGGTCGGTCGGTCGGTCGGACGGTCGGACGGTCGGTCGGTAGACTGTGGTTTCCGCACAATACCTCAAGAAGGTTTTTAGCTAGGACTTTGATACTGTACAGATGTATTATTCTAGTCAAAAGCTAGGCAGAGTTCGAAGATGGGTAACCTTGACCTAATTTCCAAGGTCACAGTGGTACCTGAGTTAACTTTGGTTTCCGCACAATAACTGAAGAAGTTTTTAAGCCAGAACTTTTATATTGCACAGGATAATAGTCCATATTTGGGGCTAGGCGAAATTTGAAGATGGGTGACCTTGACCCAATTTCCAAGGTCACAGTGGTACCTGAGTTACCTCTAGTTTCCGCACAATAACTGAAGAGGTTTTTAATCTAGGACTTTTATATTGCACAGGATTATAGTCCATGTTTGGGGCTAGGCGAAGAACGAAGATGGGTGACCTTGATCTCATTTTAAAGGTCACAGAGCCACTTTACTGAATATGGTTTCATGCTTTCTGCATGATAACTTATACCTTGGAGCTAGAATCTTATATTGCACAGCTTTATGGTTCTCTGTAAGGGCTTGGTTGAGTTTGAAGATAGGTGACCTTGACCCAGTTTTCAGGGTATTAGAGAGATTGTAGAATTCCTGTGGTTTCTGCACAATAATTCAAAAAGTTTTTAAGTTAGGACTGGGATACTATACAGGTCTATAGTTCTTGCTAAGGGCTAGAAGAAGTTTAAAGTTTGGTGACCTTGATTTAATTTCCAAGGTCATGTTGGTACCTGAGTTAATTTTGGTTTGCACATGATAACTGAAGAGGTTTTTAAAGTACGACTTTTGTATTGCACTAGATAATTGTCCGTATTCGGGGCTAGGTCAAGTTTGAAGATGGATGACCTTGACCAAATTTCGAAGGTCACAGAGCCATTTGGTTGAATACTGTTTCTGCATGATAACTTGCATTTTAGAGGTAGCGCTTTTATAGTGCACAGCTTTATGGTTGCCTATAAGGGCTAGTTTGAGTTTGTAGATGGGTGACCTTGACCCAGTTTTGAGGGTCACACACAGACAGTAGACTTCCTGTGGTTTTTGCACAACAACTGAAGAAGGTCAAGTGAAAATGAGTGACCTTGCCCTAATTTCCAAGGTCATAAAGCCACTTTGCTGAATATGGTTTCTAAATGATGACTAATTTTTCGGCTATAACTTGTGTATTGTCCAGGTTTTTAGTCGTTTTTTAAGGGCTAGGTTAAAGTTTAAAGATATGTGACATTGATGTATGATCAACCTTCACTAATTTCGTAAGGTCACGAGTGCCCCATCTACCACTATCAATAGGGTAGCGAGGGCAAGGGTAATGAGGGCAGGGGGCATCTATGTTTTACAAACATATCTTGTTCCCTAACAGTTGTAACATCTTTACAAACTTATCTTGCAATAGATTGTAGTTGCAAATTTCCATGGTGAGCTCTCAGATTCTAAATCTTGTTTTAAATGAAAAAAAGACTACATATATGCGATCCTTTTAGGCTGGGATGGGGGGATTTTCTTACTTACTGATAGCATCTTCATATTTCTATCAGCAAAAGTAGTTGTCATGGCAAGATTTAAGAAATTTTGTTTATTTTGCGGGCTTGAATATAAATCAAAATTGAAAATAAAATCGTAAGGTAACATTTGCCAATTATATACAGCTCACACTTGTAGCAAATTTAACAAATCATGTTTTTTTATTAAGAAATTGTATAGCTCGATTTCGAACGAACAATTGGACAAATGATATTTCGAGTATAGTGCAAGCGTTAACGTGAATTTTGTGCATCAATTGCTGTGCTTGTTTCGCTTTTCCTAAAATCAACTTTGGTGTTTAACACATAAGGTGGAAACTAAATAATATGAACGATTGTGGATGTGGCAGATACAGTCGGTTGGACTGGCGCCATGGCTTACATGCAGAGTCTGACGTACCCTCGCGTATATTAGATGTAGGGCAGAGAACAAATGACGTATTTTCCTGCATGCATATATTTTATTAAAGGACAAGGCCACAAGGGCACAATAACGAGACCGGTTTGTTGACCTTAAACGCAACTCAGAGAATGTCGATAACGGCATACATGCTTTGACATCAAAGAGAGCTCTCAATGGCCGACAACTAATGTTTTATTTAAATACAAAGTAAAGACTATGCGCTCAAGTATGTGTGTCAGGCTGATAGGTAATAGCAACTGAGGATGCAATACAGGATGGACGCAGTGTCAGCAGTAAAATGAAGTGCCATGAGATGCTGGCTGTAATACGTCATTGGGTCACGACGTTTCCCCTGCCTATGAATGATAGATACTTTGTTAAAAAGAAGTCGACACAGGATCTCTTAAATCATATTACTTTTTATGAGCCGTGTAGACTCATTTTCTACAAGAACTAATGAAAAGCAACTTATCGTTCTGGCTTACGACGAATGTGTACCGAGAGACCTTTCATGCCTCAGGAAAATAGCAGCAAGGCCACGCTTGGTGAAAACAGCAATGCACTGATTGACGATCATAATGCTCTGCGCACCTTTTCATTAGATCATCTAAATGTGAGAATTATTGGAATAGGGTTTTAGCGGCGTTGTTTCTAAGCCACCTCGTCTGTAAATGACGTAGTTTAGTTCAGCGATAACATATTTGCGGGGAATTTGATTTTCCTGGAAATAAATAATTCAGCGAACTGACCTGTGAATGTAATACACTTTGACTTACCTTGAGTGAAACATTATATGTAGGTGGCCGGGGTGTCTGCACACTCATTGGCTTCGTTAAGTGTCCTATCTAAATTAGCTCCAATCCGTGTTGTGACCCTCTGTCTATCAAATGTACTAGATAATGAGAGAGGTTGCAGTTTCATTGGCAAACTAATTTGTAAAATCAAATAAGAGATAAAAAACATGACGCAGATGGATTAAGTAAAATTTAGGGGCGTAGAGCACGTGTTTCCTCCGTGAACAGTTATACGTGAACTTCGGCCAATCGTTTAATAGCAAATGTCCTCCGCCAGGGTTTACTCGCAGGGGTGACTCAGATGTTGCGTGTAGCTGAGTGTATTAGTAAGGGGTTTATTTATCTTTGTTTCTGGTGGTCGCCATTTCAAACATGAGAACCAAAGCAAGAAAGCTATTTTTCCCAGAGACGGGAGTGGGGGTGCGGCTTGGGTGGGAGTGGAAAGCGTAGTGCAGTTTCTCAAATTAGTACACTTGTCTCAAATTTGATATACCACAGCACAAAAATACATGCTTGTTTTTTGCATGAAATTACACAGCTTTGACAATCTAGACATTAATTCAGAAAACTATTAATATAATGAAAACAGCAAATATATTTTCTTAAATTTTCTTGATTTGATTATAAGTTGATGCTTGATACAATGGAATCATTTTGAAACATAAGGACGCATTTTCCCTCATCCTGGTAGAAATGAGAGTGAAGAATATTTTCGTTCAATACAGAGTATGATATCGATTTATGATATCGATTTAAAAGTGAAACGTTTTGGTCATTTGTCTTGTGTTCAGCAAACTTCTAAACTTAATATTTTTGATAATTGTCCCCTATAAATATCATGAATCATAATGTGATTTTGAAAGACTAAATATCAATATACACATTGATTAGTTAGAAATCAAAGGGAGGTCCTTTGAACCTGGTTTGTTGATATAAGGTATGACAAAATGGTGTTACTTACTGTAAATATACGTAAATATAGTCAGGTCAAGAATGCACTGACAGGGTATTCAGCAGGCAATACACTTGCATCTAGCATGTACATCTTGCAAAACACTGCCTGCACGTTCAAATAAATTACCCTTGGTCTTTGAAAAGTGATTCTCCTGTCAGTGGCTTATATTATGTCGAGAGTGTGCCTCTAATCATGACCACAGAATAATCCAAATTGGACGCGGAAGGAAACAGATTGCCATTTTCCTGCTTTATAAGATTAGTATGTTCATGCGCGCCACTGTATGCAGAGGGCTTTTCATGACATGTCTGACGTGTGAAATCAGTAGCGTCATGTGCGTCACGGTATGCAGATCTGTTTATATGCTACGGTATGCTGGTCTTTCGATGAGAAGCCTGACGTATAGAAATAGTAGGTTCATGTGACCTACTGTATGCGGAAGTCATTTTCTTGACATGCCTGACGAACGCAATATTGTCACACTTGCCTATGTTTTATTGTTGTCCAGTTCTATCCTGCGACTCATCGTTTGTTATGTTATGTATAATAGTTTGATATGTGGATAACTTTATTCCTGACGCACACTTTTCTGTGCACATGAGGCATTCTTTGACTGTTTGAAATTGGCTTAAGCTTGTAGACTGAAAGCACCCTTATGATCATTCTCTATTTCTTTTTATAATGTTCTTTCTTAAACACTTTTTTCTTAAGTGTCTTTTATGAATCTTTCCACCGCTAGTCCGTTTTATTGTTAACAGGGACGTATATGTATACATTCTACCTGTGGTTAACTTTTTTGTTTTGTTTTGCATTTTGGTGACTAACTATATTGGTTTTTGTATGTGGGGTACATACCAGAAACATGTGTACAGCTTCTTTGGTAATTTGGTAACTTTGTTCTTGTTTTGTCCTGTGCGTTTTGTAGTATACGTTTTGTGTGTTACTCCATGTTCTGGAGAACCCCCCCCCCCCCGATTAGTGCCACCTCGTCGTACTATAAGGCGATCCATTTGAAATAAATATGTTTAAACTAAACTATTTCTTCCATCCCAATCATTACGTATCCCGCACTTACCACTTGCAACTTAGCTTCTTCAACGGCGAGTGTTGACTGGGTCAACAAATGGGCTCATTGTCCCGATGACAGCTGTTGACCTGGGTCATTCCTATGGTCTGCAACTGCAGGCAAACTGGTACTTGAATGTAAAGGTTGGCTTACAAACAATATGAATCCGGGATCTTTATGTCAATTCAGAGCAAGTCGACGTTTATCGAAGTTGACCATGAAAGAGTTTACCACGGTTTTTCTTCTGATAAAACACATTGCATATCAATGCCAGTATATGTTTTATGTTCGGAACGAGCGGGACTCGAACCTGCAACCTTTGGCACCAGTCGCCTAGCTGAAATGGGAAATGCACATATCCACTCGACCAAATCCCCATTCCTAAAAAGAATGGTTCAATGGAGGTGAATACAAATCAAAAGTACTGCAGTCAGGGTATAGGTGTAATTCCAGTAGAATTAAAGGGTTAAACAAACGACTTAAGGACACGTGTTTTGTAGTAGGTGATGGTACATCTAAGCTAAACAAAACTAAATCTCAATTACCAGGACACTGGATCAAGATTTATAAACGCAGTATATAATTTCGGTTTCAGCATGAAGCACAAGATATGTGGAATTCTGAATATATTGAGGAAGCTCTTTTCTAATTACAAAAGGAACTTGATATTCATGACATACCTGCGCGTTTGTACTTCCCAATTTCACAACCCAACACATGAGTAGTGTCCAGAATATTAAATTTAGCAGTCCCATGTTAATTTAAAAGGAAGTTAGCATTGATGACATACTTGCGTGTTTTACTCCCGAATTTAAAAATCCAGCAGGTGACGTCACAGAAGGGGCCAAAGTGTGAACTAAGTAGGCTTATCAATTGCGGCAAAACAACGGACTAGTAACAATCATATTCAAATCATTATACATTAGACACAAGGCACAAATATCGACTAAGATAAAAGATATAAGCCATATATCCTAACAGAAGTGATTGAGATACAACAGGAGGATTGTGACAGTCATGTACTTAACTAACATAGATTGCACAAACTAAAGTGGCCATGTAACTAGGAAATTCAATCAAGGTCATCAATGCGCCATCTCACCTAGGTTCTGTTTTGGGAACTATTATCTTTTGATACCGTCTTCATATGCATACCAGAATGATAACTCATTGAGTTTTCTGTTCATAAAGTGGACGATTAAAAATGGTTCCGTGACCTTTGGAAGTAGGTCAAGATCACCATGCACCGTCTCCCAATGGAGGGTCATGATTGCATCCAGTCCCTAAGTCAGATAGTTCTGGAGTGATCAAAATAAACACAAACCTAACTTACGCACCCGTGTGACCGTGGACATAAGTTCAAGGTTATGCACATGTAAGTTCTATATTGCCTTTGCAGAGGGCCATCAAACGATCATATACCGTAGTCCTAGCTCAGGTAGTCCTTGAAATATCTCGCTAACAATCCGTTAACAAGGAATCTTTATAGCATTGTAACTTAGGTTCAAGGGCACAACTGCGAAGTTTCAACTTGGTCTTCTTTCCTCCTCCTCCTCCTCCTCCTCCTCCTCCTCCTCCTCCTCCTCCTCCTCCTCCTCCTCCTCCTCCTCCTCCTCCTCCTCCTCCTCCTCCTCCTCCTCCTCCTCGTATTATTATCATAACTATTTATTCGTACAATACACCTATGTGCATTATCTGGTACACTTAATACACAGAGAGGCCAAAACTTCCTCCTCCTCCTCCTCCTCCTCCTCCTCCTCCTCCTCCTCATTGTCGCTTTTATTATTATCATGCATTTATTCGTACGATACAACTAAGTTCATTATCTAGTGCACTTAATGGTCAGAGAAGCGAAAAAGACCAGTAATTCCACAAGGAGACCTTTCCAATAGACATATTGTGATGATAGAGAGTCCAATCAATGTGTTACTTGGTGCACATAAGTTCAATCGACATTGGCGCCTTCCAACTTGAATAAATCGCATTGTAGCGTCCTTGAATGGGCATATTTCTTCGTCAGAAGAAGTAGCTTTTCCCGTTTGTTGAATATCTTGGAGGTGAGGAATATCTTTATAGTCTAGATAAACGTTTCAGATCTCTTAATTTTCACTGAAAATATCTTTATAAAGGACAACAGTTGCAAAATGGATGAAGCAGATGATTTTAGAATTACCAGTCGATGCAGACCGGCCTGGGCGAGGAAGTGTCAAGGCATATTCGCCGTTACTAATGTTAAACGATGATGCGGCTAGCGATAGTTTCTTTTAGATGAAGTTGAGTAATTATGAACAAACGTATGACTACCTGCACTACGGAGAAAACAGAATTTTTAGGAAACATGCGCTTGAGTAATCTTTCTTTTGTGTTCTCAGATATAGGAAATATTTTTTGTCTGGATGTTTATCTTTTATTGTGGATCTACAGGGTTCACTGTTTAAATGCAGCCAGCACATTGTTGAAGAAACAAAACAGTCTTCTTGCATGTGCGCTGTAGATATATAATATTTTCATCCGGTTTATATAATGACGTAAAAGAAAACGAAATGAAAAACATTGTGACGCAGCCAAAATACTAAACGCGCATGCCTTACTTTTGCACACGGACCTTAGTTAAAGTGTACAATGTTATATGACCATGTAACGGCCGGGTCTCGAACCAGTAAACTTCGGCACCAATCACTAAGTGGAAAACGCACATACCATCTCATCGAAATCCTCATTCCTAAAAAATAATAGTTCAGTGGAGGCAGGTATGCGTGAATGCCACAATTCACACACGTAACATAAATTTTTCCAAATAACATCTAACCACCACTTAATCAGAGTACGTATCTAACACAGATATGCTGCGTATCAAAGTAAGACGACTTGGACTTTTTGCTACATACATCAGAGACAAATGTCAATCCTTCCCACATAACAAGAAGCGATCTTTGATTGTGAAAGCAGCGATTTGATCAAAGGTGCATGTACATTGAAGTCAACGGGTTGTGATATGTTTATGACAATGCAGGGCTTATCTTGATGTTTCAGGTTGGCAAAGCTTGCACGTCGTATCTTTTGTGTTCTTTTACACACCGCAAAATAGCGTAAACACCATTTGTGTGGATTTACCACCATTTATTTATCACACGGATATACGTGGGTGTCTTGTTTAGGTTTAGTGTTGATTGCTACCTGTTTAAAGTGGTACGTTTGCAAAAGCCTTTTACCCTGCAGACATACGCCCCAATTTATAGTGCTTTAGAGAGTGTTACGGTATAGCTAAGTGTTTATTTGACGTTATAATGCCACTCCTTTATATAAATGTACTCTATCATGCAATATGTATTTCTGTTTCATATGAAGTTGCCCTTGGCGCAGTAATATATAAATGGCTATAGCTTCAATTATTTTGCCAGAGTAATTTACCCAAAACAACGTTTCTAAAAAAACTGAAACACTTAAAAAAAATACGTCGGGGCACAACAGTTGATACAACATAAATTTCGGAAGCTACTTGAGTGCCATGATTGGGAAAATGGTGAGTGAGAGGATAGGGCAGTGAGAGGATAGGGCAGTGAGAGAATAGGGCAATGAGAGGATAGGTCAGTGAGAGGATAGGGCAGTGAGAGGAGGATAGAGCAAGAAAATATGTATACAGACGGGGCAGTGACAGAGAGAGAGAGAGAGAGAAAGAAAGAAAGAGAGAGAGAGAGAGAGAGAGAGAGACAGACAGACAGACAGAAAGAGACACAAAGACACAGAGACACAGAGAAAGAGCAAGATTAATCATGGGCAATAACTGGAGAAGGTGCAACGTACATTGATTACAATTTGCCCTGATCTCTTTTTCACTGAAAAGGTTTAGGAGTAGTCGGGTATCAAGTGTCTCCTGCCCAATGTTAATTAATTTTCTCGTCAATATAAACTATTTTGACTGAAAGCTGCACACGAGGTCCATAAATTTAGATTGCCTTCCGGTAGTTTAGTGCCTGTTTCTTAAAATACCAGTGGAGCTGTTACGAGGATTACCAAAGACCAGATGCAGAAGTAGTGTATCTTCAATGAGAAGTATCACGCAGGGCCATATCATTGCGGATGATCTTAACATGACTTCATAAATGTATTTTTTTTTATCTGCACTCTCTTCTTTGAACAAACCAAAAGTCCCCCAATTTTCAAATCAATGCCGAATAAAATTTGCATTGTTAGAATATACCTGCCAGAGCGGATGCATATATATATTTAGGTTTGAAGCTGCATGATACAGTCACTTTTGAGGTCTGTATTAAAACTGCTTACATAGTGTTTCTACAAGCTCATAACCGAAAGGGGGAGGGAGGGGAAGTGGTTCAAATAAACAACCCCGCTCGGCTGAGGGGTTCCACCAGCCCCAGTCCCAGCCACCACCACCCCAAAAAGAAGAAAAAAAAAAAGAAGAAAACGAAAAGCGAAGGGAGTAAGCAAGAAAAGAGAAGAGAAGAAAGATTGAGAAAAAACATAGTCAGGATCAGATATGTTTGTTTGCGGAACTCCTTTATTCCACTCCCATCCAAAAAAAAAAAAAATAAAAATAAATAAATATATGAATGAATGAATGAATGAATGGATGTATGGATAAATAAATAAATAAATAAATAAATAAATAAATAAATAAATAAATAAATAAATAAATAAATAAATAAATAAATAAATAAATAAATAAATAAATAAATAAATAAAAAAATAAATAAATAAAAACTAGGAGTTCCACACCAACAAAGTTGAATATTTTTCCAAGGAGAGCCACCTCAAAAAGAATATAATGTATTTCGCAAAGGAGTTCCACGCCACCAACACCCTAACCCCCCCCCCCCCCCCCCCAAATACGAACAAAGAGTTCTATCCTTGAAGGCTAAATAATTTTATATGCAATGAGTTGCGCCCTAACAAGAATATAGTGTATTTCGCAAAGGAGTTCCACCCCACTCATCCCCCCCAATAAAAACATGGAGTTCCACCCTGAAAATCTTAACAATTTTCAAAGGAGTTCCACCCTAAAAAGGATATAATGTATTTCGCAGAGGAGTTCCACTAACTGACTACCTACCTACCTACCTACCTACCTACCTACCTACCTACCTACCTACCTACCTACCTACCTGACTGACTGACTGACTGACTAACGAACGAAAGAACGAACGAAAGAACGAACGAACCAGATAGATAAGTAGATAAATAAATAAATAAATAAACAAACAATTAAATAAATTAATAAAATCAACGATTTCTGCCCTTAAAAGTTAAATATTTTTCCAAGGAGTTCCATCCTAAAAGGACATAATGCATCTAGCAAAAGTGTTCCACCCCAACTACCCCGACACCCCCCCCCCCCCTGAAAAAAAAATATAAAATATAAACTATGAACTATGAACTCCACCCTTAAAATTTAACTATTTTCCCGATGGGTTCCATCCAGAAAGGATATAATGTATTTCGCGAAGAGCCTCAACATACCGACCCATCAAAAATCAAACAAACAAACAAACAAAACAAAACAAACAAACAAACAAACAAAAACAGAGTTCTACCCTTAAAAGTTTAATATATTTATATGGAGTTCCACCCCAAGTGTGATTTAATATATTTCGCAAAATAGTTTCATCCCTCCCACCAGTCAAAAACACGTAATAAAAACAAGATTCCATCTTTATAACTTTGACATTTTTTCCTAGAAGAACAACCTTAAAAAATATAATGTTCAAATATTTAATTGCATTACTGTTACAAAAATACACAAAGAGTAGCATACATCACGTACATGTAAACAGCCCCCCCCCCCTTTATGTATTTCACAAAGTAGTTCCACCCTCATATATTGTACTGCGAATTGATTGTATGTATCTTTGAATATCAAATTGCCGGATTCAACACTACATTATATGGCCATATGGATGTATAAATGGTAATACCAAATGTGGTTTAATTAGGGTGAATTATATGGCTGGCCAATCAACCAATGACGAGTGGATGGGTATCTATTACTTTGGAATGCCACAATGTACAATTAGTATTTGACAGAACTAATGTGAGTCACAACGTACAACCATTAAAACAGCATGCAAACTTTATGATGACTCAAAGAGACATATTAAGTATATTGCAGAAGCAGTACAGAATAAGACATACATGTAGCCAAATAAACTGGCAAAGGATTCCCAAAATGCACCATTTTAAGTGTAATAAAAAATTGTACTCTAGAGGGGGTACACCCCCTCCTCCCACTCGCTTGCTCCATGTTCCCTCGCAGTTCCACCTGCATGTTTTCTAACCCCTCCCCCTCATTGGAACTTGGTTACGGGCCTGACTCTATCAGTCGACAATTTGGGGGAAAATTTTCAATTATTGAGAATTTGAAAGCATATTTTATCAACAGTTTGGGGAACAGGACCATGTCTGTGTAAACCTTTCTTGTACATCGAAACGGAAAGGGACAGTTATGATACAGGAGCCGGGATTGTTTTATTAGGGTTTATAGCGAGAACAAAGAGTCTAGATGGGGGCCTCCTAGCTAGACTCCTTGGCAAAAATGATAATCTTCAGTTTTAAACTGTTCCCCTCAATTGGAAGCCAAAGACATAATCTCTTTTATTGGCGTCCAGAGATCATGTAGTGGTTATCTACCAACGTACTTTGTGTTGTCATTAACTGTTTTGTTGGCGTCCAGAGGTCATGTGACGATTGCCTCCCTAACAGACTGACTTTCATGTATTTTCCACTCCATATCGTCTGCTCCGTCACCACACGAATAGTGTTTACATTTGTAAAATGAGCCACTCACTGTTCACCCTTGATTCTCAACATAACTATCTGAATTAAAGTTGGGAATGGCGATTATCACTAGTCAAATTGATAAAGATGTTACTATTGATAGAATCTATGATAAACAGGTCATATGAAGATGAGTGTAAAAGAAAAACAAAATTAAAAGACATGGCAGAGAAATTATAGAGAAAAGGGTATTGTGAATTTCATTTTCTTTAGGGTACGTACAAACCCCTGCATGCAACCTAACATGCAAGTCTCTAACCTTTTCCAAAGAAAGATGGGTCAGTTATCATCCACAAGTGCGGCAGATCATTATCGTTGAAAAACATGACACGCGTATTGCCCGATTTCTATTCTGATTTGGTGAAATGAAAATTGTCAACAAGATCATACATTACAAATCGGCATAAATGGTAGATGACTCAACTCATTAAAATACAGCATTACAGAAAATGTCTTGATTATTGACCAAATTATTTGTGTCTATGAAGAAGACACCGTATTCATAAAAATGTTTTTTTTTTTTGTATTTCAGTGTAGACGAACGTTTTGTTGCACTCAAGTAGGATCTATAGCCTACAGTGTAACAGAGAGAGAGAGAGAGACAGAGAGAGACAGAGAGAGAGAGACACAGAGAGAGAGAGAGAGAGAGAGAGAGAGAGAGAGAGAGAGAGAGAGAGAGAGAGAGAGAGAGAGAGAGAGAGAGAGAGAGAGATTTTGACTTTGGGATAATTTCCAAAACCCATCCTCAATGCTTGATACTATTTATAGTTATAAAACTAATAATAGCCGTTATGGGAATTGGCGTGCCAAAAACAGTAATGGATTTCATTATTTGTATATTCTAAGGAAGCTCTCTCAATGACCATGATCAAAAGTTACGCTACTCTTGTTATAAGATTCATTCATGTCCACAGAACAACCTTAATCTAGGACTGCAATGTCTAATGAATTCATCACTTCACGCTACGTTCAAGCAGAGATCAACTATACAGACAATGTGTGACAAATCGACACATGCAAAGCTCTAACAATAATGGAGGTTTGTTTGTAACAATCGAGTCCTACAGCCAAATCATTTATAGGACAAGAATGACGACATCTTTAATAAAATCACCAAAGCAAACATGACACTCAATACTATAATTCAGAAATATTACCAAAATAAAGATATGAAAGTAAAACGTCGTGTATCTGCGGTATTCACTAAATTATACCGGAATGTCAAATGTTGTGTTTTAGGAATCATCGCTCATATGTGACGATTTAATCCACCGATATATCAGCCCTTTAATAGTAAATATCATGTATGGTTTATAATCACAAAAAACACCACTACCGCAACCGCCACCACCACTGCCACCACCACTGCCACCATCACCACTGCCACCACCACTCCCACCATAAACAACAACAGAAACAACAACACATATACCAATAAGGTAAAGAGACAAATACAGACTACGTTTAATTTGGATATCCCAATTCAGCATCAGCCGAGAAAAAAATGCAAATTTATTATATTATGATATACACGTATTTAACGAACTTTAAAAATATAATTTGTTGACTCAGTGTGATTACATTAGCTTAGATAATATGTATATAATCCTTACAAATTAAGTATGGTCTTTACTATAGTGATTCAATAACATATTTCATCCGTCTTTCGAGATACTCTTTGTGCAAAAAAGCCAAGGTTGCATCCATACCCGATGAAAGCTCTAATGTTAAGGTAAGGCAATCGATGTTTAAACAATAAGTTTCAGAAGCAATGTACCACTTCCTCATATCTTTTTTCTGCTTCCATGCTTTCTTCTCCTCTTCCTCTTTGCTCTTTGCTCTTTCCTCTCCTACTTTACTCACTTCTATTTCTCATTCTTCTTCATATTGTCTGCTTTTTCACGAGTAAGAGAGATGGAGAGGACAATCGCTTATAATGAGTGCTAAGGCCACATGATAGATTTTCCTTTACGTCTTTTAGTGTTGAGTTTTGACTGAGTCAACAGCTTTCCACGGGGACCTTTGGGCACATTGCTTAATGCTAACTTATGGTCGCTGCCACTGTTGGGACGCTGGTACTTGAATAAAACGTTTATACGAATCTTGTATCTTTATGTCAATTCGGAGCACATCGACTTTGGTGCAGAATTATTATCTTTTGGTGCAGAATTATTATCTTTTGGTTCAGAATTATTATCTTTTGGTTCAGAATTATTATCTTTTGGTTCAGAATTATTATCTTTTGGTGCAGAATTATTATCTTTTGGTGGAGAATTTGAATTCAGTGATTCTTGGTCTTGATGACAGCTTTGTGAACCTTGTCCTTGATGCACATCTCTTAATGGGCTGCTTCTTTTGAGTCAGTTGCCCTGAATGGATTCGATCTAAAAAAACACTCTGAGTTATGTCTATTGTGTGCCCGCGGGCTTGAAATTTGGGAAAGGCTAATGGGTCTTACTTTCCTTGTTGTGTGTCGCTTCAAATACAGACAGCTAGGGTTGAAAGTAATCTCATTTCGCGTGACCTTTGCTTCTCAAAATCACCTTTGATCACAAGGATCCTCGTGTAGTCCTCGGGGATCACTTTCATTCAACAGGGTTAGCCATCACCAGAGTAAAAAGGCCGACATATGGACTCATGCCAAAAGTGGTTGCACTTCTTCCAATGGCTTAGCACTCAATGTATCCCGTACTTATCTTTGAATAGGGTCTGTGTTTAGGATCAGAGGAATCCTGGGATTTATCAGTCAGATGTTAGAGACTTCTAGAAGATTTCATTAGGTTTTAAGCGTCTTTAATTGGACACACGCCAGAAAGGAAACTGATTTGGGTATAACCAGTGTAGACTCCTCAGGCAGATGTACAATTATGCCGCCGACCTTTTTATGTGTTTCAGACGTCTTATCTCTTGACACTTGTAGTATGATAAGATCGTTGAATTCTAAAAGCAATCAAGTTGCTGATCTTACAAGCGCCTATATCATGTACCTATGGGAGTCTTTATCGCCATGTCAAGAGACTTTAACCCTATTTTTCTTATGTTCAAATGAACTATAGTGCTGTTCCACTGGATTTAAGCAACCTTTGTCTGAGAAATCTATTGAGGGTAAATAGGTATATCGACATATGATAACCCTTATGGCTAAATAAATTGCACAACACGAATTTGGTATTGACTATTTTGATTTACGTATATTAAAGGTGGTTTAGTCATGATAAAGGTTACTATAAAGCAGCAAAATATATGAAAACACGAACCCCATCGAACATAAAAGATAACAGCCAAATAAAATCAATTGGTTACGGACAGAATGTCCAAAACAGAACATTAAACCAACTCATTGATGCGCTGCACGGTTTCAACATGACTTGTAGTTTATTGTGGACTCCATACTGTTTTGCAACAAGTACAAGATCCTGTGGTACATTTTAATAGATTCACTTGAAATGTGGACATGTGGACTAAGTCAATATATCTTTTGTTAGATTGATGAGTTTGGATGTACTTGGATAAAACTGTAACTATTTATATTGTACTGTGCATATTGCTCAAACTATAGCATCTGTAGACCCTCATGTTTCCAAACTTGATAGCATCATTACTGCATGGGTTAATTAGTTTCATTTGACCCCTCATATGTGTGAGCCTGTATCTACTTATTCTACAAAGCTCAAACGCCGGGCATCTTTCAAATGAAACGCAAGAACAGTTATCTCAAACAGAGAGAGCAATGTACTTATCCTACAGAACATGTAGCGTTCATACAGCACGAAACGCTCTTTTCAACTCATCACGCTGTGAACAGGCACAACACGGACACAAGACCGGCCCACCGTCTGCAGGTGGATCGTGGGTGGCTGAAGTAGAATTGTCGACAAAGTCACGAAATACTGATAGAGGACCAACGATATCCTAATTGATTAATTGACTTTGTGCTGGCGTGGTTGTCCTTTATCAAAATAGCCATCGAAAGCGCTTGCATCCAAACATTTGCATTCTTCAATCTCGATACTGTCCGCCTGTAGTTGGGCTTCGGTCAAAAATATTTTTGGTTGACAAGTAATTCTCGTGTATCGTTTTTTTCAACTTTCTGTCGTTTGTCTAAACATCACAGCTTGATCAGTTTTTTGTGTGTGTAACGATTTGTATTCTCTAAATATTGCAATGTGGGCGTCTTTAATTTAAAATCGATGAATGTGTAGCGCAATTAAAGGCCTTTCTTTACATTGCCTTTATTTTTGTTGAAAACTGTGATTTCGTCAATGTTGATATTTTGATGATGCAACACATTTGAACTTTTTTCTAAACAACGTCATCGAAAAATGTAAAGTTTTAAAACTGATTGTTCCTATATTCAAATTACCCGTTGAAAAGGAACGCCAATAATTTGTAATGATGAGACTGCCTGTCGAAATACTGTCGCTTGGAATGGTGAATTGCTCACGTTTTCCCATTGACATCGCCCAAAAGCGCACGGATATAACTTGTCTCCTTTATATGTTTGTAATTTTCAAGCGAATAAAACATTTTTGCAAAGAATTGTAAATAAGGCATGTTGTAATAGCATGCTCCAGGCGCACATCCAAGCCGTTCCGAGGAAAGCTATTGACTTCCTTTTACTGTGATCAGGAAAGGATTAATAATTGTGGCGCACAGTCAATTGTTGAGAGGATGATTCTAAATCTGTAATCAGTAAAAAGTATTTCTTTACCGAAAACAAACGAAAAGCAGCTTATTTATAAATTAGAAACCCTTCCTTAAACTATATCTCCCCCCCCCCAAAAAAAAGTGCACTGAATTACCAATTGCCTGATGCCACAATCAAAGTAGTACGTCAAATAATGCTTATTAGTGTACATTGTAATTGGATATGATTGGTTTGCACGTGTACCTTTTGTCGCTTTTATGCAATAAAATATGACAGTCCAGTGTGACCCGGTGTCTTTACACTAAACAGAGTTCAGTGTTCACTATATATGTGGCAGAAATTTATGTTGCAAACCGAACCAAGAAATCAGGATTCAGAAACGGTTGGGGACTACTAAAAGTTCCCATGCAGACATAGTCAGTATGCGTGATCAGGTACGGAAATTCTACACTATTGGTAAACATCATTATGTGTCAATTCAAACATATTTTTTTTTCTACCACCAAATGTACATTTTAAAAAATATTTTGAATGCCAATCTATTGGAGTCAGTCCCAGATTTCAACTGCTAAAGGGTCAGGAATTATTTGTATAATTGTATGTCGAAAGGCTATATATTAAAATTGCTGAGCTAGACGGAGAGGATCCTATATTCTATCTGCCGATACAATCCTTTCTGCCAAGCTTTAAGCCTTCGTTATTAATGAAACCATATGGATTTTCCCACCCAGAAGAGCCTTTGGAGGCATCTGCTCTGATGCGTGTCAGTCAATCTACTGCATTTTGTCGGCGCATAGACTGTGTAAGTCCAGGAACCCCTCATATGATCTCGGGGATTTACTTACTGGTGTCAACAATACTCGTGGGACAAACCTGCAGACTTTTACAACATAAATACCTAATTTGATACACACACACACACACACACATACACACACACACACACACACACACACACACACACACACATATATATATATAAATAAATAAATAAATAAATAAATAAATAAATAAATAAATATATATATATATATATATATATATATATATATATATATATATATATATATATATATATATATATATATATATATATATATATATATATGCCACTATGGTGTACTGTTTTAGTCTTTAATGGACGGATACAGACATAACAATTATGATAATATGGGGACTATTTCATACGATTATCATAAGCAGAGATAGAGGTTAAGTATTTACTGCAAAAAGTGGAATTTTAACCCTGAACATACATCTACCAAAACAACGTCACTTTGATAAATGCGGGAAGAAACGTGTAGTAAGAAATGTATTCTATAATGTTAAATTACTTTCGTGTCTTAGAATTAAAGTATCCTTAGCAAGTTCTCCATAATGTACAATGTCATAATTATTTGATAAAATTGATGAGCCTTTCCAGAATCGCAAAGAGAATTAATGCATATACACACAGGTCAAAAGGCACATTGTATGCCTGTTTGGGAACAAACAGCTAAAATAGCACTCCATGCACCGAAAATATGGAAATCCCACAGCGTCATACCTTTCACAAGTTGGAAGTGTGATTGATGACAATAATAATATCATGCGTAAAGATGACCAATTTTCATTAAAATTGAAAAAACACAATAATAATAATAATAAATAAATTAAATTAAATAAAAAACGTTGCCAAAGTAAAAACCTGCTATTATCTATATATATATAAGTGAAAAGAGTGGCTTTACAATGTTTGAGAGTACATCAAATTTCCAGCTAAAACAGACATACTATTTCAACAGGAAATTGCAAGGAAACGAAATATTTTTTTGCAAGGGAACGCAAACACCAAATTGCGAGGAAACACAACATTATTGCGAGGAAACACAATAATATTGCCAGGGAACGCGATATTATTGCAAGGGAACGAAATAAAATAATTTTCATCCCATTTCCCTTCTGGGGGTCTATATTTAGTCAGCCAAAGGACATAACTGATTTTTTCGTAGTACGAGGAACAAAATATTATTTCGATTGAACGCAATAATATTGTGAGGGAATGCAAAAATATAGTGAGGGAACGCAATACATGTAATTATTTCGAGGGAACGCAATATTATTGGTAAGGGATTTTTTTTTCTCTGTCATGTCCCTCCGGGGCTCCGTAAGAAATACGTATTTATTCGCAAGCTTTATAGATTTCAAAAATGCTTTTGATGACGTTTTGCAGGAAAGTTTAATCCATAAAGTATAAAAATATGATGTAGATAGATATACGTTTAGAATAATTACAGATATACATCATGACTACATTGTGGAAACAAATTATCCATGGGTTTGTAAGTGATAGTAAGAACAAAACAGTTAAACAAGGTTGTGTGATAGGTTGTACTTTATTTGATACTTTTATCAATGATTTACCAGTACACTTTACGGAATACTGTGGCCCGTCATATTGACACTGGTGGCGTACACATCACGTCATATTGAAAATGAGTTTCACATTCAGCGTCATCACTACGTTAAAAGTGTAGAGTGTTGTGACAGCATTATTATTATTATTATTATTATTATTATTATTATTATTATTATTATTATTATTATTATTATTATTATTATTATTATTATTACTACTATTATTATTATTATTATTATTATTATTATTATTATTATTATTATTATTATCATCACTATCATTATCGTTATCATCATCATTAACTTAAAACCTCAACCAATGATACCCTGCCAGATCTGGTTTACACGGAGAAGATTAAAGAGAGCTACTTATCACATGACTAGTGTAAAATGGCTTCAGATTTAATGGACCCGCTCACAATGCAAAAAGTGGTTAACCTTTGCTGCATGACTTCTCGTCACCTTTAAAAGCACTTCGACGTTGGCCAAAATAGGTTATGAAATAACTGAACGAATTTAGCGCACTTCTAGTCAGCTTCCCTGTAAACATCTAGGGGCCCGGCATAAAGTTATTGCTTTTATAATTGGCGTGCTAATCCTGACATCACTTTTGGAAGGAATTGCAACAGTCTATTCTTCATCAAGAGCCGCTTCGTTCAGATATCCACATGCCGTGCACATGCCGTGCTTTTAGGTTGCACGATGTGTCGCGGTCGCCCTGCCTTTGCTGTATCTGGGTCATAACCTATCGGGCAACAAAGGCAATGCGAAAACACCGATCAGACTTGACCAATACAGTGTAAAATGACTTAATGGAAACCCTTCCAGAAGAACATTACGCCTGCAGCTTCAATATAAAAGAACCGGTAGAGCCAGGTGTTGATCTTGCTTGAAACAATAAGTGGCCCCTTGTTTTCGGACGTATGCCTGTCTTCCATTTGCCGTTGCGAATTTTATCTTACCCGAAAGTTAGATAGGCAATTTTAATACTTCAATTTACCAAAGGTAATGTTATGGGCTGCGCTGCCTTTAGTTGGTCTGACAGCAGTTTTCGAAAAACGGACAACAGCTCTGAGGCAGGAATCGATTTAACAGAATCTGCCATCTGCAGCATTCTCCACACCTGCGCTTTTCAAACCTCTGTCACGTTGTGCATATTTGAAGGACGGCTATGGGTTGATTTATCCTTTTAGGGAACCTGTGCCGTGAGAGTAAAGACGGGGGTCTCTTAATTATTCCAGAGGCCACCTCTGCTTGAGGCAGAAGTGAAAGTTGTTATGTGTAATGCATTCAACCTTCTCAAACATGGGCGCTCCGTATGAGAGTTTATGTTGGTCAAATTGCTCACGTGCGTAATGTATAGAGCGTCACACTCGGGGCACCAAAGCGCTATCGATAGACCTTTACCTACATCTTACATATCGACACACATTTGCGTTAAGTACATTACTATAATCAAATCTGCCCAACGCCAACTTCTGCTAAGAGCCCACCTGTTGTGAGGGACTAATTTCTGTGCCGTCACCAGGGTAGCTAAGTAGAAGTTCGTAAGACACCACTTTGCCCTGGATCTAAGGGTAAACACTTTAGACAGGTTTTACTATACCCAGGAGTTATTGGATTTCTAATCTTAGCTATACATCACAAACATGAGTTACATTGATAAATTGACAGAACGTTGTAGTCATATTAACGAAAAAAATCAATCCTGCAGGGCCTTTTAGAAACTCCAGCATTCTTAAAACAAAACGCAAGAACATTGTGATTTTCTCCTGGCTTGATCATTGTGTGAAAGTAAATGGGAACAGCCAGAAAGAATAACAGAGATTGATAAAAAAGGTGTAAAAACCAGGTTGTCATGCTTTGGTGTAAACAAGTGTCTGCTCCATCTGAAACACCTCTGTGCACGTTAGATCTCTGTCAAGATATATCATTAAAACCGTTATGTATGGCTCTAACATAAGAACATTGGTCTTTAAGGTTCATGCACACTTTTGCCCAAATAAAATCTCTCCATCGTCTTTAAATAATTTTACTCCTATCTATAGCCATGGGGGAAGGTCCCTTGTACACTTGTACACTTTGCAGACCTTTGTCTCCAACCTCGGCCTTCCCAACTGAGCTTCAGTTTCTAGGACTTTGAAACTTTCTGTGTATTGCTCAGTGGATATTCAAGTCTTGCTGTTATATCTAGGGATGTTCATGTTGATCGGCTAGTCAAGATATCAACGGATTGTAACTCGGAATGAATTAAGAACAAAGATATAGGCAGATAATGGTCTTATACTACCAGTCCGACCAATCAGAGCACGAACCCCTGCCTCTGAGCAAGCAAAGTTTTTTTTGGGAAGCCATTTGCTCTCATGGTCAGCTGCAAGGAGCACTGTGAAGTGTATGATACTTTGTTTGCATTACGGAAGGTGCAAACTGAAAGCTTGAATACCGATATTGAATCCGTTAATTCAAATGGGGCTTCCCCGGTAGTAAGGCTCCATCTGCGACGATAATATTGTACACTGACTGCGGAGCCCACGGCGATACGGCCAATACATAGGCTCGGATGAGAGCATCTGCAAAGAATTTTGGGTGCACGGTGGAAAAAATCTATAAACAAGTTGGGACCCATGAATACCAGTGGCACATATTTATTCTAGTACTTTTTCGTCAAAGTTGTAAGGAGGACGGAAATCGAATGATACAGAATACAAACTTACCTCCGTGATAGGGTAAATTATGTGCAGTTTCTTATTTAAAAAAATGTTTCTCAAAAACAACAACCGTTACACATGATTATCACATAAATGTTGCATGTACTTGTCACAGGTTTGTTCAAGCGATGAAATGCCCGCGAGATTGGTATGACGTTTATTTTCTAATAGATGTTTGATTATCAATATTAGTGTGCTATTTGGATATTTACATGATTGCAGTTATAATTTGGATTATTCATACACCACAGATACGTCCCAATTCAATCATCGTAAGTGCAGGCCTCATAGACGGATGGCGAGGTTCACTTCCCACGCACGCCTCCACTTTTTACGGCAGAAAAATTACTTTTGAGTGAAAAATTAGGTAGACTTCAGGTTTATCCAAGGCTATTAATTCTCTAAACTGCCACCAGAGATCCAGAGACCCCACTTTCTGAAAATTGTCCATACTTCTCTAGGGCTACCATGCAATATAAGTATACATGGTCATATAGCCCAGCTGGCCCAACAGCATTTAAGAATGTGCACAATGCGTTGTCTCTGTTTTATTAATCTATTTTTGTGCTTAGGCCTGTGTTTAAAAGGTAACATTTTAAATATTTCTCTGAGGAACAAAATATCAACCACAAAATTGTTTCCAATTGATTCAGTATCCACATAAAAAATAATGTACTAAAAAGCTAAGTTGAAATAAATTATAACATATTATGATGATAAGCCAACCAGTAGAAGTCAATTTCGAAATATTAACTCTGGTACATGATTTATTATGTGTAGATGGAGAAAGAATGTGCATCATGTGTTATGTACGTATGCCTACTTCTTCAAATACATTGAGCCGTAACGGACACCAGCTTCAAATAATCCAACGTTCTAGTCCGTATAAAAAAAAAACAAAAAAAAAACAACAACAACAAGAACAACAAAACAACCCCCCCCCCGAAAATTTATATGTCCCAAGTTTATACGGGTATGTTTTATTTGTATTGTTTTTAGTGTGTTCTACTCAGGGTAAAAGCTTTGTACACCTAGTTAGATCTTAGCCTAATGACAACTAGCTCGACAAATTTGTACAAAACATTCATACATGAATTTGAAGCATCGTCAAGATGCCCCTTGCAATCAGTGACAAAACCTTCATAATCTAACAGTCATGCCCGTAAATACCAAGCATGCATATTAATTTCCAGCTGCAACTGCATACATGGTTGTGTTAGTAACCATAGTTTCGACTGGCGGAATACGGGCTGCTGCCTTAGCGAGCAAGTGGCATATTACTACTATTTTGGATATAAAGAATACTTAGTCCAGGCGGACTGAATTTTATTATTGTATTTAATCTACAAAACACTAACTGAATATAACATTGTGGCATTTGTAAACCTAAATTTCTAAAAAAAAAAAAAAATAAATAAATAAAAAAATAAAATAAAGACTAATTTTGCAATAAAAGGGCATCAAGTCATGTCCGTGACAGTGACAAGTCCGTGTGTCCTCCGTGATTGAAAGGCGTGAACCCCGTGCTTTGTGAAAGGAAGTTAATATGTATGTCTCCTATTGCTTCCACCAATCACAACCACTCCTTTAAGACAAAAGTACATTGCAAACACCACCCTATGTGTCAATGGATGCTTGCCAGTCTGGACTCGCTTCCCCACAGAACTTAGGGAAGGACAATTCTGAACAGGCATGAGCTGTACACGATCTCACTTTTAGTGCAAGTTCCATCCTGATGAAACGCATGAAAGGAGTCATGCAGAAAACACACAGAAACAAATTTAGGAGAGCAGCCATTTGATTTGTCAGTTTGTGTGAGGATGCTTGCGTGCTGAGTTCTACATTTCATTCAAGGTATATTTTCTACAAATGTTTTCGTTTGCCAAAAAAATTCAGGCATTCTGATTTCATAGGAGGGGGAAAATCTAAAAACGACAAGCACATAGAATAATCCAAACACAATTCCAAGTCTGTAAATCTGTGTTTAAAATCAGTTAATCTGTATTCTAGTTTCCTATCTTAAACAGATTAGGACAGGATTTACTCAATTATTACAAATTTGATTCATTCTTTGAAAACAGAAACTTAGAGTTTACAACAAAATAGAACTTGGTTTCTTGGAGACTTCCATAGTGAGGAGTAGGTGTCATAATGGAGTTTATGGTACAGGATGTCCATTGTTACAGTGATTGTTAGGAATTCCCATGGTTTATACAGGTGTCTGGATGTAACTGTTCATTTTGTAATCAGTGGGATTGAATATATAACCCAACTTTGTTTCTACCTTAGTTATACACTAGCAAGTAGTTGGGCTAATGTGTCCTATACAGCTCGGAAGGATACATACTAGTTTAGGGGTAAGTCACATTATTCTTATCTGAACTTGTTATATACTATTTAGTAATTATGTTTGGTTTGATAGGTATTCTGCATTTATATTGAAGCCCTGGATTTATAAGTTAAACTTCACTTATTTATTTAGCTAATTCATTATTTGCCAGGTACATATATATTCATCATTATGTGGATTGTCTTTGCTGAATATTTAGCTTAGACAAGGTGAGACTCAAAGAGACATGTTCGGGTAGAGGCTCCAAATCATGTTCTGAGAAGGCCCTCTAATTTATTCCGGCTAATGCAGCCTATGTCAAATTTTTACAAAGGAACGTGTGCAGTATGGACAATGGTACTTCCATATGTATGTAGGTTAGATAGTGACAGGTTAGCTTATGCAGAGTCAAGGGTTCGGACTGCGGAATAGGGTAATGGCTATTAGGAAGTGGTTTTGGACAAAAAAACACAAATGCAATCATCTAGTTCTTTTTTTTTTAACTTTAAAAGCAAATTTTATCCGTTAATTGAAGGTGGTATTACGGGCTTCAGATATGTTGAGTGTATATGACGTCCGCATTCCCTGATGCATATCGCCAGCAGCAGAAGTATTAAGGCATCCCAGAGAACTTCAGCCGAGCATCTGTTAACTCGTGTATTTTAAGCATAGTCTTATAGGCTGACTTCTCATGTACAAAGGCCCGAAGGATGCTGCAGCCCACTTCTCTAAGCAGCATTAATATACGCGCTAAAACATGTAACCAGTACCTTGACCTATTTGTTGATTGAGTAAAGCTCATTCTTACAATGACATTTTGTACTTCAAGTTTCCTTACAACGTAATTATATGTTACAATTTCCGCACACATGCTCATACAAATCTACCAAAATATAACTTTTAATTTGAAACAGTAACGACCATTATTTTATGAGTTGGTGACTCTTTCAAGATTACCGTAATCTTATTGGTTACGACGGTGCACGTGGCAAAGCTGAAAATAGTTTAATGACTTGAGATGGAGTGCCCAAGTCAGCGGAATCGTAATAGTGATTTGTGGGCGTGGCCAAGTCATTGGAATCGTAATGTCTAGTTCCAAGTCAGCGGAATCGTAATAGTGATTTGTGGGCGTGGCCAAGTCATTGGAATCGTCTTTTTTGACTGGAAATGTTGAAAATAAAAATATTAAAACTGGACGTTGTCTTTTTTTTACTTTATAATGTAATTTCTAAAATAAAGCAGTATTAGATATTTGCTTCCTTTCGATGTAACTCATAAAATAAAACAATTATGGACTTTTGCTTCATTCACTGGTTAGTTTTATGGACCTGAAAGAAGAATACTGACCTCGGCCTTCGGCCTCGGTCAGTATTCTTCTTTCAGGTCCATAAAACTAACCAGTGATCTCAGCAAAAGTCCATAATTGTAAAATATTGTGTACATGAGCGTAACTGAACCGAAAAAGGCAGTAAATTGTTTGAGTAACACATACCGTAATTTGGACTTTGCATCAAATCTGTTGACATGATTTAGTCTCAAAAAAGCAAATGTCTTGCAAGACCTTGATATCTTCAGTACGTAAATACAAACAAACGACACAGTAAATTGTATTGCACGTGCAGCTCTCGTTTAACCAGCATGGTCTTGGACTATGTGCAAAAGTTGTTTCTCCGAAATGCTTTGTATCACTAATCCAATATCTCTGGCCTTACACCAAGTGCTGCCAAACAGCCAACAATTGAATGATATATTTGTTTTAATGCACACATGACTCAGAAAGCAGTTGGTAAATTAGCAACTAGACGTGCACCTGATTCAATAGGTTTGCAGATGCCACAGTAAGCTACTGATCCTCTCCTCGGAGTTACAGGCGGTGGGCACAGCCAGGTTTTTACCGTAGGATGAGCACCAGAGACACCGAGACTCTGCCCAGAATCGTGTGCCGTTTAGATCGCGAGATAATTTTTTCTGTGGAAAATTGAGATGAAATCTTAAGTTATTTTTAACTTGCATTTGGTATCTGAGACCTCTAGTCATCTCCAAATGCGAGGTTAAACAATAGGAATGGGTGGACAAGACATATAGGGTTAAGAGTCTGATGGATGAAGAATGGTGCCTGGAATATTAAATATTGATTTCGATGGATTTCTTATTTAGATTTAGTGTGTAACAAGATAACATCAGTTCCATGTCCATTTGTTATCCACGATTGACGCTTCTAAAAGGAAAGCTAGCTAAACAATGCTATATTAAAAAGTAAGTAGAGAATAGAATGTACCCATAAGAGAACATTAGCACTGTCCAGGCACGGTACATAGGATTAAGTAAGAAGGTATTTCCGTGGGTAAATTTGAATGAAAATATTCCAGACAGACCATAAGGACGCATGTGTAGTTTCTATGCCCGTCAAACGCTCAGAGTCTCCAAAGGTTTGGTTCATACAAGTTACATTCAATCATATCGAATGGAAGATTGAATTGATTATACTTTTGTTGAAACAAAGACTTGTTCACCGGGGCTTGTTCCTTGGGCATACCTTATGCAAGCATATCAATTCCAAATGCGTATACATCACAATGGTTTATGGTCGTATTTTTGTTTAAATGTATATCTCCTACATTCGATAAAAATAGGCCTACTAACATGCATACAGAGTTCAGCGAATGTACTCAAGATGCGATGTATACAGAATTTGTTTAATAATGTAAAAGGAACAATTTTACTGAACACCATATAGTCACAAACTATCAATTAATAACCTTTGGGTGTTCACTAGATATGTCTTCTGCAACCTGATTAAGATTCTTTCGTGGTTTTGCCTGTGAAGCGCATGATGATGATAACGATAATAAATAAATAAGTAAGTAAAAGAATGAATAACTTAATTGATTAATTAATTAATTAGCAGAATCTTGTTGGCAGGCCGGTGTGGGGCCCTCCGAGGGGGTTTGAGTGACGCACATGTTGACCTTCTCAGCAACAGCAAAGAAGCTGTTACGTCTAAGGCCAAGTATATCCTAAAGCTAAGAGAGGTGACAGAAACAGGTTTAACATATCATCAAGGGGTACTTTGGTGAATTAGGTGTCAGACATATACTAAAAATAATGGATTTAACTGACCATTTGTCGTTATTTTGAAGCCATGAAATGTTTATTATGCCGCAACTGTGGTCAAGCCTTTGTACTCTGGAGAGCTCTGAGATGGAATAGATAAATTGAGGAGGTTTAACAAGCGATCAAAGGCAACTTTCCAGTTAAATGGCAGACTGGGGATGTACCAGAGTGAAACTGATTGCCCTCTCACCATAAAATTGCACGTCCTGAGGGAACCTAAATTTAGTCTCATAGCTGACAATTGTTGCTGCCTGAAATGTTTTAGGGGGTAGATTCACTCACAGCAAAAACCCTTTGAGGTCTATATTTCGATCCATTATAAGATAACCTCTATACTTGTCTGTACTCATCTATACCTGTCTATACCTGTGCTTGGCCGCTCGTCAATTTTATTGTCATTTTTGTGAGCGTCGTCAAGGTAGCCCTATGAAAGTAAAATGCACTACATCAAACACATCAGTGGTATTTTGGCAAGCGCTACACAAATATAGATACCACTCAAAGAATGAACAATGAAAACAACTCAAGATTATAAAAAAAAATAATAGAAAAGAAAGAAGCAAAGAGAGAAGAAGAAAGAATGATATCAAGAAGAAGTGAAAATTAAATATAAATAAATAATTTTGCTCAAAATGACAAAACAGAAAGAAAGAAAGAAAGAAGGAAAGAAAGAAAAGAAGCAAACAAGCAAGCAAACAGGCAAGCAAGCAAGCAAGAAAGAAAGAAAGAAAGAAAGAAAAAAGAAAGAAAGAAAGAAAGAAAGAAAGAAAGAAAGAAAGAAAGAAAGAAAAGAAGCAAACAAGCAAGCAAACAGGCAAGTAAGCAACAAAGAAAGAAAAAAAGAAAGAAAGAAAGAAAGAAAGAAAAAAAGAAAAGAAGCAAACAAGCAAGCAAACAGGCAAGCAAGCAAGCAAGAAAGAAAGAAAGAAAGAAAGAAAGAAAGAAAGAAAAAAGAAAGAAAGAAAAAAGAAAGAAAGAGAGAAAGAAAGAAAGAAAGAAAGAAAGAAAGAAAAGAAGCAAACAAGCAAGCAAACAGGCAAGTAAGCAAGAAAGAAAGAAAAAAGAAAAGAAAGAAAGAAAGAAAGAAAGAAAGAAAGAAAGAAAGAAAGAAAGAAAGAAAGAAAGAAAGAAAGAAAGAAAGAGAGAAAGAAAGAAAAGTACATTTCTTTTCATAAATGCAGGATGTCGCTATTCAAATACTTTGAGCTGCTTCTTTGCAGGCAAGGCTAGTCACTTTTGTAGATGCCCTTCTTGCAACAAGCACGTTATTTGGAAAATGCCCCATCCTCTTCCTTCCTCTTCATCTCTGATGAAAAAAAAACCTGTTCTTGGAAGATTCTTGAGTTAGGAACATTTTGTTAAGTCTCACGGTGACAACTGCGACCTAAGTCATACTGCTTTTTTTCAAATCCCTGCAAATCATGATAGTGGTACCAGATTCAAGTTCCTCGCAAAAAAGCCTGTTTATTCAAGTACCAGCATGCCTGAGGTTACATATGATATACTAGTCCAGGTCAACATCTTTGTTCAACGCTACTTGGGCGCAATGGAGCCAAGGCACGCTGAAGAAAACTGTTGACTCAGTTCAAAATGTGGGACTGAGAGAGTTAATTCAGCGTTTGCAAACAGACAACAAAGGACATGATGAGAACAGAGGGCCTACACGTATAACAAAAAGATACTAATAGCATGTTACGTTGATAAACCTTGTTTATATACATAATAAACTGGTAATATATAGCGTGTGTAGGGCGTCCCTTTATATAAATCCAACGGCGCCTAGCGCGTAAAGAACATATGTATACTTCAAAATTAAAAAAAAAATGTGGAGAGCAAAATGCACTCTGTAAGATTTTTTACAGTATTTGGTGAAATTGTAAGATCGCACGGACACGTGTAACGAAGCACGCAAAATACATAGCTGGAGAGGGAGAGAGAGAGAGAGAGAGAGAGAGAGAGAGAGAGAGAGAGAGAGAGAGAGAGAGAGAGAGAGAGAGAGAGAGAGAGAGAGAGAGAGAGAGAGAGAATGAGAGAGAGAGAGAGAGACAGAGACAGAGAGAGACAGAGACAGAGACAGAGAGAGAGAGACAGACAGACAGACAGACAGATAGACAGATAGACAGATAGACAGATAGACAGATAGACAGGCAGACAGTCAAACAGACAGACTGAGGCAGAGAAGACGAGAAAGTGAAAGGATGGTATACTTAACCTTTTTACCAATTACATAAAAAACCCGCCGATATTTTCGGACCTGTATCCACTACCTGGGCAACATTCTCCACTAAGATCCATCGTTGACTCAGCGGGGGCTCTTGGCTACTGTGCCAAATAAGTAGTATGGAGTTTTACTCGATGGAGACATGTTGACCTTGAATAATCTCCAAAGTCACTTGAGTTATCTTATTTAATTCTAGTGTCAGCATGATAATTGGGAAGATTCTTGAGTGAAATTTGATATGTGTGTTGCCCTTATGGAATGCTTACGATGATATTGCAGATGGATGACCTTGAAGTCCTTTGAAGGTCACTACATCATTTTTCCCCCAAAAGAATATTCAGCAGATTTATTAGCCTATCTCGTAGTAATGGTGAACGTGAAGCTCATGGTTACTATCAAATATTAAAAGAACAGTACTGGAGGAGTTTCAATTGATGGAGTATACTTTGACCTTGAATGAGCTTTAACGGTCGAAGCCACAGTTTGGTGACATCGACTACACAGGTACAACACAAATCATTGTTTTAATCAATGCGTTTTTATTTCACGAGTCTTCCAGCCTTCTACCCATCATAAGATAATGTTAACGTAACATTAAAATATTGTTTGATATTTACAACACCAGGAGACCAGTGTGAACAGCCGGTTCTCAGGTGACTTTGACATACAACCAATAATAACCCCACATTCATCTAGGGTAACCAGAAGCGTTTCCATGTCGTTATGAAGCTTTGGCCAAGCAATATTTTTTGGTGATGAAGTTTTTATTTTAGATACTTATTTATTTAAAATATTTATTTATTTATTTATTTATTTATTTATTTATTTATTTATTTATTTATTTATTTATTTATTTATTTATTTATTTATTATTATTGTTATTATTATTGTTGTTGTTGTTGTTATTATTATTATTGTTGTTGTTGTTGTTGTTGGTATTATTATTATTATTATTATTATTATTATTATTATCATTATTATTATTATTATTATTATTGTCAGTATTATTATTATTATTATTATTATTATTATTATTATTATTATTATTATTATTATTATTATTATTATTATTATTATTATTATTATTATAATCCGGATTTAGCCCCACCCTTTCAAACCACAAATCTAAAATCACTGAAGCGTGACCAATTGAATACATTATGGAAAGATCCACTCTAGTTATTACTGTCGAGTACGAAATTAATCTGGCTGACGCATTTTGAAGAAGGAGTTGTAAACATGATTTACCGTTGCAATCTCATATGACTCACGTACAATAAGAATGTATGGATTTACCGACAAGTGCCTGAATTAAACAAAAAAAAAAAAAAAGTTTAGAATTAGAGACCAGGAGCATAACCACCTAGTGGACAACTCTGCTTGATCCATACTCAAGGTTCAATTTCGACCAAGTTTTAACACATTCTGCACGACAAATCGACAAGTAGTCGAAAAAAGTGAAATTGCGTACACAAATCGTTAGAAAGTTATCCCCCTCCCCCCAAAAAAATGCCCCATGACCTGGTGAACAAACTAAGCTTTAGGGGTGACGAGGATTATTCCTGTACAATCGTTAAGCATTCGGGCAAGTGATTTCCGATTTTTTTTTTTTTTAATTTTGCCAAAAAATAAAGGAAAACGAACAAAGAAAGTTCGACAAAGACTACGAAAATCACTGAAGCGTGACCATTTCAACACATTCATGGTAGAGATCCAACACAGATACACCCCCTGCCAAGTTTGTAGTGAATCTGGCTGGTGGCTTTGGAGACGTCAAAAATGTGACTTACCATTGTAATCCTCCGTTGCTTGCATTATGATTCATACGAATCTATACATTGACCTAGAAGTACCGAAACTGACAAAAGAAAAACACCCCCCCCCCAAAAAAAAACTTTGTTTAAAAATGTTGCAAGGAAACATTTTCACCAAGTTTGAGCCCAGTATGTTTGAGGGTTTTCGATGAAAGCTCTAAAATAAAGAAAACACGCAAGAATTCGGGACAGAAACAGAAAAACTCGTAGCTCTACCTATTAAACAAATTAAGGTCAACAAGTGCCCATTAGTGTTCCTATGCAATTTCTAAGAAATTAACCAAGCGGCTTTGTTGACGAAGATTTTTTAAGATTCATCGCCACCATGTTTGAAGTGTATCTGACAGATTAATTTGGACAAAAAGTCACAAATGTGAACTCTGGAGGACGGACTCACGGGCAAAGACCCACCGCACAATTTCAGCTGAGGTAAAAATCCTGCACTTTTACACTTTGCATTGGAAAGCACATGCCCGCTGTTGTGATCAGCAAAGCTTTCGATATATATATATATATATATATATATATATATATATGGTTCATTAGTAGTTCATCGCGATATTTTTTTAAAAATTTGATATTGCAGGTATGTTTATTTTATTCGTGATCTGTGAACATTTTTTGCTTTGCTTTGATGATAATCGCACAGACATACAGAGACAAATCCAGGCAAAACAAATTAACAGACCAAAACGGACCTTGACAGAAATGAACTTCTAAGAGCCTTGGACACATAATTATTGTGCGTTGTAGTTAATATGATAGTGCCAAGCCAGTTTGTGCAAATAAATGTTATTGTTGGATAAATCAGCTTTGAAGGTTAAAGATTCCAAGGATACTTAAGCGTGTGTTAAATAAACACAGATCCATTAAAATGGGAGTAAAAGCCTGTTGAAAGCAAAAGACGTTTGCCATGTGGCAGACATTTGTCCCATGTAGTCACTGTATGATTTACAGCACGCATTGCCTATCACCTCCATCGCACACAAGATAAGTACTGTTTTGTTCACCATCCAAAAGTCAGTATCAATACAAGGATAACGTATTGATAAAGGACTGTTGCACGTTTTAACCCCCAGGGACCTAGCGGTAATGTACAGGCATGCCATATTTGCCCGTAATTTTGCCAGCAAGTTTCTGATGTAAATGTCGTCTGCTTCTTTTCCCCCCATCTTTATGATTCACGTGATATTGGGCAACAGCTGTCCTCGGTGCATTCTGGATACTCTGGATGGATTGCGTTGCTGCATCAGTTTCCTGAGGTTAACGCTTACCACAATAAACTTGTTTGTACTGCCTGGTCCTGTTAATGTTCCAGAATGTCGATTGCAAATATATATAATAGATTCTGCAGCTTCAACAGAATATGTCAACACTATGTAAAAATACATGCTCACGCTAATTTCCGCGCATGAAACAAAAGTGTCATCCACAATTTGCCATATAATTTAAGACTCATCACTTTGCAAATATATATATAAGTCATGCAACTGTGTTTCAGAGGACACATATTTCAACAAAGAATGCAAATTAGGAGCACGTGTGACAGTTTATTAAAACAAGGTGACAACGTCGGGACTCTTGCAGCATACTTTCTGTGTGGCCGTATTTGACATTACTGGTGTTTGTTTTGGAAATAATAACGAATGTAATCTTTTGTTACCGGGAAACAGCATGTAAAAGTCTGTTTCCCCATGTTTATGAGCAATTAGCAACAACTACTTCACAATGCATCGTCAAAAGACGCACCTGAACCAATTTATGAAACAGACCAATTTAATAAAATTAAAACGTGTGAGTATCATTCTTTTTCCATTACGGCAAGACTGAATGCCTGATTTATTTTTTGCGCTATTTAACATGGCGAGCGTAAATACTGCAACTGTAAAATAAATATATGTAAATAAACTGCCACTTGTAATTGCATTTATTACACAAGTTGTGTGCAACATTTTCTAAAACTAAGCATGTGTATTTAATATTTGTTTAGCGTGGAAGGGGAATGGTTATCTTGCTATTTGGTCAAATACAAATACATGGTCATGTGATTAGGAAGTAAGAAGGGGTTTTTTTGTTTACTTTTTTTGTTTGTTTGTTGTTGTTTTCTTTTTTTGTTGTTTGTTTTTTTGTTTTTGTTTTTGTTTTTGTTTGTTTGTTTTTGTTTTTGTTTGTTTGTTTGTTTTTGTTTTTGTTTTATTTTTTGGTTTTGTTTAACACGTATCTAACTCTCCAACATGGAAGTAAATAGCACAGTTATGCCCCGTTATAAGCCCAATATCAGGCATGAGACCACCTGCCTCTACGGAAGCCTTATTTTAGGGAGAAACGACATCGGCCACTGTTAGACACAATCGGAAATCGGATGATCTCTTGACGTCTCTCCTTTATGCAGAGGTCAAATGTGGTCCGCCAAGCTTCACATATGTGCTTTTTGGGACTTCCGAAGAAACACACCTGGACGTTTGATACAAAATAAGAAAGGTGAATAAAGCACATCTCAATGTTCTTGCGGACCGATCCAAAACAGTCTGACAGCACGGAGTGTCATTGCACTGTCTTCATGATATCGTACCATGCCACATGTCGGGTGTTTCATAAGAGAATGCTGGTGCTTGTTAAAATACATTTAAGCTGTGCTGTCACTGGCTTCTTACAGAACCTATTTTGGGCTGCTTGGTCCAAAATAAAGTGTGAGCAATAAAATGTCTCTCGTAATGTTATCTATTTTTTGTTTAAATGCTCAGAACATCGACAATAGTTTCAGGCGATAGGCTTAATTTCCCTTGATATTATCCGTCAATATTGACGTATTTTTATTTCTTTTACAATATATGTTTTAAAATATGGTAATTAGTCTTACACGAATGTAATGAGGTAGGTTACAAACCTGAATCTCTAGAGGTCACCACTCGTGAAAAGACAAGATCTGTCATCTCCAAAAAAAAATTTGTGAGTCGGGAGATATCAGGTGATCTGTCTTACCATATGCAATGGCTCCTATCTGGTACTTTAGCTGGTCCAGTCTAACGCCATTGGCTGAAACAAGTTTCGAGCTGCCTTGAGATGGAATCGTACAAAAATATCTGGTAAAGAATGTGAATGAATGAATGAATCTTTATTGACTGCGCTGTTACATAAAATACAGCAATATGTCAAATATACAACATGTACACATGTAGAGTATGAAGGAAAAAAGAAAAAGAAAATCACATTAGAATATGCACAGAATCAAAAGAAAAATGTAACAAAAACAGTACAAACACGTACAGCACAGTACAGTACAATAGATACAAACGATTTACATAAATCACTAATCACCTGTAATGATAATGGAATGCAATCATCAAATTGGCACGGTGCTACATGATTACAGAGGTTTCTCTCTTAGGGCAATGGCTTTGTCCATGAAATTTTCAAATAGGTATGCAAGTTCTGTGTCATGCAGTACCATAATAAATTTACACATACTCTGATCATCATAAGAATCCGAATTACAAAATATTTGGCGTATACTCTTAAGCAGATTTTCTCTTGGATTTTGAAATTTGGTGCATGTCATAACAAAATGAAATACATTATAAAGTTCTTGGCAAGTGGCACAAACTCCCTGGCTGACAGGAACTTTGGTACGACGATTATGTCTTCCTGTTTCGATATGTAAATTATGTGCACTAATGCGTAATTTAGTTACATTGCTCATTGTTTCGAAATTTTTTACAACATCTAAATAATGTTCAAATTTAAGTTCTGTCTTAAAAGATGTTTACGCTCTCAATTTAGATTCGTTTTTTTAATCAACATTTCATTTTTCCACACCACAATGTGTAAATTGGAATTGGTTGCTGGATTTTTTTGTACACGATACAGCCCTAAATACTCAAAATAATATGAAATTGAATCAATGAATTCAACTCCACATCACACTATTTATACTTTTGGTTTCGGGCTTGAGCATACAATTCGCACGTTTACCTATGTATTACCAGCATATTTGCTATTTGCAATAATGACGGAATGACAAAGAATACCAATTGACATTATATGTTGATTAATCGAGACAAGGTCTTTTCATATGTTTCTTTTTGGTCACCTTAGGTTGTCATCCACTTCACACATGAGTGATATAGATGACAAAGACGATTTATGGCTGCACAAAATAAATCTAAGGAGCGTTTTTGTCTTTGCTGACGTGCCGTTTAATGATGCCAATAACTTGTGACAGAGAACATTATGCCAGAATCTTTTTCCATGTCTTTGAGGTAAATGATAATGATAGTTGTTGTCTTTGACTAAGGAGGTTACAAGAAAATGTCAGAGCACATCATTGATATAAATGGCAGTGATATTTTGTGGCCTTTTCAAAGTGGCAGTAAAATAAGATCTTAGTGTTGTAGGTTCAAAAGCGATACTGATAGTAATGATGATGACGACGATGATGACGACGACAACGACGATGACGACTACAATGATGATGGCAATGATGATGATAATAATGGTGACGAAGTTTCTCATGGTTAAAATTTGATACAAGTTTTCAACTCCCGTAACTGCCTTTGTTTCTCGACATATGGCGGAAATAATGTCATGATGATATAAGCTTGATGCTAACCGCTAAACATTCTCCCAAGCCTGAATTGTGTGTGTGTGTGTGTGTGTGTGTGTGTGTGTGTGTGTGTGTGTTTGTGTGTGTGTGTGTTTGTGTCTGTGTGTGTGTTTTATTTGCAATTGCTTCAATATTGGAGACTACTATTGTTCTTGCAAACGTGTAATATGAAGAGATCCCATCGTGAAAGTCCAGCTTCTGCAAGCGAACAACAGATATTTTGTTGACAATTCCTAGAAAGCATTCACCTAGGATATGTGAGTTTGATACCGGGGTTGACAAAATATTGACATATAAGGGGAATAATGTAACTAGGTACAGACCAGCAACCTTGAATCCTTGAATCAGGCCATGTTGGTAAGTGGGTATCCCTCCCCCCCCCCCCCCGTGTTTTTGTTTTGTTTTGTTTTTTTTTCGTTTTGTTTCCGTTTGCTTTTGTTCGTTTTTTGTTTTATTGTTTAGGGTTTTTTTTTTGGTTTTGTATTGTTTTTTATTTTGTTTTGTTTTGTTTTGTTTTTTTGTTCTGGTTTTGCTTGTTTGTCTTTGTTCATTGTACCTTGGGGTATATTTTAGAGAATAGGTTGTATACGTTTTTAAAAGTGTCAGGCACTGCGTTCATGTCATCTGACAGACACCTCTGTCGAGACTGCCAATAATAAGTAAATAGTCAATGTCTGTTGCGTTCCTGTCCGTACGAACTTCTAGTGGAAGGCTACCTACACCGCGAAAGGCTCTGTCAGGTCAGCACGACCTGTGTGCGCTAGGATGCAAAGCCTTTATAACATGAAAAGCAAAGGATACATATTGATATTGCGTGTTTTATCCCTACATACCATGTGGCCGGCAAATCATTCCCTAATGATCGCACCGGGAACCGAAAAATATACGATGTCATTCGGAAATATAAGAATACGAACAGCAGGGATGGACACACGGCAGCAAATCTTTCAATTAGATTACAAAGAAGCCACAATATAGTTTCTGCCCATTGGTACATTTCTGCATCCATCTTGTTAGCAGGCCAATGACGTTAGCGGGAGTGAAAGTTAGATCCAGATGACACTTTTTCTTGACACGCTGATTGATTCCACCTGCCGGATCTTCTGAAAACTAAGATGCAGAACTAAACTCCAGGATCATAATTTCATGCAAAAATTTGTTTTCATAGCATAAATGACCTACTTGTATGGTTGCATGGTTTAAGGTGAATGTCATTCTAAATTCTATCATCTGGATTCTGTCCAGTTATCTATCGATTTATATTGATGAACAGCAGCTTACTTCGTAAAAAGGAGGTTCACAAGGCCCAGAGGGATCGTCGAATTGGAAATGCGTTCAGTTTATGTGCAGTCGTACTTCCGTGTTTTTAAGACACAAAACTTTTACAGTTTCTTCAATGCTTTCATTCGATTTTCTCTCTCACGTCCTAAACTCAATTGCTGTTTTGTTGCTTTGTTTTGCCCATCACCTATGCAATATGAACTTGACTAGGCTCACAAACATATATTTTTTTTCTTTTTTTGGAATTTTAGATTTTCATATTAAAATGAAAAAGCTTACTCTTACGATAAGATGAGAAAACGTACCATGTGAAATGACTGTGCTAAAGGGGACATTGATCGTGTTGAGTGACAGGCAACTTAAGTGAGGTCGTAAAATATATTGTTCTGGTTCATTTCAGGGCTAAAGTACTGATAATCCATGTTTTTATCCCTTGTACTTTTCAACTGGATCCCAACAAAAAAAATCCCTCAGAACTCTCAGTGCATAGGTCAAAAGATCACTAACTATCTAGTTTTTTACCATTTCTATTAAAAATGTTTTGCCGTAACAGGTGCTTAACAGCGCCTTTGAAACAGACACGTGGTGCCCGGTGCTGTCAGCAAGAATAACCTCAGCCCCGTGCAGGTTAACAGTCTATTTCGGTCCCTTTTCACGTGACCACCAAGCTGTTAATAACGCATTACGCACTGTGCTACTGCTCCAAGCAAGGTAACATTATATCTAACATCTGAGAAAAGTACTGGCCTCGCAGTTATCACCATATTTTTAATGGACACCAGGAAAAACAAGTAATGGCCGATATCATAAATTGACGGTAACCCAACATTTGCTGCACTCAAATTCATTGCTTGAGAACTTTTTTCGTGGAACACCGGATGAAACTGTCAAACAATAAGTAATGGAATTTTAACTTATGCATAGCGTGGAACAGAGGTCCGTCGAGAAATGACCTCCAACAAACAGCTAAACTAAACATCAATTATGACGATTTTTTGCAGCAATCTGACACCCGAATGTAAAACGCTTCTGACGGCAAGCCGCTGCTTGACGTTGATGGAACTGAAAGCTGCGTGAATGCTACGAGGTCTGCCTCCCTATGCTAGGCTTTTGTACACATAAGATTTTCATACCTCAAATCAAGGTTCTGAAAATACTATATTTATAGTGACATTTGTGAATTTGCAGCTCTTTTGCTAGGAAAAACAATATGTGCATAATTTACATCCCAACTTTTTTTTGTGGCATTTGTTGACAGCTATGGGCTGTTGGCATGCATGCATGAATAGTTGCATCGCTGTATATTGCAAAGTGGTGGACCTTATGCTTTGCACTCACCTGAAATGAGCCAGGCAAATATTGCTAATCTGTTCAAAATTACCAAACTTTATGCATTATATGTTACCCTGGAGTGATTAATAAAGGCTGAAGGCAGACTACAATTGCGCAGGTCGAACCCTCGGATATACCAAACAGTTACATGATGCTACTTTTTATGTTTTTCAAATGGATGATAAAATTACTCGAAGTAGGCTCTATCATGGCAACAAACACTTATTGGAACAGCAATTTTATGACCCTGTTACTCTTTATGGCACGTTTTGGGTTATTTATTTTTCACAATATTTGGAAAAGAGTAACTCGAATCCACTATGACTCGGTCACCGAAGTGCTAGGATGGTAAGGAGGTGGGTGACTCAGTTTAGGCTTCTTTTTTTTCAAACATTAAAACGGGTGATTTTAAAAATCCACCCACAATTTTCGCGTTATCGGGCATACAACATTAAGATATATAAACTTGCAAGCAGTATCGCAAATTAAAATCAGACTAAATCCATATTTTTTATCCTGATGCATTGTATTTTTATGGTTAAATTAGAAAATCCAGCGACAACATATTTTTGGCCATGCTACATTGAAAACAAATCGCTTTGCATACATAAATGTATGGACACA
This sequence comes from Hermodice carunculata, assembly GCA_964020975.1. NCBI lineage: Eukaryota > Metazoa > Annelida > Polychaeta > Eunicida > Amphinomidae > Hermodice > Hermodice carunculata. Next base: position 103,711,111 of record OZ026616.1, on the reverse strand, counting down.
TGCATGCACGTGCATATATATATATATATATATATATATATATATATAGATAGATAGATAGATAGATACATAGATAGATAGATAGATAGATAGATAGATAGATAGATAGATAGATAGATAGATAGATAGATAGATAGATAGATAGATAGATAGATAGATAGATAGATAGATAGATAGATCATACATGTATAGAGTTAAAACTAATTTACCCAGGAGTCTGTATAAATTAAGTATAACTTTAATCTACAATATCATCCAAAACATGAAGTTCACAATATTTGATTGCTAATCTATACATTCAGGACCGGACAAAAATCTTGGACTTGATAGATTTTACTTTTAAATGATGTATACATATCGTGCGATGGATTACGAAGTCATTTACAGTTATATGGATTTGGCCATATGTTGGTTTATACACTGTACTATCGTTCATTGTCCATGGATTTTTTGACCGACCATTCTGCCATACCGATTATGTTGCTTTTTGAAAACATTTAAAACATGTACATCTGTAAGCAGGCTTACTTTTCACACCAATATTAACCTTTAAAGTGCTGATTTAAGATTGATTCAACAGTCTTCATCGAGACAATTTTCCCGCATTGCGCTCAAAGCGTCTCGAGGAAAGCTGTTGACTAAGACTACTTTTTGCTTTAGACTAGTTTTGCTGTATTTGAATGAAAGGTATCTCATTAGGATTTTGAATCTTTTAACCATCATATGTTTAACGGTAATGAGAAAACAACTATAGCAGCGATTAGCACTTTTAGGGTTAAGGTTTAATAATTGTAATGAAAGGGTGGCATAGTTAACATTTCCTTGCAAGGCCGTGCTTTGAGCGATTTTTAATTTCCTCATGACAATTGCGCACATCAAATGGCCATCTGCCGTTCTCCTTGCCTTTTGTCTACAGAAATATAATTCATAGTAGGCCAAAATGAACATGTCGTGCGAAAAATGTATGTTCGTTGACATGAATGAAGAATGTACAGCAACCTCTTGAAACCCAGAATCAGATTCAGGTTCCGTAGTTCGCACCAAGGACTCTGTGCTGGGGAAGGAGTATATGCATTCGTCGTGCCTACGGGGAACCAAATTTCTGCCAGTTCGTTTGTAAACAAAATAATCAAAGGACGTTTTAGCAGAAACGACCGATGACTTGACACGCACACGCTTTGATGATAACAGCCTCCTGACGTACGCGTGCTTTGACATAAGCCCTGTCCGAAACATGATTTCTGAAAGCAACCGAGCTCGTTAGAGTATGGGAAGGAGGTATTCCCGTTTAAAGTAAAGTAAATCTGCACACAATGGGAATTCCAAGTACGTTCTTCAAAGTCAACCTCAATGTGACCAACTTTTTGCGGAAAGGTGCTTTTCATTGTAACTTGTCAGAAAATCACATTGTAAAAATAGAATTTTGCCTTGCGAAAACATCGAATTGCTTCTTTTGATTTCAGCAAGAAAGCAGAAAAAAATTGATGAAAAAAAAGACATTCTTGCATTGAAACAATTATACATGTTTTTCTTCCTTTGTCTTAAGTTGTGTTTTCTTATGTTTGCTTTATCCTCCAGGTGTCTCTTCCTTTCGCCCATCTACCCTCTTTTTTTCCTTGCGTTTTAATTCTCTCTTTCACCTTATCCTCTGTCAATTCTTGCCGCTGCACCCGTGTCTGTGTTTTCCGATTTGTTTCAGTCTAGCCACACTTTTTTCCTTCCATTCTTTTGTTTATGTGACCATATATCCTCTTAGCTCTCTTTTTCTTCTTTCGTCTCCTTTTCGTCCTGTTTCCATTTCCTTCTTTCTCAATTTGTTTTCTCTTATTTCACTCTTGCCTTTCTTTTCTTACTAATCCCAATTACTTTTTCACACCACAATTGTGGTTTGAACGAAAAAGCTTAAAAGCTTACAACTATGCTTCATGTGTATCTTCGAGGAAAAGTGCACGAAACTGTTTATCTTTGATTAGAGACGTCTGGAGTACGATGGATCAAAATCCTAGTACTAGTAAGCTGATCCCAAAAGTAACAAAGGGATGTATGGCCGAAGGCTGCATCATACTTTGTGACCACATATTGGTAAAGTGTAAATGGGAAATAGTTGAATTATTTATTCTTCAAATGGGTCAAGTTGACCAAGATGGATACAAAGTGTAGTTTTGAATTCAGTGAAAAAACCCGTGAATTATACTTTTGGATGTAAGCTGTTGTTATTTTTTTTTCAAACAAACAGTTAGCTGACAATAGGGATACAGGTCCAATTATTCGTCTAATGAATTAGGAATTAGGGCTGTATAGGGTAATGATGTCTACAACGGGGTTGAATACCTGGAAATATTACAAACACCTGGGTCATCAAGAAGCAGCTAATTTACCCGCAACGTAGCTTCACAAAGAGAGAAAAAAAGTATACCAAGCACCACGTATAATTCAAAACAACGACTTTGAAGCCCAAAGTTCGATCACTAGGAAAGGTCAGAATTAGCTCTAAGGTGTGTATTTGCCCCAATACACAACTGAATACACACACATTTGGAGGGCTAGAGCTGTGTATTCCCATTAGTTTGAATGTTAAAGTAACTTTAAATAAACCAGGCGCTTATGTAGCTGTGGTTTATTTGTTATTTTTTGTGAGGTATTTAGTTATGCATCTAGATTTTATTGTCTGAAATGTGGCGTTTCTATGTGCAGTAGTTTTCAAGTTATTAAGTTGCAAATTACAATGTGAAGCAATGGAAATACATCACCCTAGCCCTCTACTGACTGCAGCGCCCTCTTTTAAGCAGTCCTTAAACCTTCTGTTGTTGCCCGTGAATATTAGCATTCACAGACCCCGGTCCAGTAGGATTTGGGTACCCGCCGTTTTGCCTAGCAATCAGCTGGGTACCGGTGTACCGACGAAGCTCTACTCGCAGTGTTCAGTTTTCATTCATAGATACTTGTGGTATAATTGACACAAAATTCACTGCAAAATACAAAAATATTTTGGCCATTTTTTCATGTCTGCGCGCACGGCTTAAAGACACGTCTGTCTCGACAAATGATTTTAGTAACTTTCTGTTTTGTAGCCAAGCTGTGGTCGTCTGTGCTGCATACATTGTACACTTCTTCTTCTTCTTCTTCTTCTTCTTCTTCTTCTTCTTCTTCTTCTTCTTCTTCTTCTTCTTCTTCTTCTTCTTCTTCTTCTTCTTCTTCTTCTTCTTCTTCTTCTTCTTCTTCTTCTTCTTCTTCTTCTTCTTCTTCTTCTTCTTCTTCTTCTTCTTCTTCTTCTTTTGCCAGTAAAGCTTATATAACTTGAGTAATTACATGTGCGAAACCAGCCTACACATTGTGTCGGTTAACGTGGCGCCAACATGTCTCTTGCTGAGTGGTTCATGTCCCCAGACTTTCACAGGCTGAGCGCGTGGGTTGTATTTACCACTGAATACACGTGGAATTTGTGGTCTTCGTGTTGCATCGTTACTAATCTGTGTCAGCGTTCTGTATATATTGTTTATAAAAGGAACCCCAGCCCCACCAATCTAAGACAAAGCAGGGCACATATGAGCTGCACCCTGTATATACATGCCTATGAACACCCTGTATATACATGCAAGAATGGTTTGACGCCAAAATTAAGTTGTATTCAGTTTGGCGTCATCTATTTGACAGGATAATTTTCTAATCAATACAATATTATACACTTTCAAAATAGTGTAAGGTAGTATTAATGATATTGGTATCGCACTTCGCATATGTACATAGATATTGATATGCAGTTTAATGCTTAAACGCTACTGGAAGAAATAGCATAAAGCGATCTGTAGATTTTAGATAAATTGCGAAAGCGATCTTAGAGGTCAATGCAGCTTAAATGTTAATGCATATAAGTATATCTGCCGGAAGGACCCTTAAACAAGGACTATTTCCCATAACAATTGTCAATTAGAAATACTGGAATACTATGGCCAGAAAAGTGATTTTAAAACCACACAAGGCGACATCCAAGAACACACCTTTACGAAATAATCGTTGATGTAAAGATACAAGTGCCTTTATCTCGATAACATAATTGGGTATTTTAAGACGAAATTTGATAAACTTTACCTACAGTTTTTTAAAAACATTTTGGGAGTTAAAATTGGTGCAGAATTGCAAATCATAGCCCCAACACATTCTTATTTGATGCATACAGATGTAATTGCGAAATGCCATTAGATAAATCTGATTAGTTACGAACTGTTAAGATAACATTGCGTGAAATTGGTTGCGAAGATACTTGGTTGAATAACCGTGATGAATTTGGTGACTTTCCTATAAATTTGATTCAGGACTTATCAAAAGAAAAAAAATGATTCAGTGGCATTAAGATTTTGCTTTGCAGCCTAATCCGGACAGAAAATTGAGAACTTACTCCAAATTCAAAGCATCATTTCAATTAGAAACATATTTGATTGTTTTAAAAGACGCAAATTTGAGAAAAAATATCCCAAAATTGAGGATAAGTGCACACAATTTGGCAATTGAGACTGGACGGCATACAAGACCGAAGAAAACACCTGAAGAGAATAGAATATGCGATAAATGTGCAAAAAATCGAAAATGAGTATCATTATATTATGGAATGTGAGCAATTTGTTGAAATTAGGAAAATATTTTTTAGAAATATGTCAGACATATTTGTCAATTTTGAAACGTTGAATCACGAAGATAAATTTATAATGTTGATGACTGCTGATGATTCGGAAACGTGTATGGAAATGGTAAAATTTAATAAAAAGACGGTAAAAATTAGGGGTAAATTGCAAGTACAAGATGATAAATATAGACCACTGTAACACCATATGACCTCTTATTTTGTGACACAACTTATTTGTATTGCGACATTTGCAGCATCACATCATTGTAATGCTGATTGTACTTGCGTGAATTGTTTTCTTTCTTGTTGTTTACCTTATTAGTGTGATGCTGATTGTACTTGCGTTAATTGTTTTCTCTCTTGCTGTTTACCTTATTATTGTGATGCTGATTGTACTTGCGTGAATTGTTTTTTCTCTCTTGCTGTTTACCTTATTAGTGTGATGCTGATTGTACTTGCGTGAATTGTTTTCTCTCTTGTTGTTTACCTTATTAGTGTGATGCTGATTGTACTTGCGTGAATTGTTTTCTCTCTTGTTATTTACCTTATTATTGTGATGCTGATTGTACTTGCGTGAATTGTTTTTTCTCTCTTGCTGTTTATCTTATTATTGTGATGCTGATTGTACTTGTGTGAATTGTTTTCTCTCTTGTTGTT
>OZ026616.1:103668333-103700833 GCA_964020975.1 Hermodice carunculata | reverse complement strand
AAATTGCTTGGGCAAATTTCAAAACGGTTCGCGTCAACTCCTCATAAATCAGCGGCGATTGGTAATCGTCAGGCATTGTGATCTCAATTCAGAGACTTCTTTTTGAGGTCCTTATATTAAATCAGATCCAAGTATTTGCTGTTCACTATGGATATTATCACAGTTGGCGATGTTAATCAGCTACGTCCACCTTTATGACTAATGATTTCCGTGTAGCAAATTAATAGAGAAAACCAGTGAAGTCTAAAATGTACGGCGGAATTTGCCTCTCTCACATAATTTGAATAATACCCCAGAGTTAATCAGAGAAGTAACACTGGTAATTTTTCATGAATTGCTGTCAACCATGACTTTGGTGTCTTTCTTTTCGTTCGAAAAAGTCATTATGATCCTGGGGAAAATCTATATCTGCAACATATAGAATGTCGGCATTCATCTTAGCTGGCATTTACTGTATCATCTTCATTTTGCATTTTACAAACAGCCAATGCATAACATGTATTCACATTTACAGCTGTATGGCACACCAATGCTGATACCAAATGGCCTGTCTTCCAACAATTTCCAATTTCAAACATCAATGTGATTAAATTTATCTATATTTAAATAGTGTGTGACAAATGATATTTATGCTTACAGAAGTAGCACAGGAAACAAAGATATTGCGAAAGAATTCATGATGGATGTAGTCCCAAAACAAATGAAAGCCCGTGCTCAAGCAATGAATATTGTGCAATATACAGTTAACTAAACACGTCTTTTTCCCATTTAATTCCAATTTAAATACGTTATTGAAGCGAATATTTAAACTACATTAATGACAACTTGCATAAACCCATAAAATAAATCTAAGTCGTATTTTACCTAATCTTTGGCAGGAATTCGATTTGGTATTGATGCAAGCGGTAAATACTCATTAGGTTTGGATATAGACATTATTTTAAGCTTGGATTATTCAGTAGATATTCTACACGCTTTTCAAAAGTATGCATTTTGAAAACTCTTTCATATACTTCAAAATGATAATCCTGAGGCGTGTCTGCGGAAAACATTATTTGAGCTTCGAAAGACTCTTAACAAGCAGGAAGATAAAATGGCTGACCGGACAGACACCCAACATGCACTAAACTCGTGCTGTATTTCGGTCAGGTTCGATCGCTATGTTTTAGTGAAAGCATGCTCCCTGAATTCATCCCGAAGACAAGCGGCCAAATCAGCCTTGCAATCTTTCACTGTACACGTAAAGTCTATCTCCGGCAGTGATTTCTTTCTAACATTAACGCTCTGCTGTTATTGCAAGTCAGTCGCAAACGTATTACAAGACTATGATTTATTATCAGGGAGTTCTTGAAGCCCTCAGGAAGCCCTGCCTTTTTGTAAATTGCAGTCAGCATCAACGGTACAAAGGGCATCGATTTGGCATAATGCTTTATTCAGCATTGTCTTCTTGTACATTTTCACCGGATCAGTATCCTTTATAGCCGAAGGTATGGGGATATAAGTAGTTAGGTTTTGACTGTCACCCAGGCGGTGAGTAAGAACATTGAAAAATGCTAGCCAATGCAACTTATTCCAAAACCTGTTTAGAATGAGACCTGGTCAACATTTTTTTTTTCGCCAAGGCAAGTTGTTTATATTTGAAGCATGCTATACTGATATGTCCATACAATTCTTACAACAAATAACATATATGTATATTCCATGATAAATCTAAGTTTTCAAAAAGAACTAAAACCAGTGATAATTTAGATCAATGTGCGTTTGGGTAATTTGGGTGAGGATGTATTAATAAACACTTGTACGTAGCAATATTAGACCACAATAGGATACATTAAGTATTATATAAGCCACCCGTTCGAAATGAATAACTGCCTATACATGTCATAGTGTTACATAATCATTCATTTGGGCAATGAAGAAATTTATTTGGAATGACTTCTCCCGGAAATGTTTTTAGAGGCACCGTCATCTAGGCTGATTTTGGTGGTTAATTTAGTGATTGGTTGGTAAATATGTCATATAACGGAGGTGGAAATGAAAAAAATTGAAACAATTTGTTGGCAACTTTGGTTATTTGAATTGGTGCAAGAATATAGATTCGATCCTTTTACGCAGTCATAAATATCGATCAGATTGTTTTTTTCTTTAAAGTTACATTTTAAAGGCACATTGTGTTTAACACTCTCGTGCTTCTGGCGGGTGGAAAAGAGGGCTGAAGTTCCTTGTAATCAAATTGCCATGTACAGGTAGATTGGTATTATTCCAGGTGACCTGTCGATTGGTCCAGAGTTTACCGTATCAACAAACTATCTGCCAGCTAGATCGAGTAGAAAAAAATATAAATGTATAAAGACAGTAACAGCTAAGGTAGGTGACGTCTTGGACATCTGCTTATAAAAGCTAGGCTTAGTACAGACTTTGGTTAAGTAGCCTGGAAGAAAATACTGCACGTAAGTACATGGGTTAGGTAAAATAGGTTACCTGGATACCCTTTTCAGGAGGGATTCTCAAACACCCCGAGGGGTAAAATGACAAGCAAGCACAAGATCACTCCACCTTGTGGATTCAGTTGCCGACTATGGCTTGTGGCTACCTTGCAGGAATCATAATCGTGACTGCCCAAGCGAGAAGATAGTGCGCATGGATGACGTCATAGTTTCGGTGTGTCTTTGTTTCCAAGCGACCTTGGGCGGCATTGTGCAAGTCAGCATGTTTGGGAAACTATAAAACGTAGCCTCCAACATCCATGAATATATCTCCGAGCTTACAAAATTCATGGCTCAGCAGAGAACGACTCGACACGCTATAATTGTTCACATGAATGATGACATCTGGATCTTGTTTAAAAAGGTAGTTTTCAGCACATGTCTTTACGGTGCGATATTCCTATTCGCCATCCTGATCAGCGTACTGAGCGACTGGCTTGCAGTCCTGCATGTACCTCTCGCGAAGCTCCGTGAGGTATGGTTTTGTGATCCTGGTTACCTGAATCGGTAACTGGATTTGGAAAGCAGAGTTTCTCTTGTGTGCCGAAACGCGATCATCAGACAAGTTGCACTACGTTATATCGCATATCGTAATATCGTCACTTCTACATACAGAATGGCGATACAGAAATTAATCCGAAATAATACAACATCGTTACTTTATGTTCTAAAGATGTTGCCTGTAAGCCCCTGGCCTGTTAGGCCAAGAATGCACGGTAATACGCCAAAAAAATCTTGCTAAAAGAAGTCTGTTAACACTGGTTGAAAGTAGAACTCTTGCAAGCCAGCAAAGTTTTAAAAAATGCTGCCTCAAAGAAGCAAGTTAATGGAAATGAGTTAATCTAAAATATTTACCCATATAACACCATTCATCTCCTGTTAAGGCAATTTTTGAACTCGTCAGTGAGTGCCACAAACAAAAGACATGTATGGACACAGGGGGGAGAGAGAGAGAGAGAGAGAGAGAGAGAGAGAGAGAGAGAGAGAGAGAGAGAGAGAGAGAGAGAGAGAGAGAGAGAGAGAGAGAGAGAGAGAGAGAGAGAGAGAGAGAGAGAGAAGAGAGAGAGAGAGAGAGAGAGAGAGAGATTATACAATAATACAGACGACATTTATGTTACCGGTGCTCGAACTCGAAAGCCGCTAAGAAAATGAGCCGACGGAGGTTTATCCTCCATCCCGACAAAGTTAATGAAATTGTTTTGGGGCAGCAAAAATGTTGTGCCACTTTATCATCATCATCATCATCATCATCATCATCATCATCATCATCATCATCATCATCATCATCATCATCATCATCATCATCATCATCATCATCGTCATCGTCATCGTCATCGTCATCGTCATCGTCATCGTCATCGTCATCGTCGTCGTCGTCGTTATTAATATTGCTATTATTATTATTATTATTATTATTATTATTATTATTATTATAATCTTCATCATCAGAAAAAGTTGGGCAAAGACACTAATTTCTGACTGACAGTTCTCGTTGGTAGTGCGGTCAGGCAAGTGAAACACGTGATGTTTTCTATTGACATGTATAAGTTAATGCCAACCATTTTTTTTTCGTTTGAGTTCGAACGGATTTGAACAGGAAAGAAGATGTTGGTGACATGACTGCAAGTTATTGGTCGATGTCAGGAGTCAAGCTATTTTAAACTCAACAAAAGCTCCAAATGGATGGGAAACTAAGGAGAAAAACTGCTTGAATATTTCGGTGCGCCTGGTGCCTGTAAATTTGTCCTAGTGCATTTAATACTAGCAAGACGAAGGATGATTCACTGTCTCTGGGGCTAATCACAGCCAAAGCTAAGCGCGCTAATCATCTGCAATACTGACTTCGACATTTGTCCTGCAAATTGGCTTTCCTTGTAGAAGACATTTTGTCCTGATACCACGCGTCTTACCCATTATTGACATGATTGAAACCTGAGTGATAATTGAACTTTATGTAAATGCCACCTACTGCAATCATACTCATATATTGTACACAGAAACGAAAAACAATCCCATGAAAGATAGTTTCTGCGCTACACACTAAATTGATATTGCCCGACTGAACACAGACTACTCTTATAAATGTACGCAAAGACTACCGCGGTATCGATACACAGCCGTTTTCAACAATGTAAACATTATACGCTTCCTTTAATGCCAGTAAAACAATGAAATCTTTGAATACGTGCCCATCTGCCTGCCCATAGATGGCTTCAGACATTCATATATGACAGGTCAAGTATTTGGCTAGATCAAAATGGATCCTAAATAAATCACGAACTTGCAGGAACCACGATGCTACATTAACGCGACTGAGACAAGTCTTGAAGACTTTAATCAATAGATGATATCAATTGTCAAGATAGGTCACCTGGTGTCTCTTGACATTTCCGATTGGCCAGGAGAGGTTATGTGTTCGTTCCAATCAGACGTGCGATCTGGAGGTTCCAAGAGTGTGCACCTTTGTTTTATGAACAGTCAATCTGTAACGAGCAAACCTCATATAAGCGAGGGTGTAATATTCGTGAAGAGCAAAACGATTAGTTGCCAAAAGAATAATAACACCTTCTTCTGGTAAGCCGGTTGTCCCGTATATGAAAACAAAAAAAAAACAAAAAAAAAAACAAACCAAAAAAAAAAAAAAAAAAAAAACCCACCCCCCAAAAAAAAACAAAAAATACAACCCCCAAAAAATACAAAAACAAAAAAACAAAAAAAAAAAACAAAAAAAAAAAACAAAAAAAAAACAAAAACAAAACAAAAAAACAAAAAAAAAAAAAACAAAAAAAAAAAAAAACAAAAAAAAAAAAAAAAAAACAAAAAGAAAGAAAGAAAAAATTTCAGGCAAAAAAAAGTCGGCAAACTTTACATGCAAGTGAGTGGGGACTTGAATTGAGATCCCCCACAGCCTCGTTCTGGTTTCTGCCACCAGAGGTCAGTAGTGCTCCAAATATGGCAGGAACTTTTGAATAGGATGTATTGTCAAACTTGTTTTCCAGCGATGGTGGTGATACGTGGATACACCGATTTTGCGCAACCAAAAAAATAACAGCTTTGCTTTTTGTAGTGATTCTCTTACCAGCAAACACAAATCAGGCTCAAAGGTGCAAATAAATATTACAGCCTCACATTATTTTGGACAATGAAACACATTTGTATGAATTAAGCATTAGCAGAAGGCATTTTGGGTATCAGAATGTTATCCGCTAATAATAGTTCTTATTTTAATTAACGCTAGACAAATAGCCTAAACATACGTCACACTATTGATGCATGTGGCCATACGCTTGTAATCACCGCCTGCACGATGATATAAGCTAGACGAATACCCCCTTTCCCCCACCAAGCTCTTTCTCAGAGCCGTCAGTCCGTTTGCTTATATATATATATATATATATATATATAGATAGATATATAGATAGATAGATAGATAGATAGATAGATAGATAGATAGATAGATAGATAGATAGATAGATAGATAGATAGATAGATAGATAGATAGATAGATAGATAGATAGATAGATAGATAGATAGATAGATAGATAGATAGATAGATAGATAGATAGACAGACACACATTTAGGTGTGTGCGTAAGCATGTGTGTGTTCTTGAAAAATAGCAAGGAAACAAGATTTGTTAGTGCTGACATTATAAGCAACTTTAAAAGAGGTTTTGCTGAGGAGGAAAACGCCACAGATTTACGTTCGGGAAAGGAGTGTTTTGACAACAGTCATAGCAGTTAGATTATGCAGACTAAACAAGCGAAAGTATAATGGCGATACCGTTGGATTACGGAAACAAAAACGTGCAATATCTAAGGTCATCCCTGCGATGACGGTGACATGCTATATCTTGTTGACTGAATGACAAATGGAGGCTGGTGATGGTGACATCGCCGGTGAAAGTTGTACCAGAAAATATGCCAGAGCTCAGGTAGTTTGTACCTGAGTTTGAAGCGCCATGCGAGCGACTTGTACTTGTACTGTAGGGCTACAATACCCCAATTTCTATTTCAGAATATCAGCAGCTAAATTCGGTCCACCTGACGCCACTGTCTGTCCTATGGTCATTTTCATAATAATACAGGCGCAAATACCCAATAAACAATTTCACATCATGACAAATAAACACATTTTGTTAACAAGAGGCCGTGAAAAGGGTGACGTGGTCCCTGATGGTTGCCCGCAACTGGAGATCCAGATGCAATTGACAACAGAGTGACGGTAATGGCACAAATATCAGAATTGAAAAAACAAATATGATAAGATAACCAACTATAAAGGGATGCAGTATTTCAGCCAACGCTTCACTTCGCAAGTTTGATCCGCAATTGTTACTTTATCTGTGCCGTTTTCCGAAGTTCCAAATTGATATAAATATTATTTGACAGAAAACGCCCATGAACACACTTTTTCTTATTATCTACCGTAAGTTCTCCGCTCGTCACTGTTTATATCACACCAGCTCGGACATTTAATATGTAATTACCAAGCTTACGCGTATGGCAGCGTCTCTTAGAATATGGAATGGTCGCCTACGAGCATAACAGGGCAGACATGTAAATTGATGAAATAAATCAGACAGATGAAAACAGTTAACAGTATACGCGTAATAAAGATCATTGATTGTGACCTTCTTGTCTTCCTTCAGGTGATCACATGTTACGATAAAGAAATGAAAGATGACAAGAGCACGAAAAAGGTGAAGTCCAGTCCTACCGTAATCTCTACATTTGTATGAAAATCCACTGCGTGGTTTGCATTCTAGCTCGACATACCTACGGGTCAATGTAATTTCCCCTAAATGGCCTTGATAAAAGAGCACCTCAAAACAGTAGTGAACTACTGGCCTTACTGGTATTTGATTAATGTGTAGATGAATACATCTTTTCATTTAGTCATGATAACGAAATCGTTAACATGTCGCGATGAAGAAACCACCGGCAAATGACCGTCATTATTAAAGCATTATGCAAATGAGGTCATTAGGTGCCATAGCAAAATGTTCATCAGGATTGAACTTGTATGCAAATAAGGCCCTTAGATGTCAAAGCAGAAGGTGCAAAACATCAGTTACACGTCCTGGTGATACAGACAGCGACAAGGAATGAGGACGATATACGTGATTGAAGATACAAGTTTTTGAGGATCGTCTTTGTTGCTGAGCCACAGTGTGGCAGAGGAGGCTTTATCAAACCCAGACGTTGCCATCCATAATCCATATCTCTATTTCCATTTTCATCTCTTTGCTGCCTTGTAATACATCACAACAACGAAGGGCGTGTGATAAACCTCTTATCGGGTGTTTTGCGGGACACGGGGTTGCGTGGGGATGACAATTGTACATCGATCCCTATTTGGAGAGGAACTTATTACCATATGGCTAGAAAAGCTACATTGGCTGAATTGGCGTTACCCTGAGTACATCATAAGATATAATATTCTCCTAAAATGGAAATACTTGTGCAGCAGATATTACAGGGGCATAATATACTGCGTTATAAAGGTGTTCATGGATTCGATGCTTGATAGAGGCTTTTTGATAAGATTAATTTCTATTTAAATGTAATAATCACTTAAAGCCAATGTATTAGGCTTATAATTAAGTGGCAGGCCTACCATGTCTCCTTTCATCTTTGGTACAAATGAAAAAATTTGGGTTTTAATTGGTTAGACTTATATGGTTTGGGAAAAACTGTCTAGCTAATGAAGAATATTTCAAAGGTTGAGAGGACCTGTTTAAAATCATCTGTTGCTTCTTATGGGTGACTGCATGTCTCAAATCAGGGGTGAAATTTATATCTTCACACTGGTTTTGAAAGGTGCTTGTTGATGATTTGGCAATTCTTGAATATCTGCCTTTTGCTGATTTAAGTTTGCTTTCATTGTTGGATTAAAATTTATGAATATGGGTAATGCTTGTCTGAACTGTTAGAAGATAATTGGTGAAGGACAGAATATATATAGGGCGAGTCTGTGGTTGCGCTGTTTCACCTTGAAAAAGATGTCATTTTATTATCAGGAAAGACGTTTTTTTCAGTTCAATTAATCATCGGAAACTAATTGGACCTAAAAGAGCGCTGGTGATTCACTGACTCCCGTTAGTGGGTAAACGATGTTGAGTGTGTTTCAGCACGAAAGTGTGGTCTGAACAAAGATGATGTTGGAAATAATAAATATATGTTATGACCATGACGCCCTGATGAGCGGTCACATTTAACCCGTTTTTTTAGTGTAAAATCCCAAAGTATGAGGACTTACAGCCTGCATTCTTATTAAAGTTTTGTATTCCACGAATTCTTTTACCTGAGATAGATTCTGAGATATTACACATAGGTATACATCATTATGTATACGTCAACCGTTATGTTTGAGAAGTTACACACTAAAGATGTTTTATGGGGTCGCCATTTCACCGTGATCTAGATATACAAGGAAACTGGGGACACTTAGGGAGACCACATTTACGTTAACCGTTATGCTCGAAAGGTTACAAAGATATTTTAACCCTTTCCCCCTCAAACCGGCCGAAACCGGCTGGTGGTCAAATGTCGTCTGCTTCAGTGTTTTCAACTATGTTCAACTGTAATGACAAAGAATTTTGACTGAGAATTGTATATGAACCCTATCAAGATCACAGGCCCCAGGTCAACAACTTTCCTTGGCATGAGTTGGGCACTTAGTGCCCAACTCATGCCAAGGGAAGTTGTTGACTCAAGTGTCAATTCAAAGGGGAAGGGTTAATGGGATCGCCAGTTTACTCAGATAAGCGTGTGTAAGAAACGTCAGGACATATAAGGTGACCGCATCATCAGGGTAATTGTATCACATTTAGGACCACAGACGAGGGAGCAACGAGTGGACACCAACTGTTTCTCTTTCACAGAATTCAGACAAAGATTGAGGCTATTGCCAGCCGGTTTTCTGCTGTGCCTGGTGGGGTGGGTGGATGTATAATATAATAGTCACTATATAGAGAGACTTGTACATTCACTACAAAGAGATGTAATGATGTTTAATATTGACAGAAGATGTTGGACCATAAGTTAATAATGTATGTGCGTCCATACATCAGTTGGATTCTATATACACTGGTATTAATACATTTTATAAGATAAATGTTGTTTTGACACATGGTGGAGTAATTGAGGTTATGAAAGAATTCTTTGCAGGCAAAGTCATAGACCAAACCTAATTAAAGGCGAAATAGTACCTGCAGTTTTTTCCATATATATCTGGACTACGTCTGTCATTGTTTCATTTGGAAGAAGAGAAAACCTAATTCCCCACGAATGGAAACACAACCTTCTGTCTCTCTGCAAATACATATAATGGTTTCAAAGACGATGTGAACAATTACTGCAGCTATAAGTTACTCTTTTCTATCATGAATAAGAAAATGTATATTATTTGAAAGCCAATAGCCTTTATGATGGCCAATCTGGTTTCAAAGATAGAAGCCAAACACCGGACAACATGTTTCATACTACAAAACGTTACAAGTATAATATGTGTCTGTTAAACTGCCTTGTTTCAGAAGCACTATTAACTTAAGGCAAGGCTGTTCAACAAGTCCAGTGCTATTTTGTATCCATAAGAAAGATTTGGGAGAAAAACACTCCAAACCTGCAACGATGCTGCGATCAACATCACTAATTAATTAAAAGTTTACGTTTTACTAATCACAGTATGCTTATGTCAAACACCAGAGCGGCTTGTCTAATTTTATTGTATTATAAGAGTCATCAACTTTTACTCCTAAAATAGATTCAGACCCAATCAAAAATACTTACCACAAAGGCCAGCTACTCAATATTTTTTTTTAATGCAAACGAAACCATTATCCGTGGAGAGAAGAATGGGCCAGTTCAGACCAATCACTACCATTGTTCTGATTACTTTGAAATTCTGTATTGATGTAAAGACAAATTATCACAATCCACCTACTAGTTCCCAAATATGGAAAGCCGTTTGTGAACCCACACCCAAACAAGCCAAATGTGGTATTCCCAAGTTAAAAGAAGTCGAGATTTAAGCCACAAAATATACTTTTGATTAATGACAACATCACAGAGGTAAAGCTACAAGTTTATTCCACACAATAATTAAAACACAAGACAGAAGAAATGAGTATGTGTCATATTACAGCCATAAATGTGTAAGAATTGGCAACTTTTTCTTTCAATGCGATTTTCTCTGAACAGTTTTTTTGCTCAACCTCTGCAATATGCATCTCGCCTCACAAACCTACGAATTGTCATATCACATTAAAAGCAACGAACATTAAAAGAAAAACATCATATCCTGGAACTGTTCCCAGGATCTTTTTTTCTTACAAATCCTTCCGTGACTTTTGGAGCAATTTATAGCAGCAAAATTAACAACCTATAATGACTAACTTTAAAATTTTATAACTTTTTATTTATGCTTTTTCAGGACTAATCCATTGAATTCGATCCTGGTCATAGATATATATTTCATTTCTGATTTCAATTGACAAAAAAAATGGCTAACCTGCATTAGATCAACAGGAAAAAATATCCTGAATTACCACAGTGCGTCATATGTGTGGTAAAATAGTTTGGGAAGAACAAAGAAGATATGTAGGTCGGGGTCAATCAATACGGTAATTAAATTCAAGATAACAGGTCGATTTGCACATTTGTGCATGTATGTCACGACTTAGTGACCTATAGAGCTGATAAGCAAGTGTATTCAACAAAGGTGGTTCGAGAATAAGTGCAGTAACTGAATAAATAAATGAACAAATGAATATTGTATTATTTGTGTCTTTTTGCCCAGAACCATTCCATAGTATTTATTACCCTATTCTGCAGTCCGAACTCTTTACTCTTCATAAGCCAACCTGTCCCTGTCTAACCTATATACATATGGAAGTACTATTGTCTATATTGCACATGTTCCTCTGTAAATATTTTACATAGGCTGTATCAGCCCAAATAAATTAAAGGGTCTTCAGCGGTTAACTACTCAACATGTTTCGGAGCCTATTACCCGTACATGTCTCTTTGAGTAGCGGCTCCTTGTCTAAGCTAAATATTCAGGAAAGACAACCCACACAATAATGAATAAATATGAACGTGACAAATAATGAATTAGCTAAATACGTGAAGTTTTGCTTGTAAATGCAGAGCTTCATTATGAAAGAATAATACCTGGCCACCAAACCATGATTACTAAATTTGTATAGTACAGGTTCAGATAAGAACAATTTGACTTACCGCTGAACCAATATGTACCCTTTCTAGCTGGACAGCTTATCATAGATAAACCACCCGCCAGTGTATAACTGATGTTTAAACAAGCTGGAGAATTATATTCAGTCCCAGTGATTGTAAAATAAACAGTTGCAGCTGGGCAACCTGTGCAAACCAAGGGAAATCCTAACAAGGACTGCAACAATGGACATCCTGCATCAGATATGTAAAACAAACTCCATGATGACACCTATTCCTCAAACAATTAAGCTCTATTTCACTGCCAACCCTGAGTCAATGTATCAACGTAATGTGTCAGGTTTGTGACATTTGAGAAAATACAGTCAATTTTGAGTATATTTTTTATTTTTGAGTAAATGTGCATTTAGGCATGTCAGAAAAGAATGAAAGTCATTAGCATGTATGCCAAAAACATTTCATCAAACTATTTTTCTGAAGAGGATTTTAAGTACAATTAAGGGAACATGTAACCGTCGTAGGCCGCTGCTTGCTACCGATAGCTCCCCCCCCGGGGGGGGGGGGTTAACCTGACAGAAAAGATGCAAGCCTAAAATGTCTGAAAGTGAATATTAAAACAGAAAGATGCCAAAAGATAAATGTAAGTAGCAAAACAGACAAGTCTAAAAACTGTAAATTATTGTAGCCAAACTTTCTAATAATCTTTGGATATTAACAGCAAAATTATAGGGCAAGTCAGAAAAGAATGAAAGTCATTTGTATTTAATTCAAGAGAATGCAATGAAAATATAATATTTCTTAACCAGATATCAGATGCAATTATGCAAGCTTGTAACTGTCGTGGGTAGTTGTTTGCTACCTATAGCCCCTGGTGGTTTGACCTAACAGAAAACAAGCTAGCCTAAAATGTCTGAAAGGTGAACATTATTACATACAAATATATAAATAAAACTCCCAAAACAATAGGTATGCACGTGGCTCAAATTTGTGTACTAAAAGAAAGGTTAATCCTCTTAAGAAAGATCACCCGTTTCTCTCGGGCCCTGGTATATGTATTAAGGGTGTTACTGTGGACTGGTATTTACATGTTGTCGTCTCTTGTAAATCAGGGCCAAGCCTAGGCCGACCTCTTTGCTTTACACAGAAAATATCCACAATGAATTATGCAATTTGCATAAAATTCTAGATTCTTCTCAGGAAAACCCTAGTCAACTGTCTCAAACTACGATATAGCTACTTTATCCGGCAGGCCTACTTCTCGAACAATATTGTCAGTTCAAAGGAGTATCACAGGAGACCAACCAGGTCAGCGCTTTTTGCAAGATGATGCAGGAACTTGTAATATAGGGTACATCATTTTCTTTGACTTAGCACATTAAATTGAGGGTTCGCAACCCCGATTTTATTCAATATTCTCTGGGATACTGATTGAAGTGGCGCCTATTTGCTTTTGCTTTCAACAATAGTTAGAAGAAAATACGTCGACTGTCTATTTTGTTACCATCAGGCTGAGATCGCCTATTTTGTGATCATTAAAATGAGCCGTTTGAAATATTCAAAGGTGACGAATTCTATGCTTTGCTGGTTCAGTGAAGAGAGTCAACTTTAACAAAAAAAAAAAAAAAAAAAAAATAAATAAATAAATTAAAAAAAAAAAAAAAAACTGGTGGCATCCCTGGACCTCTGACAATTTTAACTGTGATGGATTACTAGGCCATGAGCCAGAGGGGTTGGTCGGTACCATCTTGGGGGAATAATGCTCGTAGCATTTTTTGTGAAGGTCTTTATCAGTAGAGTAGGAAAATATGTGATAGCATTGCAGCAATGGTAGCTTTTGGATTTTATAGCCACTTCAACTACCCTACCATGAAATGAACGTTTTTTAGAACAAGAACCCTATCAAAGAAGGTAATCTGTTGTTATCAACCAATTGTCGTTAAATTTGCAGTCTCAAATCTTAATTTTTGAACTTTTGGCATATTTGGTAACTTATCTAACTTCTAAGAAAGCACTTGTGTGGCTTTGTGTCATGGAAGTGCATCATAAGTGTGATGTACTTTTATTATTCCTGTACCCTTTGATGAAAACCGTTTTTAGAAAAGCTGATGTACATTTTACAGACTAGGAAAATATATTTATGGTACATGTGCTCAAATGCACACCAATATAGTGGCCACATCACCAACTTACACAGGTGAGTATGTATTTATCAATAAATAGGACCTCAAAACCAATAGAGGGGAAAAATAGATCATTTATTTAACCCCACCCCTAAAAAATCTGAGTTTTCATACTTTGGCGCTGTAACTTATAAATGTTTTTTTCTGCTCATGAAAGAAGTGTACTTTGATAGGATCAAATATATATAAACATATACAATACTGTGTCTATGATCAGGTAAGTATTCATATTTCATATTTCATAATACATATATATATATATATATATATATATATATATATATATATATATATATATATATATATAAACATTATCACCAACTTGTGGACTAACTCATATACAGAGGTTTCAGAGTCACCATATAACATCCAGTATTTAATGCTCAAAACCAAATAATTTCTGTCTTCACAAATAGACTAGTGTCTCTTTAGGGGGCAGTTCACTGCTAAAATATGTGTGACTTATTTTAAGTTCATGGTAGGAATGTACACAGTGAATTCAGCCAATTTTATAGAAGCTTTTTTTTTTAAAGATTGTTACGCCTCCCTATAAAAGTGAGGGTCTTAACGGGATCCTTCAGTGCCTGATGAGAATCATTGGATTCGAAACGTGTTGCACAATTCGCCTCATTCTTTGGCTATTTGCCTTGTCACTAGCTTAATTTTATAGAAGCGTTTCAGAACACCTTATTATAGTACAAAGTCTGATGTATAGACCAGACATAACCAAGATCATTCTAGGATATTAAAGTCTAATAATCATTATCAATTTCCAGGTCTTCCTCATCCTCATCTTCACTCTCTTCATCATCTGAGACATGTGCCTGGTTTTCACAGTCAGGAAGCTTACACATATCTGTGCATTTTAGTCCACTTGCCATACAACCACAGTTTGGGAATACACACTTCCTTGGACAGACACAAGATAAAAGGTCCAGGACAGCTTCAGGGGCAGGTGGACCATCCATCCAATATACCACTAATTCCTCAGTGCCTTCATTCCTTTCAAGCTTCCACCCTCTACCAACATGCCAAAAGTTGCAGCAACTTTGCTTGTATCATTGACCCTTGTGCGGGTTTTTGTGCCACATTTCTGGTAGAGTGTGGCCCCTATTTTGTCATTAAATGCCAGAGCCAAGATAAAAACATCTGTATCATCACAGCATATGACTACGTTATAGTTAGACTATTGAAAAGTGTGGTCTAACACATCGCCGAGCGGTAGCGAGGAGGTTGGTTAGACCACACTTTTTAATGGTCTAACTGACTTCGACCATCTGGCCTTGCACTTGGATCACATAGATGGTCACAGCATGACCACATGCTCTACTCAATGTAATAAGTGCAATAAAAACTGATGTGGTGATCAACACTAAACCCAGCCATTTCTATCCAGTCTCTCCAATCTTGACCAGGGCAATAAAAACAAATTTTAATTTCCTAAGTTTTGCAAAAATAAAATAGTGCTCATTCTGCAGAACATTGTGCAAGCAGCAACAAGCATACACTGGCAGTCAAGGAAAAAAATTATGATCTTGACTCTTTCATGAAAATTCAAACACAGCAGTTGTTATACCAAAGAGACGAAGCACTGGAGGCCAAAAATCCACAATTTATGGTGCCAGTTACACAAACACAGCTTCTGCAGTTGAACCAGCTAGATGTGAAAAGTGTAATGGCAAATGAGACCACACGTTCCCTTACAGCGGACATCAGAGGCACCCCTGCCAACAGGCCAGTCTGGTCCCAGGGATGATCAGCTCCCTCCTCAGACAGTCCCACTGGGTCAAGACACCACTGAATGTACCAATGAATGGAAATTACACTTCTGAAAGGAGTTAAAACTGTAATAATAATTGAAGCTGGATGTTGTGTGAAGGTCACCCTTCTGGATTGATATCCTTCCACACTTACTTCTCCAGGATCAGATACAGTTTTATGGTGGAGGGGGGGGAGGTAATTTGATGAGGACTCAGCTGTTTAATCTTTGAAAAACTGTAGGTTGCAGTAGTGGTTAGACCACAGATTTCTAGCCTTCTGATTGGCCAGTAGTAGGTCAGTATGGTAGAATGGTTTATACCCTTCTGAAGCAGATGGGCAGCATGGAGAAGTAGGCGACCATCTGCTTCTTCCTTATTACACTGAAGATCTGGCACTACCTCACTGCCTTGGGAAGTTATTTTATAACATTTGTCATTCACTGTTGCATATAGAATTTTCTCTTTTAGTTTTCTTTATGTAATGTGGCTTCTTCCATTCTTTGACTATGAAGGAAATGCAGTTTGTCTTGTTATTTACCTTTGTCAAAAACCTCTTCCATTGCCTCACAATCTGGATGGAGCCAAGTATCTGGCGTAATTGATTTTATCATATGCAAAACACCATAGAATGAGGTTCCTAATGGCATGAAGGTGCAAATCCCGTTTGCCCTCACGAGAAGCATGAAGCACACCAAGAATTACATCCTGCACAAAGTCTATGTAGGAAATCCAGTATCCTGAGAGTTCCCCATTGCAATTGTTGTGACGAAGATATTCTAAGAATTCTTTCCACATGACATTCACGTCAGCCAGAAATGAATTTTGCAGCAAACAATCAGGTCTTTGTTGGTTTAGGTCATCTACCATGTTGTTCACTTTATCCAATAATGATTTGATCAGTTCACATTTATCATGACTATTTGCTTCCACCAACAGTATGAACTCTGCCCATGCTTGTCTCATCAGAGCTTCATAGATATATTTATGGTTCCTGATAGCATGGTTATTATGTTTACCATCAAAAATTCCATTGATGGAGCCCTCTGCAACTGTTCCACTTTCTATACATATGTCCTTTAGACCAGCATCTCCAAATCGCTTCTCCAGGATGGCTAAAGCATTACAGATGGTGTGAAATGTTACCAGCCTAAGAATGATGTTTGAAAACCTTTCTCTGTGCTTCCATGCAATTTCAGTGGCTTTTGCAAAGAGTGCTTGATCCATAACAACCACAATATTTTCTAGATGCAGTTCCTTTCTGATAAGATCTGGCTGATTGAGAATTTCAAATACTGTTGTCAATTCATGGGCTGGAGCATTGATGGTAGGCAGCTACTCGACAACATCTTCTGATATTGGGACTTGGTCTCTGGTCCTGATGTTAAACCCCGTCCAACTTGGAATTGTCTGATTCTCTTGGCCAGTTAACCTTGCTAAAATCCATGCCAAATTTTTCAAATAGGCAACTTCAGCAATGCTTCTGACTTCAAATATACAGGTCTCTCTTGTTTGTAGAGGCTGGGGTCCCACTGGGGCACCAGCTACGTAGACTTCTAGCTCTTGATGCTCAAAATTGACTGACCTCTGTTTCAGTTTTTGCAACTATTCTCTTGTATTGCAGTGCCAATCTTTTTTATGTTATTGATGCCATTTACATATTTTTCAGATATTTGTCACGGGCAGCAGCAACTGTTGTGATGCTTATAAAGTTAGTTGATATGCTTGACATTAAAATGTGTTTGATACAAATTATTTTTGTTACAGGTAATGTGGCTGTAGTGGTAATGGTGGTAGTGAAGCTTGTATCAACTCTGTTTACCCGACATTAGTAGAAAATAAATGTAGACTAATAGTGACTTTCAGAATGGAAAAGACCAAAGACAGGAAACCTTCAAAAGGGAAGTGCATGATACACAACCCAAAGTTCAAGAATATTACCATTTAATTTATCCCTAAAGCTATGATTCATGGTCAGCTTTACTTGAAGCAGCTAAAGTAAAAATGATTACCTAACATATTCATCTGAACAGTTTTCTTTTGTGATGATGATTAAAATAACAGTAGGAAGCAAAACATATTCTCAGAATGACGAAACCATTCTTGACAACATACTAGAAAGCCAGGATAGTTTCAAAGTTAAGGTTTTTCCATACAAAGTCAATAGTTTGAAGTAAGTACACAAATATTTCAATATTTCTGGATTTCTTCCTAATGGAGTGTTAAAATTGGAACAAATCTCCTTTATGTCATACCTTTTTTGAAATCAATCACATCTTAAGGGCACTGGACATGTGTCTCTGAAAAATATGATGCACACTTCATTCGACGATATGTCCTATTACCCCTTTATATTTTAAATGAATGGCCCCTTAAACATGAAATTTCGTTCTACTGCTTACAAATTCATAGATTTTGAATCTATTCTCATGAAGATAACAAGCTAATGGTATTTCAGACTAATCTGTTTTGCATTTCAATTCCACAAGCAAATGATAGAAATGAAAAGCATCATATTTTTCTTGACACTTTTACTTTGGGGCAAGGGGTAGGGGTACAAGTAGTTATGATAATATGGTATTTTCAAGTATACATTTTCATCAAATGCAATTTATTGATTCAATTGCTGATTAAATTTGCTTTAAATCCATATATTAAGACACAGACATTTTTCTTTGTTGAGTGTGAATGAACCAAATCAAAGTATTGAGCATTTTACAATGCCAAAAGTTTGATTTTACGTGTCCTATAAAGGTGTCATCATAAAATGTGTGATAACACAGTAAAGCTACCACAGCTGCAATGCTATCACACATTTTCTAACTCCAGGGATGTATACCTTATCAAAAATCACCATTAGCCTTATTCCCCCCATATGGTACCGGTGACCAAAATTTGGGGGTCTAGCTCATAGCCTATACCTCATGCTGTGCTTTTTATATAACTGATATTGAGGTACCATTACCACACTATTTTGTTAAGTACCCTTAAAGCAAAGCGCCAACACCGGCTGATCTGGTGTTTTAAACGCAAGGAAGTATATTTTCTGTCAATCAGATACCAAGGGACTGAAATAATAGTTCGTGCTAACACAACATTAATCGTACTGTGCTGATGAAATGCAAATGAATTTCTTTTGTCACTTGGCGTTATTTGTTTTAGTTTATTAACATAGCAATTATTATGCGGTTTTTAGAAGCTGCCTGCTTTTTATGACATTTATGGCATTGTTTAATTTACTGCATATATCATTCTTCTGAACAGATCCCCAGGGCATTGTTTCTACTTGTGTTGAACATACTTTGAACTGCCAGGAAATTAGCAGACGCGGAGGCGATTTACAGAATTGTCCACGCATATTATTTTCAATGTAAAATGACGGAGTTTGTAAATACACTGTCGGAAGGTTTTTTTGTCATAGTTTATAATAAAAATGAAAGTTGAGAATGACGAAATGTATCACTTAAGAATTAAACTTCCACATTTGGAGGCACATGGATGAAATGACTGTAAGGGCTGTTGAGGCCATGTATTGAGTACGTCTCCCACGCAGAATTGCATCCACAGCCACATCAGTTATTTCGGTACTTATGTTTACATTTATCTGAATAAATATCAGTTTAAAATCAGCCACAAAACCAGTTAAAATCTTACTCAATTCACTCACAGCAACTTCGTTTTAGTGGGAATAAACAAGTCAGACAGAACAATCATAATAAATGATGACGTCTAACGGTAATCAAAGACACTAACACATAAAGTATAGTTCTTGAGAGAAACATTTATTCAATGTTTTGGGCAGGGAGTTCTAACGTGTAAATGTAGTATTTTTTATTTTAAAATCATGCTTATGTTGTTGTTGACCATCATGTTCTTCCGGCGTTATGTCATATTGACAAAAGTAGTGCCGCATCAATGGATAGATCAGTGCGCAATGTGATTCGCCGTTGTAGTTCACGACCCTGTGTTCACGAGGGAATAACGGGATGGAAAAATCCTGTCTCTCTAATGTTAAATTTTGGACCGAATGTAAATATTCAATTATGCGTCTCGTATTAACTTTTTGTTAGAGCTGTTGTCTGGAGGCAAAACGAAATGATAAGTCTAGCATATTTCCAGTAGACTACAACATATGTATATATATATATATATATATATATATATATATATATATATATATATATATATATATATATATATATATATATATATATATGGGGGGTATCTCATGGTACAAAAGCATAATTTCATATGTTTTAGCAATTCAGTATATAAGAAACCAAAACAAGTGATACAACCACGAGTTAGAAAATATAGTCATACATTGGACGCAAGGCGCCACGACACACAATAAGCTTAGTAGTACTCATTCTGTACACAGACAGGAAATTAGTTCCGATACCTCTTCTGTATTGAGTATACATCCAATTTTTGTGTCCTGGATCTCACACATTTCTCTTATAATAATAGTATTTAATTTAGTTAGCAATGGTTCATCTTGAGCACATAATGTTTGCCTTATTATAGTATAATTTCTTGAAGTAGTCTTTGTCCAAATGGTATCCGTGATGGATGCAATTAACTGACTTGGCAGCTTCTGATTGACTACTGTCCCTGCCAATTTAGCACATAATCCCAACACTTTATAGTATTGAGTATACACTTCACAAAACTGTTGTGGATTTGACATTCAATGGAAGTATCTTTGCATATACTCTGAAGTAATGAAGAATTGGTATGTGTTGGTGAGGACCACATACACCTTACTGCCTTTCGCCATGCAACAGATATGTTGTTAATAGCCTTGCTGGATAAGTCTCATAAGTGACTATCATAAACAGAAGTACAGAAGGTTTGAAAAAAAAAACTGATGTCGAGTGGCTTGAAAAGCATGTTTAAATTGCACAGTCAGAATATTCACCTCTGAACAAGCGTCTCCGGCTGTGCCCAGATAACAAATTAAACTGCCGTTAAGGGAAGTAATGTGTAAAAGATAAATGAAGTAATGTGCAAAAGGCGAAAGAACATCCATCTTGAATATGTTTCAACAGATGTACAAGTTACCCAAGCCCTAGGGTAACAAAAATGTGTATGGTTCGGGAGCCCGATCGCACCCTTATAAAAGGGCGCGTCCCGAAATAAATTTTATGAAACATGAAAAATAAAAGTGTCAATCCGCCCTTCCCTAATAAAAATTGATCAACCCTGGATGAAAGATTTTATCGAGAAAGTGACTGCCATGTGCCATCATTTTGCGGTAAAGTCAACTCAGACACAATATTTTATTTTAACTTGTCTGGAGGTCTAACTTGGGCCCGGGAAACCGCATAGCTGTATAGCCTCGGTTGTTTGGTGAAACAGCGTAGCTCCCGTAGAAAGATTTTATCAAGAAAGTGGCAGTACAGTGCCGTTATTTTGCAGTAAAATCAACTCACACCCAACATTTTATTTTAGGTTGTCTGGAGGGTTAACTTGGGCGCCAGACGCCGCATAGTTGCATATCCACAATTGTTCGGTAAAACAGGCAAGAGCATAGCCTCGCTTGCTCGGTGACCCATGGCCCTCTCGTCAATAGGTCCATGAGTGATCATTATCGTAATACTTTGCTAGATTCTAGAGTCCGTTCTCCGAGTTACTCGGACAAACAGTCGTTAAAGTACTTTTAAAACAATACTTACTAGCTTGACTTTAATCTGTCAGCTCGGTTGTGTCTGAAGCAGCTATCATCATTAGTTGCAAATCCAAATGCAAGCCGGCAAATCAGTTGGTGAGCACGCACCATTTTGAACATGGCGAAATGCATTGCGGGACAGGCGCACAAAAATATATTTGATTTGGATACCAAAGTGAATCGCTGCCACTACATATATCACATCATTATTGATGCTTTGAAATAGTTGCAAAAATACATTCTTTTGTGTCATATATTATAGAACCCCCAAGATCGTCTCAATTTTTTCCTGATTTACAAACCATTGGGTGCACAATTCACAATTTTCAAAATGGCAGCCAAGTGCCTTTGGGTTAGCCCACTGGATAATTTTGAAGATGTAGTAGCCAAAATATGTGTGATTGGTGTTAGGGGAAGGCTAATTTGTCGAATAAATGTAATGTACAATATATGATGCGCATTAGCTGAAAATATAAATGCATTTAAAATTACTAGATGTGCGCTGCGATGGGCACCAGAATAGGGATTTTGCATCAGACACTTAAGTCACCCGCCTGGCTATGAATTAAGTAGCAGCACTAGCCGGATCTGCCAATCGCTCCTGCAGAGAGAAAGATGATGCTCAGGGAAGAACGTTGTCCTGATAGTACATGTAGATACATGTCCGGGAATACCGTCGGTTTTTATATAAGTGTTATAAAAAGAATGCACTGACACTCTATAGGAGAACCGTTAAGAAACATTCGAGGCTTCAATTCAGAAATAGCATGAGATAAAATTGTCCTTTTTGATGAATTACATAGCTCATTATACTCTGAGGCAATTAGAAGCAAAACAGACAATCAAAAGTGTCAGCATATGAACGTTAAATTAAGAAACGGTACCGTCAAGCTTGAGTGCACAGATGGCATAGCTGCAACACACGCGGTCCTGGTTACATCCAGGAAACAAGCGGAAAGAACTCCTACCACTCTTACTTTGCACGATGTATTTCTCTGAGTCCTTTAGTTTCCTCGTACAAACAATTAGGTACGAAAGTGTACGCCAACATTAGGTCCAAGGAGAGTGATTATTATAGGCATGGCCTGTTTTGCAATCCATGTAAAATTAGGGATCTATGCTATAGTAACCATGGTTCAATTTCCACCCCAGAAGAGTGAACAACGAGTCGGCAGAAGTAATCCACAGGAACTTCTGTATGCACAATAGTGGCCGCCAATGTGAAAACCCCGACCCAACGGGAAAACAGTGCCAGGACTAGCTTTTGAACTGAATAGTCAAATACAGAGATAGGAATTTGCAGCTTTTGGTGCTTTCAAAAGCTGCGCATTTTGATATCTTCGAAGCTTTTCCAGTCAAGACGTTTAATGTAATTAACTCTCAAAATGCCAGAAGGTCATTTTCTAAAGAGCGAGAGTTATCACTCGTCCTTAAGTTTCAATTACTTCATAATGTTCCGATCATTTGGCGACTATCCAAGACTATATACACATATAAATACGTACACACACACACACACACACACACACATATATATATATATATATATATACAACGACGTTTCTTGTTTTAGTCAGTATTTGATCGGATGATTAGATATTTGATCAGAAGAACAAATCGATTTGTTCTTCTTATCAAATAGATTTAATAAGAGGGACAAACACACTCTTATTTGATCACATAAACACATATTTGTGTTCAGATAATTTAATCGATTTGGTCGGAAGAATAAATAGATGTCAATTGATCATCTGATTTGATTGAATTTTTCTTCTGATCAAATCGATTTGATCATCTCAACAAATACGCCCCAACTTAATTAAATTCAAGGTCCCTATCTGATTTATCCCGCAGGTCAAATATTTATACTTCGGAACAAATCTTTTCCGCCAGTATTTGATCCGCGTTACAAAAAGTATTTGATGCCGGGAACAAATAGGCAAATACCACTTGTTTATTTGATATAATTATTTTGTGCTTCGCATGCGCAGACATCTTCTGTCCCAGTTCCGTTCAAAATGAAGGGAAACACCGGTACAAGAGGGAGTAATTCTTATCTGGTAGCGGAGAAACTTGCATTTTTTTCAGCAGATCAGATTAAACTGATGAGGGGAACAAATATATTTGTTCAGGTGAATAAATCGGGATATTCCTTATTCTATTTAATCAGAAGAACAAATCGATTTAGTCTTCTAGACAAATGCACTTGTCCACGCAATCAGATCAATTTCACTTGTTCCTGTGAACAAATTTATTTGATCTTGATTAAATCAGTTTGTTCTTCTCATCAAATCAATTTGATCAGAAGAACAAATGCATCTGTTCACCTGATCACTTTGATTTGATCATGTGATACAATATTTAGTCTTCCGATTAAATATTTATTCACTTGATCAAATATTCAATCATCTAAGCAAATTCTGAATAAAACAAAAAAACGGCATTCCCTCATTCATATATATATATATATATATATATATATATATATATATATATATATATATATATATATATATATATATATATATATATATATATATATATAATGAACACGACAGTGAGCACTTAACGGTGGCAGAATTATATGTAAAACAAAACCACCCACAATCTTTCCGCCAAAATATTGCTAGGGTTCGAGAAACCCGCTCACTCGGACGATGCACTGCACGTCCCATGTCACTTCAGAACTGGTGGTTGAAATTAGAGTGACAAAGCAAATCAAAGTTGATGTACTTTGCATGTAGCAAGACCTATTGTGGCAGAAAATTTAATAAAGGAATACTTACTTCCCATTGAATCTCAAATGGAAGCGATTTCCTCGTTGAGCTGGTTGGTCACGCTGACAGGGGACATGCTGTAACATACTACACGTTTCCTATATTTCGCAAATTAGATAATGTACCTTCGTGCTTTATTAGTACAAAGTGTGACGTACTTGCAACTGTTGTGTTGTTGGAGAAGCGGCTGTAGGGTCTGTCTCAAGGCAGTCCCTGGCAACAGTATGCTACATGTATTTGTTGAAACTAAGCTAGCAATGAACAGTTGGCTAGTTTCTGAATAGTCTGGCAAAACTTAAAATAATATCGTCCAGTTCCATCACGACACCTGTGTATTCTATTCTGAGGTGGTAAGCACACAGATCAGAGATGTACCTATTGTCTGGCAAGTTATGTTCGAGCTGTGCACCTTCAGCGTGAAGCCAAGAAAACAAGTGCATTGACCACTGATGTGCTGGTACCTCAGATAATGCTTAGTTTACGGAGATGTTGAAAATACGCTGTTCGCTATTAAAATATCATAAAGGATAAACATGTCTGTCTGTCTGTCTGTCTGTATGCATGTATGTATGTATGTATGTATGTATGTATATATGTATGTATGTTTGTATGTATGTATGTATGTATGTGTGTATGTATGTACGAACGTACGTACGTATGTATGTATGGATGGATGGGTGGATGAATGCATGTATGTATGTATTTTCATGAATTATTTATCAATCATATTTCGAAGACATTGATACCTTTTATGTTTAAGGTCTAAACCGTTGGTCTGTGACAATGTTTTGGTGTATGTTGTTTTTTTACACATTTTGCTAATTGATTTTGTCCCTCTATTCCTCCTCCACCATTTGTGTGTGTGTGTGTGTGTGTGTGTGTGTGTTGAATTTGTTCCATGCTTCCGAAAAAAAATCATCCAAATTTAGTCCGGATTTCGACATAAATGGAGCATAATTAAATTGCTGAATCAGTGAAATCAATGCTTTAATCCCTGATATAGCTCGATCCGCCCTGTGTCTGAACACTTTGCACGTTCATCACCACAAAACGTTTTAAGATTACGTACTTTCATCCGGGATTAGTGCGATAGAAGACGTATCAGAACTTCTTTCCATCAGTGCTCAAGCTAACAAGCTCTTGGCACCAACGAGATAAGAGAATAAAGAAGTATAAAAAGGAAATTTGTAGCACTTTGACACCGATGTAAGACAGATTTCGGTCTGATTCCACCACCTGTTTAAGTTCTGTGTGGAAAGTGTCTATATATATCGTGTCTGATATTGATCCGATAGATAGGAGTTTAACCCCTTTTCTGCAAATCGCGAAAAAGACCTGCTCATATTATTATTATTATTATTATTATTATTATTATCATTATTATCATCATCATCATCATCATCATCATTATCATTATTATTATTATTATTATTATTATTATTATTATTATTATTATTATTATTATTATTATTATTATTATTATTATTATTATATCAAATTCAATACTGAAAACCCCATTCTACAAGTATTGGCAGAATCAGGCTCAAGAATGCGATGTGCACGTAACGTACACTGTGGCCAGGTGACTCTCATAAAGGGTACAAAGAGCCCCTGCCACGAGTGCTACCTTGATGCCCAAATTTGTTTAAATATAAATATAAGTAAAAAGAAAAGAAGGTTTGAATTACCTTGCAACCAGTTCATATTCATAAGACATATTGCATGACCTTAAACTATTTTTACGTGTGCATAATCTTACACCATTCGCTTTCATGGCCAGGACAAAAAATCTTTTCTGGGCACGCTTTTCAGCATATCATGCCCTAAAACGCAGAGAGAAGCTGTCCTATCTTGTTAACATCGCAGCTAAAGTGTTAACGTGTGATCGGACGCCATATTAGATATATTTGTATCACGTGTGACATTATTTGGAAGGGAAAGGTCATTTTGTGTTCCCACAGAAAAGAAATAAGATGCAGAATATACGACACCATTAGAAATGTGCAAAATCCAAAGTGCTATTCAAACGGTATCCTTAGTTTTATATTTCCAATAACCTAAGTCTTCAAATTTCATTGATTGGATATAATGTACATCCAATATTAAATAGATCAAACTTTGGAATTGACATCATGAAATACAAAATGATATATTGCATTAGATACTAGTGCTTGGCTCTGTCAAATTTTGTCTCTTCTTGATACGCAGTCATTTAGGAGCATGACCACACAACCAGAGGTGTTCTCATTGACAGATGGAATAACCTTCTCCAGTCGGGTCAACAGCTTTCGTCGACGCATTCTGGCTACAATGTGTTCTGTATGCGCTGGAAAAGATTGTTGGCCAGTTGCCCATTTCATTCAGGATTGGAAAGGACATTTTGTGCACTGGACACTTGCTGATAACTTTTTGATTGACAATGTTACGTGCAATAACGTCGGCTTCGGATCCCAAGGGTTAAATTGTACTCGTGTTTAAAATGAAGCATACAGGAACATCTGCGCTTACAAATTCCAAGGGTTAGATATTAAGCTGTCTTTTTTGTTTCATTCATCGCAATCCCCCTCTCCTACTTTTTTGAGGCAATATAAAACTGCGTCGTTGATCTAGTTATGGATGTGAAAAAGTTAGTTTTATCACAGAAAGAGTGAACAAAAATGTAAAATAAGATGTATGTCCATGGATGATGCAAACAAAAATGTTGTTAAAAAAACCTCCAAATGAAACATGTTTTACAATTTTAAGTGCTGTGTGAGACACGACCGAAAACTGTTAATGCTTGGCAAGACATTCCATCTATTTCTGATTTTCTTTGGTTTGCCTTGCTGTATTTTAAAAAGCATTGAGTCAACTCACTGGAATATATATGTATATGGGTAGGTACATATATAACATGCAAACATTTATGCATACATTTTTACTTATCTTTAATAAATCCAAAGCGCTGTTATGAGAAGATACCAGTATCTCATACAAATCCTAAAATAGGGCAAAAATCTTAGAATAAAAAAGGACTCATATAAAAGTGCTAAACAGCTTTGATATTTGTTATATTATGTGGAACAAAACAGAAAAGATGTAAAAGAAGAAAATTGAAGACTACATAAGCACTGCCCACTATTGCCTCCGTCTGTTCCGTTTAAGTACATAAACAAACCGTCTTCCTATACGAATCGTCCCTGTCAGCATACTTGGTACACTGAAATGACTCTCAGTTCTAAAGCCTGCTTTTCTGGCATACTTCAATGGGTTTTGCATCTCCAGTCCGATGCCATTCTTTAAACCCAAGCCCACACTACCCACATGGAGCATTATTTTTTAGCTCACAATAAAAAAAGGGTATGAGTGTGTTTGTATCCATGATGCGATATTCTAGATCAAAAATCCATCATAACTTGAAAAATCGGTCATTATCAATTCAATAGGAACGTCTAAAAATAGACGAATAAAATATTTTAAAAAAATAATTGAGATAAAAATCGCTATGATAAGAACCATAGATGGTTCCGAAAGTATACTACCATTCTTCAGTTTGATTATCTGGCCACTAGATTTCTCGTACATGACATTGATGTAGGTGGGGTCACAGTCACCTTTTGCAAGGCAGACATTTGCAGATTTATCATGCGCTAAATGCTACCTTGTCAGTGTATGAGACCTCCATTCGGTTAGTAAAGGTGGTAGTACTGCTACCATCCATCTTGAACTTACAAATAAAGGCAGGGATTGAAATAAATGACTTTCCTTATCGCTCCAAAGTCCATGCAGTTTTTTCGTAGGATCACTATGTGGCCACACACAAATGCAAGCTGTTCACTACTTGGAATTATGCTTTTTTGACTTCATTCTTCGCCAAGGTTACGAGTTCACAGCGAGTGGTTTAATTCCCAGCTTTTTTACTTGAGTAGTACAGTATATAGATAAATCTAGCTTCATTCACGAAAGACTGTGACAGATGAAAGGGAAATGTATATGTCCGCGTCTTCTTGATTTACATCGGCAAGCCAGATTTGATTAATGGAATTAGAAGTTCATGATGAATATACTTCTGTCAATTACTGCCCTCATCCAAGTGCCACGCAAGTGGCAGTCGTATATATCTCAACACACGGAACTGGAATATTGTAGTTTCAAAACCCATGCCATGGACACGTTCTACTTTAGCTGTTTCAGTGACAATATTTACTACTTTTTATAAAAAATACAATAAAGCATTTCGTGTTCTCGTGCTCTGCATGAGCAACTTATTTTTCTGTTTGACCACTCAGTGCTGTCCAGCTGAAAATCTGTGTAGCAAAATTTTCTTTACTTGTAGCATTTTATTTACATTAGAAACCGTTATATTTAAGAAAGTTCGTAATAATTTAGAAGAGCTTTGGAGCTTAATTTTGCTACAATGCTCCAGTTGGACAGCACTGCCGCTGAGCGGCCAGAGCTTGAACCTGCAACCTTCGACACATGTTGGTTCCTGACCATCATGGGAAGCTTAGGCATGATCCAGTCCAGTTCCCGTCACGCCGAAGCACGTCTTTCATGCACAGAGCCTGACGGCTCAAGTCCTCCAGTCTTTTCCATGCCTAAGTAAGACTAGAATTCAGGACCGCCCCTGTTTATCACCTTGGTATTAAAACCGAGTCCTACCCGTATTTATCACTATACTCCTCCGTATTGTGCATAGAGACCATGGAACCAAATGAAGGACTTACCGGTAACCAAGAAAACTAATAAGTTTAATTAGACTTATTTAGTAACAAGGTGCCATTACAAAAACCTAAATGGTGGATTCAGGAGCTGCTGTAAGGGGGGTTGGGCTAAAATAAGTGGCCGAGTTTTGGATTGAACTGTTGTCCCTTCCTTTTACCTCATGCTTCATACAGCTTCATACAACAGGAAAACAGTGTTCAATCTTTATGGATCTAACACCAATGTGCCGGCATGCAAACCTTTCGCAATAAACTATTAGCAATGATATGTATCACCAGTGCCCTTAACTTCTTTTGTTTCAACAAGTGTGTTACAGACTATTACTGAGCAGACCTCATGGGCGTGCCCCAGCCTGATTGCACCCATGCAACGAGCAAAGCTGTACATCGATCAATCCCTAGATTATCGACACGCGATTATATTTGTTCTAATGTATCATAGCAGCATGTGACGTTTTTCAGAAGTATCCGTTATTGTTCACAAGTACATAATTATATAAGTGCGACAGGTGTCTAATAGATCCTATTTGGATGAGCAAGTAATGGTAATTTATGGATTTGCTATTCACTAGGATAGCCCAGCAACATATATCACTGCACCTTAGAGGCAGGTCCTTCATCCCACAGCGTCCTTACAGTGACCAAGAGCACTAAACTCACTAGACAAAGACACAGATCTTGTTGGTCGACGGAGGTAAGGAGACACGTCGGGAGGGATCGCAGAATCCCTGGATACAAGGGTGCTTCCAGTCAGAGCCTCCGATGGGGAGGGGGGATATTTTGATAAATGTTTTAAGTAAATCCATCATACAGCAGGGCCCCAATGCGTAGAGTGACGTAGGTTGGGGGTGGGAGGGGGCTTTGTCATTTAATATTGTCGTATAACGCATTTACGAATTACATTGGTGTTCAATGTTGGAAGATAAACGGATTTAGCCTCATGAGTTTGTCAGTCAAATTAAAAGTTATGGATCGCCAGGGGGTGCTTCAGCAGCGCAGGACAGCGCTGATAAGTAAGTGTGGAGTGTTCTTACCTAGTCGCCAGAAGAGTTTATAGTTCTTATGATTAAACGCAGTCAGGCGCAAGAGAATAGGTTGAAAACAGAAGTAACTAAGAAAAAACGTTAATATGCCAGTTTCTCAAAGGGATTAACGGCTTTAGCGGTTGGCTGGCTCGCTTTCTAACCAGAATCACAAGCGACTTCTTTCATATTGTATATAGTAATTTTGGAGACTGATTTATTACACCACCAGTTAGTAGAATCGGTGGTGAACTTCTGTATTTTGTCATTTATTTTTATCGATCGAACGGTGACATTTTTAACGTCGAGTCCATTTCAGTAGCCCCCATTCCCATACACAAATTTCCATAAAATGGTAAATCAAGCCTTTGTTCTGGTTTATGTGAGAATGCAAGTACTGAATGAAATCTTGATGCAGATGGACTCATCTTATATACATATTAATATTAATGATTTGGAGAGAACAGGATTTGAATATTTGGGAAGAAAAAACAATATTTATTCTGTTATGCTGGGAAACAACCGCAAAAGGCAAGGCGATGCAGTAAATGTGACGTGCCAGTAAGGCAATCGTACTTCCTCCTTTGGAGGTCATATATCTTCTGGCATTGCGTATATCCTTTACGGTCACTGTGGAATACATATTTCATTGATCTTTAGTGTGCAACTGTGGCCAACTTGACAGGTTAATTCAATATGTAGGCTTTTATTTGCGATTATCTGCGATCTTTCTAAATGTTGGGGAGCAGCGCTTTTCCCTTTAGATAAAGATTTTGGGATGTAAGAAAGGTGTGAAGTAACAACATTTATATATAGCACGTCTTCAATTTAAACCAAAAATAGGTCTCACCAGCAATTGCACCTTGCAGCATAAAAATTCTCGCCTTTTACGGCTCGATAGAATCAAATCTGCCAAACTAGAGGACACGCAATGATAATCATTCTTTATGTACATCTCCTATATTAAGATTCGCAAAAGATGGTATGACGTTTTACTTGCCATCTGGTAGTGAGCGTATCTGTAACCTAGCATTCCACAAGTTGGATAATCCTGTGAATAGCCATTGGAAGAGTGTAGCCTACACATACAAGTCCTTTACTGTAGTATCGTACACGTGCGGCTCAAATTAATTTGACACAAAGACCAATACTGTGATTTCCATGATATTTGTAAACGGTTGCAGAGACTTTTTGGGTCAACTAGATTTTGTCAAATAGTGTCTAACCTTTCATGAGTTAGTATTTTTCTTAGTCATCAGCATAGTGTCTTTCATTCCTTAAGCTACACGTGTATCAGCAACACAACAGAACGACTTCATTCACTTGTTTCATATACAAATATCCGTTGGTGTATCGTGCAATCAGCGGAACTTTACTGCAGACCTGCATGCCACATACATAACATTGACATTTGATATTCGTATAGCGACAGAATCAAAGAAAAGAAAGTAGTTTTTACTCTTCCATGAACACATGGTCGGTCATTTTCTAACCGTTTACGTATCTGCACGCGAACCAATCGTGGAATTGGATATGAGATTTTGCTGTTCGTGCTATATAATCTATTGTTTCAGCAAACACAGCTTTCTTACATTAAAAAAAAAATGGCACTGCTCTGCAGGAATCATTTTTTTAAATGCTTATAGAAGTAGAGAATGTCACACACTTGCAAAGTAGCATCTCCACGAATACCGTGGTTGTTGTATGTATGTATGTATATATATATATATATATATATATATATATATATATATATATATATATATATATATATGTATCACGTTTGGATCGATTTTAGTGCAATGCAGCATGTGTATAAATATCATCTAGGCCAAACCACTATGGACCTAATAAAAATGTCATTAGAAAGTGCTACAATAGACCTACTGTTCGGCAGAGTACCTATCACCGGAAGAGTACCTATATCCAGAAGAGTACCTACATGGATAACCGGAAGCACCTGTGCACGATATACTATTATGGGCTAAACTATTTCCCGGGTAACGATGGCGTCATATGCTGTCAGTGAGACTGCTGAATCTTGGCATCTTGTGCAGCACAACTTATTGGAGTTGGCCTCAACAAACATGTGATGAATATGTTATTAGACTTTTAGTTATTCACTGTTTTAGTGTGAAATACAGGAAGTATCTCCCCAAGACAGCTGTATTGGGGGAGATCGCCGAGGGTAATACAGCTGTCTTGGGGAGATACTTCTTGATTTCACACTGAAACAGTGAATGACGATTTTATCCCAATTTGTGGCTGCTCTTCGCTGTTCGACCCGCTGCTGCTGCAGTTCACTTCACAGTCCGCCATCATGTTGTCGTCTGCAGCGCGTCAAGGCTTGTATCGCATGACAGGGACTTTTGGTGGCTGATCGATACACTAACCAGATAGGAAGATACAGCGAGAATACCGCTGTATTCTCCGGCCAGTTACGAGAATACCGCTGTATTCCCCACTCAGTTTCAGGAATCGCGCTGTATTTCACCTTTACAGTAATTTATGCACAAATAAGGGTAATACAAACAGTGTACCATAGCCTATAACCAATCAGAAGCCAAAGATTCTATCAAAAATGGGATAAAATAGGATGTTCTGTTGTCGATACGAAGATTATCACTCACACTGGGGTACCATATAGCAGAACTCGTTCACTTCGCTCACTCGTTCTGCATATAAGGTACCCAGTGCTCGTTGATATT
>OZ026616.1:103599133-103668133 GCA_964020975.1 Hermodice carunculata | reverse complement strand
GCGAAAGTGTACCACTTCTGGTTTATGAGCACTAGCTGTCTGGTGTATCTCCAATTGCAGTCTTGATTGTATGACTTATGAGTCAGAAATGACTCTCTTCGTCAATAAAATATTTACTTTCTACAACACTCCATATTCACGTACATACACCATACGTCCATATGCTGGTCGAAAACCAGATACATATGCAAGTTGCCATCTGGACGTTTTTGGGGAGGATAATTATTAGCACACTTCCTACATGCACATATATGTAATGCTACTACAATTGTACGCAGTCGATACAACCCATGACCACACCCTGTAGTTTTTTAAAAGATGAGTTGTCTCGGCCCCTACACTGGATAACAATCTGTTAAAACATGGATTCCATCCTCTAAGTTATTCGATACGTCATAAATTATGTCTGTATATTTCTTTTTCTGTTGCTAATTTATCGACACTACGTACTCTTGTAATATTTTCCTGGCATCAAAGTTCTAACTGACTGGTAAGAAAATAATTTTCAATTGTATATCTCTTTCCGACCTAAACATTAATGCTTATTTGCTTTTCTTTTTAATCTTGTACATTGTTGCTGTTAATATCGGACTTCTACTGTCTACAAAAGGTGTTACCAAACCCTGTTTGGCAATATTGTCCTGAAAAAAATAATTTTTGCCACCGCAGCTATACCAAGGATTTTTTAAATTGAATGAAAAAGAGCAGCCTTCATAGTCTGCAGCCAATAACCTTTTCCTTCAATGTATATTTTGATGTGGCATAAGTATGTTTCATGCAATTAGCTATCGGGCACTATATTTACGATACCATTTTTCCAGGCATATCTTAATATTTTCATCAATACAGGTTCTCCAAGCACTGCAATATTTGATGGTTTTCGATATACTCTTAAACCATATTTTAGAAAACGAATAGAACGTTTTAATGCTCAAATTTGAAATACCCAGATAGGCAATCTCTTTGTAAAAAAATTGCAGATGATACCAACAAACACAGTCGCACAGACACGCAGACACCCACTCGTATATATATATATATATATATATATATATATATATATATATATATATATATATATATATATATATATATATATATATATATAAGTATGTATGTATGTTTGTGATTAATGTATATTATATACAAATATATATATATATATGTATATATGACCTATAAAATTATTATACGGTAAAGTGAATAAATGAAAAACGATGTATAATAAGAAAATAAGTAAAGCAACATGAAGTGAAGTGAAATTAAAAAAAAACATATGAAAAGAACAAAAGGTTTCAACGAGAATGCAAACGAAGTGGCATTTTCTGTTTAAATAAGCTCTATCAAAAGAAGAGCCTATATTTTCTCTATAGGCCTGATTGCGACGGGGCATAATTGCCCCGTTTGTTTTGCAACCATAAAATGATCATATTATTGATCAACAGCTTTCTTTGGTGTGGGAGCTTAACTATTGGCATGGTATCTTCCCTGAAAGTCTCATTGAAAATATTTTGTGAAAGGACATTATTCAGTCAAAGGGAGGGAGGCATACCATCTTTGAAAATAAGGTCCGCGCTACTTGACTTGGATATGTTAAACGTGTAGAAATCCAAAGAAAAAACGCCTTCAATTATAGAGAACGTTTTCCAGAATGTATCAAAGCAAGATTCGTCGTACAGAATGTGTCTCGCGTAATTGTACATTTGTAGGCGTATCAAGGTGTAAGTAAAACTGTTAATAACGTTTCGCAATTATAAACGCATCACACATATACGTCATCATAAGGACATTTATCACACTAAATGTTGCATTTTGATTTAAAGTATCCCGAGAATGTTTCCTTGCCAGGCAGTATAATGACATTTTGGACAATTGATGCCTCTTAATCCATGTATGTTATGGGCAATTGGATCATTCGAAGCATAGTGTACTGAAATGGCATGACAATGTAATGCTCCGCCTGCATTTCATACAGCCAGGCTTGGTAAAGATGACAAAAGTCGAAGTGGTTTTATAAGTACGTGAACTGGATCAGACTCCCCGAGTGTGGTGTTTTAATCAATTTCGCCAGAAAGCATCAAACGAAATCGCGTAAATCGTACAAATTTGAGAACTAAACAATGGGGACTGCACGTAACCCACAGATGTACGAGTTGTTGATCCATGTAAGACATGTACGCCTGTAGACAGATATATTATGGTCAACATATCTATAAATCATAAAAAGGTGTCTGTGGATACATGTACCTGTCTAGTGCTAAAGCATTTTGACCGATAGAAAACCAACACTGACTTCGTTTTGTGGACGGCAAGCCATAGCACGTTAACCCTTTGCGGTTCAAACATCTTCATCATAAAGAATTATATAATTTTTGATAATTTGATAGTATGGCCATATCTAGCAATCGCTACATGTACTTCATGTCATAATTTCGGGTTAATGGGACGGATGTACAAATCTCTCTTAGGGATTAAATAAGGCACTCAGTTGTCCACATGGTGAGTTGCGATGCATCATTGAGTGACAGAGACAACGCGGCGAATGTTAGTTAAAAGCTGTTACTAAGTGCATGTGATTGGCTTGCGTAGATTCCAAAGACTTGCAAGAAAATAATTAAATACTCGCACTGTTATTTGTGGTATGTTAGAATTTTAAAGCTACCATCGCTAGCAATCATTCTCTTGTACTGCACTCAACCCAGCAGACTGTATTTTCACTAAAAGTCAAATCACAATGCATACCACCAATAGTAAATGATTGAAAGTTCATATTCAATATATATATATATATATGTATATATATATATATATATATATATATATATATATATATATATATATATATATATATATATATATATATATATATATATATATATACACAACTAATATGACGGTGTTCTGTATGTGTCGAGTGAGGAATTAAAAAGTAAAGACGAATTTACTGGTCTTTGCGTGATGTCTGCGAATTGCCACTTAATACGTATTCAGTCGATTGTGTTTGTATAGCGATGTCAACAACCTTGCAATCGTGGACAAATTATAAAATACTAAAAAACTTGTAATTATTTTTCAGGTGCGATTAACTTTTGCGATTACTCTGGCCACCGCGGCTACAAAAGAAAATCAAGAGAGTACGTATCTTTTTGAGGTGCACTGCTGTGTGATGAATCAATGCAATAGATACTTACTATAAGTTAAAAAATAATTACTATAAAAAGACAGACATCCCGCTAAGTCACATAATGCATAGTCTGCACACGCGAGTGTAAACTTCTGCGCCAGCTGCGGGTCCCGTTTCAAATTTCACCCGAAACACGGAACAACTCACGTAATGTAAAGATAAGCAAAGATTGCATAAGGAGGCATGGTAAGATAGCTGTGGCTCAAACCTT
Organism: Hermodice carunculata; assembly: GCA_964020975.1. Lineage (NCBI taxonomy): Eukaryota > Metazoa > Annelida > Polychaeta > Eunicida > Amphinomidae > Hermodice > Hermodice carunculata. The sequence goes on along the minus strand of OZ026616.1, from coordinate 103,664,738 downwards.
TTGATAAAAACATAACAATTTTTGGCTCAAGTGACTCCTGCTTACACATTACATAAGTACACGGGCACAAGCACGTGTAGATTACAATCACCGAGGTTATCAATTTCGAAAGGTTAAAGCCAAATGCCAGGATATCACCAGACCACATGGTATCATGCCGTGTACACGTTTGACATTAAACATATCACAACTCTACTTCATGACTTTAGAAAGGTTGTTATCAAACTTTCGTGTCCGTAAGGATTAAGATCGACGATTATAAGATTACGATATAAAAACCTACCATGCTTTAATCTTCTTGTTACACTAACTTACTGAGTAATGTTGTTGAATATTGACCATGTAATATGATGTAGGACACGCAATAAATTTTGTTCGAAAGCTATTGGCTTTCTCTGGCCAGTGGGAAGATTTCTCTTACACATGAACCGTCGTCATCACTTAATTCAGTTGAAAATACTTCTTTATTCTGGAGTCAAACGTCTCACCCAATATATGTATGTATTACGTACTTATGTATGATTGTATATGTGCATGTATGTATTCATGTGTGTATGTATGCATGTACACATGAAATAGGCTTATATCTGAATAGATCAGCCACATGATTGCAACCTATATGATTCCTGCATTAGCGCCAACTGCATTAGCGGGGATTCAACATTCTTTTCATTGTCTTCATAACAGCTCACAAGCTACTCTTTTTCATCACCTCCTTCCTTTACAAGCAAAATATATCGATGGCTCCACAGTTCGATTGACAATGAGAGACTAAAATTAATGGGAAAAAATGGACAATATTTACTTTTGTTTCAACTAAAAATGCACCTGCCATCTTCTTGAACTCAAAACCTTTATATTTTCATTTTTTAATATCTAATGATAAATAGAATTATTGTATGTGGCTACTAAAATGCCGTTTTATAGCATTCTAAAAGTACACCGCTATGTAAATGACTCGGTGTATCGTCTGTATCATTTCACTTTGCTGACAGCTTACTTGCGCAGACAAGAAGCCACAAGAGCCCCAATCTCAAATAGCGCCTGCCTGTATTATCATGTTCTTTATTTTTCTTCATATAATGGCTATGAAATGGAAATAAATGTAGCTGATACGCCACAGTACTCGATTTGGCAGTAAAAAATATCCCCCTTATTCAAAGCTTTCGATTCTTGTCGCACAATTTTTGTAAGCCAACAGGTCGCACGATGCTAACAAAGCATGAAGGCGTAGCTTTTTCAGTCTAATTACGAAGCAAGTTGAAATATCCTACATCAGAATGTTCACGATGTAAGTGTGTCCTAAGATGCGCGTCATTATGGCTCTGCTTTATTCGAAATTACATATAAATAACCTTAGCCCAGTAGCTATGCTAACAGTGTATGTCAATAGAACTTGAAAATTGGATCCGTCCTTAAGTTGCTTTTAGCTAAGAATATGCTCTTGACTTTTTCCTCTACGTCTATCTGCTATAGTCTTATCAGTTGAAATACAAAACGTTAAGCTAAATTTAGTTTTGAGTATTGAGAAAAAACGGCTGCGTGTTAACACTTAAAAGGCCATATTATATTAGAAAGAAGTCAACAACTTTCCAACAGCTTTCCTGGCGCACCTTGGAAAAGCCGTTGATTATTGAAAATATTATTCTGTTAAGCCTTCCCTAATATTTTCATTGAAATATTTTGAGGCAGTACAATATTTCATATGATGGACTAAGCAGACCTTTGAGATTATCTTTTACACGGACTAGAGCGGCAGTATGTTAATTGGGACGGTGTTCTATATCTAAGCAAAGCTGGATTATCGTAGGACGTTGTGATAATGTTTCGCCCCTTAATTGTACTCATGAAGGCTGGTTTTTTTTAAAGATTTTACTTATTCCCATATGTCAGCTGGTTACAGGGTTGTCATGCAGTTGTCTTGGTAGAGACAGCAACTGTAGTATTTCGTTCAACATATCTGACATACTCTTATCTGCAAACTATCACAGAATATTGCATGTTGTGTCATTATCTTAGAGCCATGCATCTTAGATCACATATGAAGCATATCCCATCTATTCATTAGTATGTTTTTATCAATATGTGATTTTTTCACACTAAGGTATCCTCAAAAAGAGTTGACATTTTGTCTATTGATAAATACATAGACGGCATCATGCTTATGCCTAATGTGCCAACTCACATCCTAGCATTACTGCTGCTTTCAAGTGCTATATTATGAGAACAAACCAGCGCCCCTTTCTTTGCTATCCATTTACACTGATGCATTACGAAGAGGACCTAAGAATTTGTTTGGTTAGAAAACATAGACATATATCATGTTGACTCCTCAGTTTATCTGCCATCATAAATGCTTCAGATGCAATTTATCTGCGTGTTTCATGACGAAGACGGACATGCTGTCGTGAATTGTTGGAGTATCTTCTCTTGATTGAAGTGGACGATAATCAGGTCACTTAGCATTGATGTATATATGTAACGTGGGTCGTTTAGCAATGTGTAAATTATTTCGGCAATATCACTTGCGTGGACACTAACATTGAACAGGTTAACTAGCTGTTATGTTTGTGTACTCTTTGGATGCAAAGAGCTCCCATTTGAACGATGTAGAATAATATAATATAAAGCAAGTTTATAGCTCAAGGTGTCTGTTGACACCCTTGAAAGCAAGGAACACGTCAATGGCAATCAGTTTTAACCTTTTCAATACACATTGCGCTCGATGTTGAGTCAACAGGTTTAATGGGCGCAATTTGAGGGCAGCTAAACGCGCCAAAGAAAGCTGTTCATCTTATCACCTGTATCTGTAACTACAGCAATGCGGCCACTTAAGATATCTTTATCGGGGAGTTGCAGCCGGAATAATCATAATAATTCAGATGAGAAAGTCTTTCGTATCGATAAGGAGAGAAAACGTTGGAACTATATGTCACTATTAACTGATCTCAATGGTAAGGTGTTAATGAAAGTATATTTCAGCGGTGGACACAAGTCTTGATGGGATATATTATTTCTTAGATACCGCGATCTGAATTCCGTCCTGTTTATCATACATTGGAATCAGTGTAAATTACACATTATCCGTAAAAATACTACGTTTAATTGACCATACCTTGTAATTGCCATAGGTGTCTATAAGTAAGAGGCTCCAAGAGATATGACAGTGAACATGATACATCAGTTGCTACCAATGCATGGATCAAAGGTTTTAATAAGCAGGTCACTGTCACCCTGAAACTCAATGAGTCGAATTCCTTGCCTTGTGGTATAAACTATCACCCACTTTTAGGAAGAATGAATAAAGGCATGTTTTATATATTTTGGCGACAGATTCTGGCCGGGTAGACCGATTATACAAGACACTCTGCTGAAGGCTGCAGGCAGAAGCCGTATATGGTTTGTATGAGGATGTGTAACATATACTTTTTTCCTCAATCGTAAACACAATCACTGGTGGGCATTCTGAGCACTGATTAATATCCGGATGCCAGGTCTTGTAGACTGTCCATACACAAAGGCTTGTGACTGGCATGGAACACTATACCAGTGCAATTCAATTTTGCGCGTCATAGGGAGCGCGCCAACATAGATATAATGTGCTTACTACTATGATGACCAGTTTCTTTATTGGCACGGACAATTAAGTTGACCCTATGGGCATTTCATCTTCGACTCTTGCTTGCTTTGATATAAGAATAGGCATCATGTAAGAGAAAAATAATAACAAATTAATAAAGCGTCTCTGCAATACCGCCAATCTGCTGATTACAACCATTACGCTATCTCCTTCAATTGTAACGTCATCAACGTTGACAAGAACATTTATGCGACATTCAGAGCTGTTTGTCTGCACGTTTTATCAAGGACGAAGTCTGAGCAATGGCAACATAATATCCACCTGTTTCATTTCATTTTGCCATGTGATACCGAAAGTGATGCACTGCTTTACGTGATCAGTCTGCCTCGGGCACTTTTGCTTTCGTTTTTCGTATTGCAGCAGCACGTCTTGAAAAGGAAGTCATATCAGCCTGACTCGTTTACCCATGCAGGAATGCGATGAGCTATTAAAGATAATTATGAAAATGTGCGGTATGAAAGGAGGCCAATAGCATTGTTCTGTCTGTTATGAGGTTGGTCGATGACATTTCTTACTATCGGAGGGCAAACATTAGCGGATGAGCGCAGTTCAGGCAAAAGTGAAGCTTTTCTACTGCAGTCCTAAACTGGCGTAAGAGCCCAGTCTCCGAGTGGAAGGAATTGAGAGAGGAGTCCCTTGCAAAAAAAAAAAAAAAAAAAGGAAAAGAGAAAATAAGACAAAATAAAAAAGAAAAATAAAGAACGCAACCTGAACTTGTTAGAGGTTAAAGGAATTCTCAAAAGGAAAGATTTTCATTTTGTGCATGGCAGAAATGTATGAAAAGGTCAAATGCCGTGTACGGGTCATTCACACACCGATTGTTGCTTCAAGCTTTTTCAAATTGGAAGTGACAGTGAGAGGGCTAGAAGTTCAGGCAGATATGAATTGTTTTAACCCTTTCTGCGTTCACTCTAAGTAAACAGCTTTCCTTGTTGAGCGCAAAAAGGGGAACTGTTGATTTAATCAACTCTGAAGCAATTCATTTAAGATCAAGTGTGTGGTACTTGAATGAAAGATCTTCTTTTAAGGAAATTGTTTTAAAGTAGTCACTGCATATTTAAGTTAACAGCATGCTTCTCGAGATAAGCGGAGAAAACGGTTTAATGACGCTAAGGAAACTATGTTAAGCCATTGTTATCACTCCACTGCGGGTAGTGAGATGATCAACTACACAATATGAAGCCCAGCAAGGGCTTCACCCTGACGTCTGGTCAATATGTTGGATAAGTTTCATGCCGTGATTTGGCAATGTTGTTAGAAGTGTGGGCCAAGAAATAATTCGCGTAAACAAGTGCCCTGAAAAGGATTCGTTGACGGGTTTGATATAGATTAGCATTGCCACGCTATTGTAAGCACATTAAGGTCTTTTCGTTCCGTGTAGAAGGTGAATACTAAGTCACCCACATGGCGATTAAATCAAGCGATGGGCAGGCTGTATTATATCACACAACAAGTGGATAGTTTTGCTCCTGTAGTTGAAATATATCCATGGAGATTTAAGCAATGCGATATTTCCTCAAATATAACAGGGTTTGGCTTGCAAATTGTATACTAAAATCACAATAAAATCACATTTAAGCGACATTTGCTTCATGCCGATCAAAAATCTCCGGACCGTCAGATTGTAATTAATTTTGCGAGCTACATGTGAGCAGTACCTTTAGTAAGTATAGCAATTTGTTTGATGGTTTGACAGTTTACAGACAAATAAAGCTGAACCCTATTTTGGAGCAGGCGAAGGGCATTCAACCTATGAAAACATGCAGCAAAAAGATATAAAACATAGTAGACCTAAGCACAAGGTGTTTGGGAGGAGGATGACTAGGATAAGAGGCAGTGACACATTCTTCAAAGAGATTAATATTACAACTATTTGTTTTCTTTCGGAATATATATATATATAAAGCACTAACTGAGAAGATTGTGTTGGACCAAGCATACTTGGAATCAGCTGTAAGCATCGATGTATAAACTTGTAACTGAGAATCTGAAAAAAACCCTGCTAGCTATTTACCTTTACAGGAAGTATAGGAACAGAAAAACATACACAGTTATAGACACAGCGGGGCGCTGGTCAACATTTTTGTGATATGACAGTGATGAACAACAAACTTTGCTTGGTTTGGCAACACATCCCATTTTTTCCAACATTTCCAGTCCAAGTCCAGTGCACCTGACTAAAGAGACAACAACATGAGACCACGCATGCGTATATGCATACTCTCAACATAATAAATCAATAGGGGGATTAAGAACAGAAGCTTCTTTTGCTCTCCTGTGGAGGGCATTTCAGTCATTCAGGGCAAGAGTTGTGTATTCCCATTACTTTTCATTGTAATTTACAGGTTAATAACTTTAAACCACTCGTAGCAGAAACAGCACAATTTGTTTGGTAAAATTATGTGCATAGCTGAAATGTTCACATAAATTTTATTCTTGCAGCTTTAAAGGTAGCTTTTTTAATTTGAGGTTATATAACATGCAATCCTATGGGAATACACATCTCTAGCCCTGAAGAATTATGTATGTTCGATTGTGTGTTCAGCTGAATACACAGATAATTGGTAATTGTGACCTGTCTTATTATTGTCAGAAACATGATGAAAGAAAAAGCATTGTATTACTCCTTCACTTAAGCTCTGGAAACACCTTTTACATTATAGAACACATGGTACAATGAAAAACTGCCATTCGAAGCTCTATCTCGCAAGACTGGCGGAAGCCCACCTTGTTCAAAAAACGAAGGTAGGCTCACCTTGTTTTGATTTCTCAACAATGCATGTCGGATTTACAGGTGAATTCAGACGAGACGGGAAAGCTTGTTTGTAAGCTTCTGGCAACTCAATACGCGGACAAGATCTCCGAATGCAACCCAAGTGAGCGCAAAATATAAGACTTTTCTTATCCAATACCACAAAACATTTCCTATGTTGAACATTAACTTGTGCGATGGGACTTAACACCCGATGATTTGGCCCTAAACACCCAATACATATAAAAGTATGTTATAGTAACGGTCCGCGCAGCCACTCTTTTTTATATTTGGTTTTCGCTCGCCATGATATCCATCAGATGGAATTACTCAATTATAGGTTATGAAGTTTTTACAGGATGAATTGAGATCAGTGATGTGCATAAAGAGGTTTTCACCTTTCATCATTCATTCGGGTTAAATTGATATGACATCGTATTTGTGCGTTCGATTTGCAGTTGGAAAAACGACCCCGAAATTACAACTCAAGGAAAAAGATCGGTAATGACATTTGAACAAATGGGGCAAACTTATGAATGCTATAGGGATCACCAGGGAAATAAATTGGTTTATTTCCCCGGTAATGTAAGATGAATAACTTGGGCACAAAAACCATATGCCTTGAATTTTTGATGTATATATGCGGTTGACAGCTGAGCAACAGAAATTGACAAAGAACTAAAGCACTGCAAAAACCCTTACTGTTTGCAGTGTCTATGACGGAGCTTTGTTCCTATCCGCTGCTATATAACCCATGTGAAGAATATTCTTTAGAATAAAAGTGAACATTGGCCTCGGGCACATGAAACTCTCTTAACATATTTCTTTCAAATATCATGTAAATATTTTACGGTTTGTTGTTAAACGTAGCCTGAACCAAAGAAACGCATTAACTGTTTTTAATGCAAGGTTTTGGACTGGGTCAACAGCTTCGCTCGGCCTGCTGCGCCCAATGCGTGGCCAGGAAAACTGTTGACCTGGGATATTATGCTCTCTGGAACTACAGTCATACTGGTTCTTGAATGGAGATCGACATAAAGCTGCGTCAGCAGGAGACAGTTAACCCTTTCCCCCCCTTGAATTAAGACTGAGTCAACAGCTTTCCTTGGCATGGGTAAGTGCCCAACCCATGCCAAGGAAAGCTGTTTACCTGGGGCATGTGATCTTGATAAGTCTCATGTACATTTCTCAGTCAAATTGTTTTTCATAACTGTTGCAATTACTTGAAAACACTGAAGCAGACGACATTTGACCACCAGCCCGTTTTTGCCGGTTTGAAGGGGAAAGGGTTAAATGTAACTAGTTTCCGTTCTGCACTGCATTGCTGGGTCATATATTTTTAATCGCTCACCAAACGATATGCCTAGTATCTTGACCTGACCAGGTACTATTTTTTACATTATTCTTTCTTAAAGTTCACACTGTGCATACCAGCAACCTATGCCGTGGAGATCAAGGGGAAATAGTGGATTCACATGGCATTGGGATCACTGTCTGTTAGGATCTATTACTGTGGTGTTCCTTGCCTGTTCATTTGAATTAGGTACCCGTTTGTGACAGTAAAATGATCCTAATGAAGGTAAGGACCATTTAGTAGTAAATATAATTGATCTATACACTTTATGCTTTGTTAATATGACAATGAACGACAACAGACATGCGTGCATACCAACCGTTTGTTTTTATGTGGTGTACGGTAATGCAATCTGACATCAGTTCCTCCTGAGAATACCGTAATAAGACCGTGGTTGTAATTATGACAGTTGCTCCGAAGCGATAAATCATAAAACCACCGATGAAAATAGACGAGTTTATGACTTAGATATAATTTTTATGCGAAATCTACATATTTTTAGGAAAACTACAATGAGGGTACATTTAATGTCCCCCGCCACCGAAAGTGGCACATGGGGACATAGAGTTAGCGAGGACAGGGGGCCGTGCGTCCATCCGTCCGTACGGGAGCATATCTCTAGAACCCCAATAGATAAAATGATGAAATTTATACCAAAGATGCATCATACCACGGGCATGTGCGCTGTCTATTGTTTTTTGGTCTTGACCTATTTTCAAGGTCACAAAGCCCAAGAATATATCCACTTTCGTGTGTCTGGCAGCATATCTCTAGAACCGTAGAGATAGAATAATGACATCCATAACAGAGATGCATCATACCAAGGGCATGTGCGCTATGCATTGTTTTTTACCTTGACCTATTTTCAAGGTCAGAGGGCCCAAGAACATATCAATTTTGTGCATCCTAGTTGGTGCATCCTTTCAACAAGTGCAAAAACTTTTGCAAACTATTGTGGGGGGGATGCATCCTTTGGATCACTGTGCACTTCTTTATTCAAAAGACTTAGTTAAACGTGTATAGTTTTGTTCTTATATTCAAGAGATAAATTGAATACTACATGTTTAAGAAAAGCGTCAAGTAAATACATTTATAATTAATAAAAAATTTGCACACCTGACCCTGAAGTATCTGTATACAATTTTGTCCCATTAAAATTCCCCAAGGATGGTCCAATGTTATAAATGGCTTGTTTTTATCACCCCATCAAGAGTAATATAGGACTTTGGTCAAAAGTGATCCCAGTTTTATTGTTTTTAATATTTTAAGAAACTACGTTTAACGTTTGGTTGCCAATTTAAAAAGAAAATCCCTGAAATATATAAGTCCCAACATTTTTGGCCTTGCCGATCAGTAGATGTCAGGTATTTTAGCAACCGACAGCACGTGCTTCTCAAATGATTCATCGCTAATTGTTTCAATTAATGTTTGGCCGCATTTATTTAAAGAAGGATATTAAAAGAGACAAAGGATCGTCATTAGGATTTTTTTTTAAATTTTAAACAAACCAGCATTCTCCAAAAGCTGCTTTTCTTTTACACATGGCAGCCTTTTCTAATGAAATTTTCTGAACTGGACTGAATCGCGACGGCAAACTATAGCAATACAAACAAGGAAACCGTAAATACATGTTTGAGACACTGAACTTTGCTGTAGTCGTAGCTAGACACTGGTTTCGTCATGTGCGTTATGTGTGTAATCCACTTGCGTGTATTTCAACTTTTATGACGCGGGTGGAAGGGGGGCGGCTATATAATTAAAGTTCCATGTGTTCTCACTCTTTTCCGCCAGAGATAAAATCATGAAAATCATCGAGAAATCATCAAGAGTATAAGAATACATCACGTAGTGATCAACGTGTTCTATTATCTGCCTATTACCTTGCTTGGATGGGATAAATAAGGCTGAATAGGTGTAATTTTCGCAATATTACTTTCTGACAAGAAATCTGGATTTATGGACAACGCCAAAGCATTATCTGTCTATATGTAATCCCTTTAGGGCAACCTCCTTACACTCCTTGTGACCTATCCAACCGTATAGGTTTTTTTTCACTTTTTCTTTCATTGATCCTGCTGTAACCTCAACCCGATAAGGACAGGATCTGGTCATTTAGCACACCGAGCAAACAGTTGCACCAAGGCGCTTCTAATTGTCATGGAAGGAGAGAAATCGACGAGGTCTTGCTGCTCACACCGTGGCATTATGTCCAGTTAATCCACGGCCAAATGATCATCGCGTTGCCTTTGGAGATGTCTTGAATGACTCTCTAGGCAAATCAAGCATCGGACAATGGACCACGTAAACAAACTTTGCCACTCCACTTCATGGATGCCATCGTATCTGATGTGCACACGGGTTGGAGACATAAACCTTTGGTCATTATATACATCTTATACCGTGATTCAATGCCCCGGGGTCTGATTTGTAAGATCGAGGGCAAACATGGTGGAAAATCAATGTATAATAAGGACGGACCACCGGCCCCAGAACATTGATTTTCAAGCTGGTTGGTCTCTTTGGCCGTATTCTAAAACTAAATTCCCTTTTGTTTTGAAATACTGGTGAATGTCCACTCATGATGAAATCAAAAGACACGATGATGAATTATAAGATTACAAGCTTCGTATTTATTGTCACGAGAGCTTCGTTTCAGAAGTCACAATTACATTTAAGAAACATTATTCAACCGATAACACAAGTTAAGCGCTCTCAGTGAAATGCACTGACGGACAGAATGATTGATATTGAAGGATAGGTATCTTGAGAAAATAACTCCGGACGGAGAGTCAGACTGGTCATTTCTGCAATAAATAGAAGTCCAATATGACACTTCCACCAGGTGAGATACTTGCAAATCGATATAACTATTGAAGCAGACCAATGGGTATTTGGCTTCATAAATGATCCAAGTGTTAATCAATAAAGACTTTGATATTTGCATTTACACTAAATGTCTTTTGATACCTAAATAGGAAGATTTCAAGGCTAATATCGGGAATATAACCCTACAAAGTAATTGGATATTAAAACCAAGGAATACTGAGTTGTTCAAGGTAGTTACTTGAATGTACATCATACTCCTGTTGGCTTAAATACGTAAATGCACAGTTAATATCCATAATTGATATATGAATCTTTGTGCTTATTCGTTGTATTAGAAGAAAAGCCATGGCAAACTATATTTCTATATTTGCACTTTAAATTGAGGGCGCGCATGCTTCATTCTTTATAGTCTGATAAAGGGTAACAGAACTAAGATATCAAATGGACAAACATTTGTTGTTGTTTTTTTCAAAACCCGTAATATGTTCTTTTGTAATTTAACCAAACAATCCAAATGATTTCAATGACCACCGGCCCATGTTATATTGCAAAATGTAAATGTGGAAAGACAAACGCATAACGAAATTAAAAATGTTTTTAAAATTGTCAATATGTCTTGTATAATATAAATTACCGTCAGATTTACTAAACTTGTTTCCAATTCAAGTGATATGCCATTTTTAGTTTTATTGTTCATGTAACCAAAGTCACCAAAACCTAATCTCATGATCTTGTGAACTATTACAGTCATCAATTTAGATTTAAACGTAACCAGGAAAATATTTTTATTTCGCACATTATAAATCAAAAATAGGCTTTGTCAACATTTAATGAGAGTTTGTTAGCATGAAACAAAACTGCGATCCTTTTCAATATCCCATTGGTGGTGTTTATTTAAGAATCGAAATAAGTTCCTGCTGTTAAACTCTTGGGGGGGGGGGGTTAAGCAAGTGTGAACTAAACTATTCGCTGTACTGCAGATTCCCCATGACTTCCCCAAAACATAGGCTACATGAAGCTGAAGTCCATAGTGACAGTTTCCCCAGGAGGTCGCGGGTTTCCGCTACCGTGAAGACGTCATCACAAAAATATGGTCAATAATGGAAACTGTAACATATCTTCTACTAAAAGGAAATTTATTATCTTTAACATTCCAGAAAGAACCGCGAAATGCTTTCCATAGGAATACCGACATAAATTCCACAATGTTTAAAGCAAACAAATGCAAATTTAAGGGTAACATCTGGTTGTGACTAATATAAGAAAAACGGTTTCCACGTGAAAAAGGAATGAGGAACACTGTCAGTAGCTGTCCGTCTCTCTGTATAGTGTGCAGTCTAGCCATTGGCTAATAGTCTTTCTTCTGGCGTACGAAACCCCCGTTGCTCTGTCCATCAGCAACGACTATGTACTAGCAGTTTGATCTCCTCTACTGCCCTCGCCTTGCACCGCTGTGCTATGCTTTTCTGTACTTTATTGTCCGCTTGCAGTGGCTCTGCCAGTGGTCATCGTCCTTAAGAGGTTTTCCCTGTAGTGACTTTAGGGTGTCCTTTTTTTGCTAAGAAAGTTACTTAACTCTACCAGAGCCAATTTCTACAAAAGCCTGTGTGCCCTAATTTGACATAACGATGCTAGATTTTGCGCTTTGTAAAGAGACATTTAGATGAAGTTTCCACTGCCAACAGTGACAGAGGCCACAGCAATGGCTCTGGCCAACAGGTTTCGCCGGTACGATATTTGACGCAATGTGCGCAGAGAAAAGCTGTTACCTGAGCCTGGCACCGAGTTAAAGGGTTTTTTAACTAGCAACTCAGAGTCAACTTGTTACCTTTTTTGGTTTGGTTGATCATTTGATCGTTCATCTCTTTGTTCATTCATTGAGTTTCCATGAAGTTTTGCCTTGTTTAAGAGAAGCCTGCTCAAGGGAGCACTCACGTATATATAATTATGAAAACTTTTCAAATTATCCTCATCAAACTTTGCGACGTGTCAACGGTGAAACATGCACTGTGTTGAGGAAAAAACTAAATAAAATTCAGGTTAACAAATGCAAGCTATATTTACGGTGAAATATGCACTGTGTCAAAAAAGTCTACTTAATATATACAAAATACACAGTGTAGACATTCAACATCCGAAAAGCAGTGCAGTGATTGGATGAATTGCCGAGCGAAATAAATTTTAATCTACTGAATTTCAAACACGCAGCTCAAATCAAAGTTAGTACATTTTACTATTGCATAATACCTTGAAATCACCCGGTATACGTTTTCCGGATAATATAAAGCAAAAGATTACTAGCAATATTAACATTAAAGGGAAGTGATATTTTCAATCTTTTGGGTTTATCAGTAAAACTTACACTATCTTATGTTGTTGTTTCTTGACCTTGCCCGATAAGGCTGTAAATAAGGATACTTCGTGTCCCTCACCTGAACTCGAGTGGGCACATTTTGTTGCTCATGTAAAGCAAAACCAGTGCGTTCCAAGCAGTAATCTCTCACATCGTTGTCCTATCTGAATCCCTCATGTTGGAAGCGACACATAAACAGGGCGAACGTAACGCACAGTGCCGTGACGCCACCCGTCGAGTGTAAGAAGCACCGAAATCGTGACGTTTTACCTCTTCGTACGTCTAAAACTTTGAACTTATTTTAGTACAATATTTTGTATGGAAAATGTCGAAAGTAGCCTAATTTGATTATTACCAGACAAACAGGCCTTAATTAGTTCAGGCCAATTCGCCACTATTTAGTATTCTTCACTTTATGGTGAGCTTATGTCTCTAAGTTTAACTACTATGATCAACCGACTTCACATATTCTTAGCGGTTGTTGGTAGATGCTGGTTTAAACGTATTTTACTCACGAAAGCAGGGATCTGCCCTATCTGAATCCCTCTTGTTGGAAAAGACACATAAGCAAGACGAACGTGATGCACAGTGCCGTGACGCCACGGGTCGAGTGCAAGAAGCACCCAAAGAGTGGCGTGACAGCGGCAGAAACAAATAAAGCATAAGCAAGACTATGCACCACACATAGAGGAGAATGTGAAATTGATAATATTCGCCCTTTACAATCCTACATGTAAAATAAATGTGGAAATCTTATTCACAATGTAGCCATTAGATTGCGTCGGCGCTCGAGCTCTGAAACGCCTACTTTTCTCTATAAAATCATGTGCTGCAGTAAAAATAATGTCATTGTGGTCGAGGTTACATTCACTGCTGCCAAATAGCATTGTGTTTAAACTGAATGATGCAACGCTGCTAATGGTGGTATGCAACGCTGCTAATGGTGGTATGCAACACATCTAGATCATCAATAAAGCGCAGACAAGTTAAAAAGTACTGCCAGACACTTCCTGATGCAACACGCCAAGAACATGCTGGTGATTCAACTACGACTATTTTATACAGGTGTTCATTCATTTGATTGGGACCCGTGCCCAGCCGTGAGGGTAAGATGAAAGTAACCGTATTGCAAACATATAAAAGTCTATGGTATTTTACGGAGGGTATGCATGGGTTTGAAATTACCTGCTTCTATTGTGCTAAAGTTAATAAATTTCACTTTTAGATTGTAAAAGGTTCCATAATTTTATTGCTGATGGGAAAATGAATTTTCTAATAAACAAGTTCTACATGATAATGATACTGCATGCCTATTGTAGCTTTAACTTAAGTTTTAGCAAGAGTTATTTTCTTGTGGATCCAACAATTTATCAAGGAAGAATTGAAGTGTCAATCTATTGGCAATCTTGTACCTCAGTGTTAGTTTGGATCTTTTCCGTCTCTTCGAGAAAGTCTTCCAACCTGTTACTTCATATAATTTAGCGGCAGGGTTGTTTTCATGGCATTGATTACAATGCAGCCCGCAGTCATCTGAAGATCTTCCAGACATTTAGCCCCTGCCTGTGCCTAGCCGTCCCAGACCACATAATGGGTCTAATGAAGGCATTATAGATAGTTTCAAGAGTGTCTCGGTCCAACGTATACTGTTATGATTTCATTATATTTAGCTGCTAAGAGGCCTTATTTACTATATGGTTGATGTTTACATTCCAGTTTAAATCAGACTTGAGTATAAGGCTAAGATGTGTATGGCTAGGTATATTTCACCATTGGTGTCTTTGAAAGACAAGGGGGGGGGGTAATCTCGGGGCTTTGTTTTTAGCTATGTAAGCATTAAGTCAGTCTGAAGAGCATTAAAGAACATTTTTTATTTCTTGTACCACACGTCAAATGGAGAAAGATCTATGTTTAGAGTAGCTGAGGCCAAATCAGGATCATCTATGGTGATATAAAGGGACGGATTGTCTTCAGAGTGCTTGACTTTGGAGTTAGCTACGTCAACTATATCGTCAATATAAATCAGAAATAGGAAGGGGCAGGCAGAGAACCCTGGGGAACCCCTGCAGGTATTGAGCCCAAGGTGTAGGATTGACCATTCAAAACTACCCATTGCCTCCAGTCAGAAAGATAATCGCCAAAACAAGGGAACAAGTCATTGGTTATTCCATTTCGTTTGAGTTTATAAAGAAGGCCGGTGTGCTCAACTGTATCAAAGGTCTTGCTAATGTCCAGAAACACAACTCTTACCTCCTTTTGCTGATCAATAGCAAAAGACTATTCATAGTATACAGAAACTTATTGGTTAACTGTAGAATCGCCTGAAATGAAACCCGACTGATTTGGTGAGATGACCAAATTATCTCTTAACAAATTAAATGCATCCTTAAAGACTACTTGATGGACTACAGCACCTGTGCCGCCTAGAAGGGATATAGGGCAATAGTTAAAACAAAAACTTTCTTCTTTCTTCTATTTTGATGCAGACTACGTAGTTAACTGCGAGTGTAGCAGAATTTAAGATCCGTATACCATATATGATAACTATGTCTGGGAGTAATACTACAGATATCTGTTTTAAAGACATATAATGCCAGATGTTAACCAAGTTATGGAAGAGTAATATGCAACTTGCCAGTCTATCCAAAGCGTGTGTTTTTAAATATAACACGATTCCAAAAAGTTGGTATATTCCAACAGTAAATTGTGAATGAATTGTAAAAAGACGTGAGAGTAGTACTACGTAACAGTGGTCTTATTACATGGGATGATGGACATGTGCAAATAGACAACAATATAAAGTAAACATGAAAAAGTATATACAATAATAAGCATATTTGATTCAAGTACCCCCAACACAAAAGCAAGTAAAAGAAACATGAACAGTAACAAGACCCATGATGTAACATAATGGATAAACATGTCCAGCACGAAAACAGGTGAAACAATGTGGATACAACCTGGCATTTAGGCATGCGGTATAGTCACCGGATATGCATGATGTTGGCATCTGAGAACTGGTACAAAAAGTAACACTTACATAGGGAGCTACGGATGGAACCCATGCTTTTGTAACCATTCCCAACCCAGAAATACTTGTTATACATTAAAATTTTGCAAAAGGCTGATTCTTTTGAATTGACACATTTATTCTGAACATATTATTCTATGAAATGTATGACGATCAGACATACCATTTGTACTTACATCTGACCTGTGACACCCTCACACGATTCTTTAATTCAACCAGAAATGGAATGGCACCTTATATATAATATATATATATATATATATATATATATATATATATATATATATATATATATATATATATATATATATATAATATATATATATATATATATATATATATAATATATAATATTTAAGCGAAAAGCGACAGATAGCTTAATCTGTCTTAGTTGGAAGCCAATTAAATAATTACATGTATAGGAACAGTGAAATGATGCCATGCAGCTTCCAGTTTAAAAAATGTATCGCCAGATGACCTGAAGATATAGAAATTCAGAAACGGCTTTGTCACATTAGATACCCGATATAGAAATTCAGAAACGGCTTTGTCACATTAGATACCCATGCATCATAAATATTACCGGTACCTTTATGAATATACAGGTCGCTTTCATACCTACGTTTCAAAAGCACATTACCTAATTATCACCTTGATTCAATGTGAAGGTTGCGAGACCCCTTGTTTCTTCTTTTTTTCTTCTTGTAAAATATTGTTTACATCGATTTTCAAATTATTTAGGGGTGGGGAATTAAAATTACATAGAGTCTTGTTTAGCTACACTTTGATGAATGTTGCACACATATCTCTGTCACAAGAATCTCCGTCAAAGTATGACTTGTATCATAAACAACGAATGCGCTCAAACTAAGATTCTCTTGGCTGTCAAGGAGTCCTTTTACATATACTAGATAGGTGCATGTATTGATATAAGGTGTAAAGAAAGTTAATTGTGACCTGGTGGTGGCTTGCCCTAAGGGGATGCCATTCCATATTTTGACATTGCCATCAACTATACAGTTTTGGAGGCGTTATATTTGAATTGCAATTTATGGCTGTGTAGTAATTTAATGTTCATGGGAAGATTAAGAAAAAACACGCAAGCATAATCAGGAATATTTCTGGCAAATATTTAATCAAATGTTACAGTGTACGGTTTAGTGTATTGTAATATAAACCTTGCGGCAACAGCTTAGGAAATTGTGAATTAAAAGGCGTGTGTGCTATTGACTTTTGTTGTTGTTTTTGCACAGGTGTTGAAAGCTGGAGCTCAGCAATGCATGAAAGGCAGACTGACGCTTGCTTTCCCAATCTCTGATGACAGAATGGGGTCATTATCCTCACAATCTGAAGTGCGCTTTTTATGCTTTACTCTCGATTTTGCGGCGTATATGAGACTACCAAAGTATGCACAAAGCTCAAATACTTGAGTAAACAGTTCTATAAGTTCAGTATGATCATTTAGGTAAATATTTAGACACAGTTTCATCACAACAGTAAAATAGAATAAATGTATAGTTTATAAAGTAGTGGGAAATGCGCAATTAAGAGCATATGAAGACTGAATTAAGCATGAGTTTTATTAGATATTTGGAAATGTTAGTAGCAAATTGGTATACACAAGCTCTGGATCCCTCATACATGTATGTTATATATATATATATATATATATATATATATATATATATATATATATATATATATATATATATATATATATATATATATATATATGGATGTATTAGTGGTGTGTCAATAAATTTCTGGGTTTTTATGCAATTAATTCTAAAACCATGAGCACGGCGTCCCGAGATAGCATTTAGATTCCCATATCTAACCATTTTTTCATTGACCCGCGGTAGTCAAATTGACACAATGAACGCCCATTAAGGGGTCTCTCTCTCTCTCTCTCTCTCTCTCTCTCTCTCTCTCTCTCTCTCTCTCTCTCTCTCTCTCTCTCTCTCTCTCTCTCTCTCTCTCTCTCTCTCTCTCTCTCTCTCTCTCTCTCTCTCTCTCTCTCTCTCTCTCTCTCTCTCTCTCTCTCTCTCTCTCTCTCTCTCTCTCTCTCTCTTGTTTGTTTTGTTTGTTTTTATGTTTTTGTTTCATTTTGTTATGTTTTTGTTTGTATATTTTGTTTTTTGTTTGTTTGTCCTTATTTGTAGGGGGGCGTTTTGGGGTGTGTGGGTGGGTGTTTTTTTGGGGGGTTTATGGCACTAGGCACTGTTTCTTCGATTTGAACATGAGGATAAAAACCTCAGGTAAGTTTCTTGTCAATGTTTTTATCACCACGTGGAGGTGGTGCATAAAGCCCCGGACGTGAAAATTACCATACATACAATAGTCAAACTAGTGTTTAGAGACTTCATTTTGCATAATCAAAGCGATACAACCTTTGACCAATGTATCACTAAAACCGGCAAAAAGGTGTATGGATGTTAAATGTTACATATCGACTGTTCCCATGTTTTTACTCAAATGTCCCGCTAACGGAAGATGCCGCTTGAGAACGAATTGTACATGAGTCTTATCAGGACAGTATGCCATAGGTCCACACTGGCTCTAAACGACAAAGAGTCAAATTTGATCTGAGAGCTGCGCCCGTTTGATAAGTAAACCCTTGATTGGTTTGTATTATAACAGGCCGTAAGTGTCGCCTGGAGAAAATACTATTTTATTAACTTCCATGATGTGCAATTCCGCAGCGAGACTACAAGCAACGAGAAAAAAAAATATAATTTACACAAAACACTTCAAAATCGTGTAATATCAATGCACACAAGAGGAAGGTATTAACTATTTCAGTGCTGAATTGTGCTAAATCAAAATATTTCCTCGACACACCATGTGCCGATTACTGTTGACTGGGAGCATTCATTTATTTTGTTTTGAAATCTAAAGATGCTGAATTCTAATTAAACGTTATCACTACAGATGCAAATCTGGGATTTTGATAATTTATGCGAGGATAACTTTTGTTTGATGAGCACTGAAAGGGTAAAGAAAACACGCTGTTCCTCTTTTCTTTTTGAGCACCACAGAGCGTCAGGTAAGCAGAGTGAATACAATAAAATACATGTGGTATGCTAAACAAGTTAAAAATAATATATTATGGACAGCTTTATGCTCTTTGTTCTTTGTCCGACCGATCCCCATCTGCCCATATAGGCACACTCTAATAGTATTCTTTCTTTCTGTTGAATATCAGACGGCGCTTAATGCACTTCATTGATCAAATATGACGCTTTTTTACCAATTGAACATAATTAAAAATACATTTCATTAGCGTGAGAGTAAACGGATCTGAAATCATTAAATATCGTATCTTTGTTCGGACATGATATACGGACTACCTTTATTTCTTTATTTGAAGTATGTGAGAGAACATGGATTTGAACTTACTCAAGACATACCTGTATTTTGATTGAATAAATGTCTCTACTTTGGCATTTATTTTGCATGTGTTTTTCTTCTTGTTCAAACATTTATTTTATCATATATTGTTCTGCATGCACCCTTAGATTACATTCTTGATATTTTCTATCTTATACTCAATGCAAAAAGCATGGCTGACGGGAAATATCCATGCTCATAAGCTTATAGGCATAGAGTTAATACTCACAAGCTTAAAGGTATAGAGTTAATGCTCTATAAGAAATGTTTTAATGAGCAACCAGCGAAGGCTTTGACCTTTTGACCGTGCATGATGTTACTCCAATTATGGGTTATTGCATAAGCAATCTGGCTTTGCCGGTGTCATTTAACCCTTTCATCAGTATGAATCTCAGTGCTGAGTATTAACTCGGGTTTCATCCTTGTAAAGAAAAACTACTTGTATAGAAGGAGTTAATGTCATCAATACAGCGCTTGGATTTATTTCTCACTCCAGGCGCCTCAGTGCAGCCCCCGCCAGAAGGTGGTCACTTGTTGGATGACGCAAGTGTCACGGAGCGGTGCGATGTGGAGCAGACTGTACACAATCCAAGTTATATACTGTTTGATCAAGACATTCACTTTAAAACTGCTTGGTGATAAACACGAAACTATATTTATGAAGATACTGAAATGATCTATGGATCCTTCTGGGTCAGCTGAGCTTATGAGGTGGGCGGTTGTCCGTCCGTCTGTCCACAATTCCCCATTTCGGCTCCTTCTCAAAACCCTTACCGAGATTCACTTAAAACTTTTGAGGTTGTAATTTAAGTAAGTTTGTTCAAATAGTAAAGCTCCAGTGACCCCCCCCCCCCCCTTTTAAGAAAGGAAGAGTAGGGGCATATTTGGAGAAAGCAATCTATCTACCCTAAATAGCTTTGCCAGTTGCTTTTAAATTTCAAAGGGCACTTCTGGGGACCTTAATTTGTTCATCAGGTGGTAGCGGGATTTTTATACTCTTTCAAAACAATTTCTTTTTTGTGGCTTTTGCTATTTTAGACTTTTCCAAAATCGTCACACAGCGAAACTTTGGTGGAAACGTCCCTTGTGAAACTGTTTATTTTTTATGTAATTCAGGTACTCATTGGTTAATGTCTACATCCTTATTGATTACATTGTAAGTCAGTAAGGATTACAATGGATATTTACATGTCGATTTTGTCTCGAAAACCTTTAGCCATATTCACTTCAAACTTTCTGAGGATGAACTTTCGGTTCAAACGATCATGTTTGCCGTAATTTTGGACTTTTCATAATTAATTTATTCAGTTTTTGGCAAAGCCTTTTAAAACGTCTTCTTTTCCGACTGCTGTCGGCCAGTTGCTTGGAAATCGCATAGAAAAATCTGGAGACCCCTAAACCATGATTGATTCACCGGGTGATGCTGCAACTCCTTCCTGTCTGTATGTGTCTGTGTGTGTGTGTGCGTGTGTGTCTGTGTGTGAATTTTTGCCTGTTTTCGCTTGGCGGGGAAGTATCTGGCTCAATCTCCAAGTTTGTTCACTGCATGGTGCTCGTGGCATTTCCTAATTTGTAACCAATTTTCGAAATAGGAATTATGGGTAAGGACACATGCGCATGTCAGCATATCTACTAATGGCACAGCAGCCGATCTCACATGCTGGCTTATATCTCGGCAATGATGGATCCTAGGCTATGGTCACTGGTAGTCACAAATAGGGAAGTACCAATGGCGTTTCTTTTGGTGATTGTAACTTTTGACTTCAGTGACATTGAAAGGTCAAACTGACATATTTGCTTGTATCCGGCACTAGTGGGAGTGGATCTTGTCACTTTTAGTGTTAAAAATGATGCCTGCAAACTGTGTGAGTGAAGAATAATATAACAAATGATGACGACGGTTTTTAAACAGGTGGTCTTAATATCATTATAATGGTCGCAGGACCACTTCAGTCGGTTATTGTCGACGGCATGTGCATCTGACGGCTATTATTGATAGCTATGATCAGATATTGATCGATTTATATGCTCTGGTTTAATGCTCCGCCCTTGTTCACTCTCCATGAATGCAGATATGAAACTATTAAAATGTTCGGGTTAGTTCAGTGACAAATTAGTTTCAAGATATGTGAGACACGAATACGTTGATACATTTGCACGGTTCTTATCATCAGGCAGTATCTTAAACATTTCGCCAAATTTTAATTTGCGCTTCCAAAGGTACCTTGAAATGAAGAATGCAGTTTGACAAGCAAACCTCAACACGTGTATAAATTTAATCATAACATTAGCAAGGTCCTACACATACACAATGTTGCCAGATAATGCAAACATTGGCTTTGGAGAAGGCTATTTGACCACAGTGTAAGTAAATTAGTTTGGAACTAGCAGTGACAGATCAAGCGTACGGGGCGGCCGATCATGGGGCCATGTATTCTGGTGGTAAATTGGTGCTTCAGAGACGGTAGCATCCTCGCTACAACCATGGCAATAAACTCGTCAGCAATCATCACGAAAAGAAGATAATTTAGGAACAGCATGGTCTGACGTGTCTAAAGACATGGAACCTTGGACTTGTTGCGAGAAAACTTTCCCGAACACCAGCTAGATAAAGGTCAGTTGTATTAGCAAAGTGTACTGTCATGTAACCCTGTATAATGGGTGACGTACATGATAAACAGAATGGACTGCCACATGACACATAAACTGTTTTCATCAAATTAAATCGAGCAACCCACAGGCAAATATGCAAGAACGATGCAGCATTAGGCGTCATTGCAACGTGGTGGGTGGCAGCTGTGAATGGTAACATGCGGCAATCTGGCAATGACTCGGTGCTGCTTGTGACTGATTCGTGCCAGGGCCACTGTCATTCAACAAGAGATACCTTCATACCAGCCCTCCATGGAGGTTCTGCGTACGACTAGCTTCACCTTGACCAAATAACAGCGACCAATAATCATGTACTTTATACATCTCGTAACTCAAAGAATTCATGCTTATTCACGTGGGGATGAGGTTGTTTCAGGAGAAACCCGTATTTTACCATTCAGAAAACTACGCCGAGCCAGGAAATGCCAACAAATATAATTATTTCAATTTACAAAAACACGGTCCGTCTGCAACTGCTCATGTGCAGGAGGGTAGAGAAACAATTGGGTTCCATTGCAAAGCAGCGGTTCTGGATGTCAGAACAATGTAGCTCTCACGAGTTTCCTTGACGCCTTGTGCTTTTCAATTTGCGCGATGATATAATCAAGGATAATAGTCTCATGTTGCAGTTCCTGCTTGCTGATAGTGTCGGAAATTTGGAGTTCTTCGACAGTTTTTTCTAGCATTTGTGAAATATTTATTACAGGCAATATCAATTTATGACAAGCCGCTCAGAAGAATTTTCAACCTGCTTTGGATTACGCTTCATGAGCAACAAATTTTCGGGGATCCTATATCCCATTACAGAAGTCGCTATTGATTTACTAACTTTCCCATTTAAGCCCGGTATAACTCTGTGGGTCGTGCCAGAACCTAACCCAAGACTGACATTGCATGACCTCTCGAGGCCAGCCCCAAAATTTTCATAATCATGATTCACTTAAACATTGGAATATCTTATGGTAGATGATATCTTTAGGGGCTTCGAACTGGGGATTTATATTAAATAATGGCACCCAATATTGACCGACTTAGTGTGCAGCTGACCCAAGTTGCCTTAGATGGCCTGTAATATGTATCCCTGCGCACTTAAAATGAAATTAAAATCCAGGCAATTTTGTAGCATGGGGTTTCCGATTGGACAAAATTATTATTGTTTGTTTGGGGTGGAATTTGATAGAGGGATCATTGATGATATTTTGGCAATTCAATCATACTGCAGCGCTTCCATATGTTTCTTACTTTACAAGATACTGTACCACAGACAGTTTAGTGACAGATTACACTGTGCCTATTTCTAATATCGTGTTCAGGTGAGATCTCCTAGGGCATCGTGTCCATAGTAATAAAATGATACAATACATTTATGGCCAGGCATAAGATCTAGCAAGTAGAGTCAGAACGATGTAGATCATATATATATATATATATATATATATATATATATATATATATATATATATATATATATATATATATATGTAAACAAATTTATATGACACAAATTTGTAAAATAACAATATGATTAATAATAATTGTACCTTTATCTTTATTAAAGAGGCAAATGTAACAGCTACAGACAGATGGCTATATAATGAAAGCGGTCGTATTATTTGTAGCTTGGGAATTTAAGTAACAATTATCATTTTTCCACATCTGATATAGGTTATTTGGTTATTTGTCATAGATCAGGACATATGATATATATACAAAAAGATATTGGTTTTTCTTCGTAGATCATAACATCTTAAATATTTCGATTTATTGCAAGCCGGTAAAAATCGTAAAAAAACAAACAAACAACCACCACCCCCCCCCCCAAAAAGGGGGGGGGGGGAACAAACAAAAAATTCTGCACAGTGTCAGATTGCATCGTGCATTTTAAACATCCAATCCGTATTGTTTTTGAAAGGTATACATAAATTTCGTGACGTAATGAACAGGTGGGGTTATACCAAGTTTCCTTGTTTGGAGGAAAGCCTACATACACTTTACTTACCAATCGTTCTCATGCATATCGTCCAAATCTCAGATTTATATCTTAGATGCTGTGTATCATTATTCTTGATTCTTATGTTTTACAATAATTCCGTCGGGAACTTTGACCCCCAAACTAGTCGATGTTGCAAATTGCACTCAATTTTCAGTACAAACGTTGAGATCAAGATGAGGGCGGCATTGTAAATGTACAACTGGACATATTTTCTCCTTAGAGTGTCAGCTGCATTTGCCATTTACAATTGACGATGGACAGCCCTTCAAAAATCTTTTCCATTAAACATGTTATGGCTATGGGTGCAACGGTCTGTAGTAAACTTTTGTAAAGGTGGAAGACGAGTTGAGCCTCCTTCACACAGTCAATGCCGGTAAGGTTTCAGACCTGTCAGGAAACCAGGCAATGCCCACTTTGGGCGTTCTATCGCCTAAGCAAATCTATATTTTCTCGCGCAGTCACGTGCACATGCATCTGGGCGTTCATGGCAGCGGACTTGCGAAAGCTCCAGTCAGTATTAATGGCCATTGCCAACCCAGCGCCAGGGATTTGAAGCTCTTGCCAGATGATTGCAATCACTTGAAGAGCAGCTGAGCGTGAAATGTGTGCATGATACCTTGATATTATCATGTGTTAGGAATAAGAAAGCCCGTGAGCGCTAAACTTGTTTTTGGCCAGAATGCACTTATTCAGTCGAAATGTTGATGAAACATACGGAGAAATAAAATCAAGATCAAGACAAATAGATAGGCGAGCAATTTATTATTTCATTACGCTGTTTTTAATCTGTTTACTTGATCACCATACCAGTGTTACTATTTCATTCATTCCTCGAACGCAACAAACAAACAATCAGCGTGACAAATGTATTACAATTAAACGGACTTACAGCGCCTGATACTGTGGATGTTTCTAGACATATTAATAGTGCAAACATCGTATGCTCTGTATTCACTTTTTGGTCGCAGAGCACGGTTGCATCGTTCATTTGTTTGTTATTTTGCTTTTAGCGAAAATGTGTTCATTAAATAATTAGGTTTTACAGGTCGAAGATGGAATCCGAAAGAATGGTTTGCATCACATGTAGATTTCTATACAGCTTTTCTTTGTCTTTAATCCCGAGATAGTTATTCCTGTACCATAGGCAAACAAGTTGCTTGAAACTCCAGGTTTTCCGACCACAAGAAAAGAGGGGATCAAAGTAGATGCAAAACAAAATCTCTGGCAGATTGTAAAAACTAATGTCATCTGTGTGTCATACGTGTAGGGTTTGCAGACACAGCTACAAACCCATTCTATTTATGTGTAAAAATGGGTAAGAGTATTCCTCAGTATAGTCATAAATTCACGGGGTTTTTTTGTTGTTGTTTTTTTTTGTTTTTTTTTTTTTTTTTGTTTTTGGTTTTTTTTTTGTTTTTTTTTTTGTTTTTTTTGTTTTTGTTTTTTGTTTTGTTTTTGTTTGTTTGTTTGTTTGTTTTTTATTTTTGGCGAAACGTTATCATCTGAATATTATTATGATCGTGGATTATAAAAATAGCTTTAATCATGCCCAACCATGTACTAAAACGGTTGTATATAAAAATCAAAATCTTCACCTCAACACCTGTATTCACAGTCACCCGTTCCCTTTATATGTTTTACGTACGTGTTAAACCAGAAGGGATATGGATGGCACAGAATTGATCAAATTTGGATTTGAAGTGTGCCCTTGCCATGGGAATGCAATACACAAGCACACCAAAAGTTCTGCGATGAAAATAAAAGGCTTGGTAGCCCCCCTCCCCCCCCCCCCCATTTCTACGTGAATATCCAATATTTCACAATTGTCACAAAAGCCATATTACAAAAAATATTCAAACCACAAATGTGCCTCCTAGCAAGGTAATAATATAAGGGGCCGTTGAGTGAAAAGTCTTTTTATACATGTATGTCTTGGTCCAGGTTGCGGTAAAGCTGCTCAGAAACAGATGTCCCTTTTAAACAGAAATCACAAGCAAATGATAGGAAAGATCTCAAACAGTTGCTACAAGCAAGGTATGGGAAAGACTACACGTAGTTCCGGCATTTATTTTGATGCCCTTGGCAATATATAAACATAAGAATATACATTTTCTGGATATACATATAACAGCTTGCAGATAGGTGCACCAATACCCTTAATTCTAAACATCAACGACCTGCCTTAGTTGCATTGGCCAAGTTGGGTGTTAAGCCTTGCACATTTGCCAAAGTTTGTATAATAAATTCGTAACATTTTTTTCAAGTGGATCACTTTCTGCCAACCCAGTATCCAGTCATTTTCGGCCCAAAGTAGTCAACAGTGACCAATATTACAAATGTTATACATTAACTCGTTCATTGAACCTCCTGTTCAACTATTCTGTTCCCTAGATATTCAACAAAAGTCTTTCTGGCATAGTATTCACTATCAATAACGTGTCGGAGAACATTCGCAGGGGCACGGTGGAAAGCTGTTCTTGTTAGAGCTGACCCAGAGCTAAGAAAAAACATAGTGTTTTGTACCTGCGCGGCCCTTAGTACAAAGAGCAACAAAACCCATAGCTTAATACACTTTGGTGTCTGTGTGTTTTGCCCGAGAGTGGTGTTAATTGTGACGCAAAAGAAATACAAAACCGTTTGCCTTTGTAGATTCCGCTGGAACCAAACGTTAGAGCAATACATGGCACACGTGCCTCCTGCCCCATGATGTCCTGCATTGATTGGTGATCATTTCTCCAAATCACTAGACTAAACTACGCTTGGCTCTGACCGGGTAGAAGTGGTGCTTGGAAGTCAATGAAGAGACCCACTGAACAGTATTCGATTTTTTTGCAGATGAGAGCATCGTATTCAGATGCCCAAGGCATTACTGGTAAACACCTGGAGTTTTGATAAGTCGAAGCCCAGAGTATTGAATGCAGACATTCGTCCTGTTCTTCTCGCTCGCTTATATGGATTTGGTCGCAGCGATAAGGGTAAGTGATTATATATTCCATCTGTCCATAATGGCACATTCGTGTCATCTGAAGAGAGAACATCTTGTCGGTCGACAGAAACGTCTGCGGTGTAGACAGTGGAAGTGATCCAATACGATCATTGGTGGGTCATTTCCAGTTTTGGATGAATGAGAAATAAGTGTCGAATTAACCTCGATTTTCCTGACAATTATTCCTTTAGCTTCCATTTAAAGAATTATATTGTTATCGTGATTATGTACCATTAGACAGCAGTTACAGCGTATACAAAGTCGTTACTTGTAAACTCTCAAAATGTGGGAAAAAAACTCTGTAAAGAACTCACTTTATTTATCCATGCCTTTCTGTCATTGCCTGATAATATTATAGGTGATGCAAGCTATCAATGCACGCTTGCATTAGCCGCTAGAATATCGTGATGAAAATCATATTGAAACCACTTTGCCTATTTAAGCCACACTGTTACGACTGAAATGGCCCATATTACGAAAAAAAGGTATAGTTCAATGGTATGCTGTACAGGTATTGTGTTCTTCGAATCCATATATATATACTTTATATACAGTGGAATCTACGACTATGACCACCTCCAGAAAGAGACCATCTGTATAGTAGAGCCCACCAATTAACAGATCCATTGTTTATACGTAATCAAATTATATCTTTCATTAAGACCACATTTTTTTTAGTCCCTTAGGTGGTCTTTATAGGGTGACGCCACTATATATATATATATATATATATATATATATATATACATATACGCATATTTATAAAACCTGGTCTTTATAGGGTGACGCCACTATATATATATATATATATATATATATATATATATATATATATATATATATATATATATATATATATATATATATATATATATATATATATATATGCATATACGCATATTTATAAAACCTACAGTACATCATACAGAGCTTGCTTTTTTGCCTTTTTTACGCCCTCAATATTACTTTGTTCCCATCACTCTCACTGTTGTGAAGTTCTCCCACCAGTAAATCATTGCGAAGTCTCTATGTGTTGCTCGGCATTAGGAATTGCTTATTCTACGGTGTGCAGCTGTTGCGGCCTGAAAATATGGCTGCATTTTATCTGCTAGTAGCTCAAACGATAAGAACATTTGACGTTGTTTTTCCACTTATTTTTGAAGGAATAATTTTCCAAAGAAGAAAACATGATGGTTAGTGCAGCAAACATTTCTGAATTTTATACTCACAGCTGAATTAATATAATTTAACATGCGAGTCAATGGGAGGCTGGTTTTGTGATGTAAGACCCGTGACGCCTTTGTCATTCAGTTTGCTCCTTGACCTTTTCAACCACCGTGCTCTCAGGATTACTTCCTTTCGATCTGATTGCTTCCTTTTTTACCAGAAAATTTTGTTAGAACCAAGTTACAAGGAAACTGAAGACATATCGTGGAAAGAATGCTAATATCAACCTGAGAAAGCAGATGAGCGTGAAGCCAATTGTGTATTGATATATGCTGTTGCTGCACAGTATAAAGAACCTTCTTGTCATACAATAAGTAAATGTGGTCAGAGTACCAGGCTAAGAATTGAAAATAACAAACAACAAGGCGCACATGTCTTGCACAATGAACTAATTTGAGCACACCTCAAATATGCCAGTCACAGTACCCACTTTCTTGCTAAATAATTTAATGTCACAAGGAGGGTAGAAACTTAGCAACGTTGAGGGACCGTTGGCTTCACTATAATGAACCTGTCGAGAAATATTAAAGGTGTTGACTGCATCAACAGCTTTATTGGTATGTGAGTGTTTACTCATAGTAATAAATGCGCATGGCGGCAAATGCATATTGGCTTCCCGAATCAAGGAATATATTAAAATTGTAAAAGGCCCAAAAGTATTTAATATTACATGTATGATGTTCATGTTTGACGCAGTGCAAGTAGATGACATAAAATAGGAGAGTTCACAATAAAAGGTATGTATTTGGCTGAACATACAACCCAGTACACAAACTTATTGTGGGCTAGTGATGTGTATTCCTATAGATTCTATGTTAAAGTAATATTTAATTCTTTGATTAGTTTTCGCAGCTAAAGCTACCCAATTAACTATATACAACCATTTACCACAAGAAATTTAGTGTTTCTGGGTAGAGTGGTTTTAAAGGTACCCTGGTGCAAAGTACAATGGAAACTAATGCATACCTGGCTTGCCTGCCCACAGAACCCTCTGCAGAGAGCCCACATGGACCATCTGACCTTGACCTTGCCTGTTGATCTTCAGTTAGTTTGACCCCAGGTCGGTCAAGTCACGTCAAATAACTAATGCATAAGGTGTCAATAGCTACACGCCAAATAACTAATGCATAAGGTATTAATAGCTGATGCTTCAGATCCGTTTTTTTTTTCTCTTCTTTTTTTATATGATTAGTTTCCCATGATGCACCAATCCAACTTGAAGAACATGACTCTGTAGATAGAAACTGATAAAATATATTTATAAAATAAAAGAATAAAGAGATGAGTTAAAACAAGCGTAAACTCATTTGCTCCCCTCAAGTCTCATGACGGTCATAGTGACCCAGGCTTTTGGCCCAATGCATTATGGTTTTAGGAGCGGGAACTTCTGAAAAACTGTGGATACAGAGAAAAGGTTGGGTAGGCGGATATTCAGATATTCATATGTTAGGAAGCTTCCATGGACCATATTAAAAAGAATCCGACGTGATAAACAAAAAGACTTTATCTTATATGGGGGAAACAAAATTGATACCGTTATAGTTTTGTCAAGGTTATTGAAGGCACGTGGAAGCTTAACTGTGTCAGGAAATTTCATAACATGTTGTGACACAAGCATGCTGTTACCGGTATTATCAATGTATCGACCTTTTACAAATTGACATTTTGGATGGATATGGCGAGCCAAACATGCAGTTGCTTTATTTGACTTGACAGAGAAAATATAGTCAATTAATGGTGGCCTATTTGGAGTGAATCGTGTAGATATTCTTCCATGGTAAGCAACCTGCAAACTCCAGTTGTGTAGTGGAGGATTTTGCTCGTGTATATATCAACACTGATTATGCAATATTGGATTCCAAATGTTATCAAGGCATGATGTCCACTATTAATACTATGGAGTAGTTAGCTTGATAAAGGTGACAAGTTATTCCGTTGTGATTTTCGAAAAAGTATATCATTCGTTGATATGTAAACAGCTGTTTAATTTGCGCCAATATACACGAAAGAAGCCCCTAATATTTAAGATGTTTTCCTTAAATATGGGTACTCTAGAAATGCAAACGCGCCATTTCGATAAGATTAGGAAACACAGCTGCATTTTAGTCCATAAAATAGAGTTGCATAAGACCAAGAATCAATCAGAGGAGTTCTAGTATATCCAAAACAGTGCTCTAAACGTCTAGCCAGGCATACTGTAAAAAGGATGCTATTTTAACCATAAGGTACAAACACATTGGAAATTCCAGTTATCATAACACCTGACTGCAGGTAAGTAGTTAAAATCGTAATTAGTAGGATTATTTTTGGCAGCTTTACTTTGAAGGTAAGACCAGCCGGCCCTGCGTTGTCCGTAAATAATAAAAACAAATATCTACCCCTTGAAGCAAATTACATTGGCAGCGAATGTTAAGAACAGATACGCCTTATCTTTATTTATCATCTTTCCGTCTCCCCACTTCAAACACGGCTATGCTTGTCATTTGTGATCCTTTGTTTATATAAAAGAAAGATGGACAGGAGCATTGCAGTTCTGTCGTCTTATGTTACCTGCGGTTGATGGCCAGTGCTCATGCAGTTCAAATTTGCAGGGATGTTCTCAAGAGGTTTTCTCATGTCTACATATTCGTGGTCAGCAAGAGCGTACTAAAAAGTTTATATTTTCCTTTTAATGCATACAGATGTTCTTTGCATGATCATATTCATGATTTAAAGCAAAACAAAAAACGGAGAAACAAAAAAAGACAAAATACCAGGAAAGATATATGTATATACACATATATATTTACATATATATATATATATATATATATATATATATATATATATATATATATATATATATATATATATATATATATATATATATATATGTATATATTTATATATATCAATCACTTAAAAAAGGGAAATCCATAAGCACCAACTGGAAGAAATAGTTCCCTTTTGAGTTATACGGAAAATGCGCCTCATCAGCCACGGGGTTACATTTGTATGGCTTAAAACAAATGACCTCTTCAGAAAGACGTATGCTTTGTTTAAGAAAGTACCATCTGTTTGGAATTAAGACAAACTGTTTTGTTTATATGGCAAAACGGCTTGACATCGTGTAATTCCAGTCAGCTTTCTGTGTATTTCCAATGCTTAACTTTCTTGCACGAAAAGCAAAGCTTTTAGACGTCGGCATTTTGAAAAGGCAAAGCTAAATATGATCGGTGTTATGCTATATTATTAGAAAGGTTCATCCCGGGACAATAATTTCTCATTGTCTGCAGGCTGTGTTTTAAAGTGATATCCACTTATTTAAGGGTTTTATTTTCAATGGGTCTTATTAATTATGGCAATACTGATAATCGAGTTCAACAGACGTAATTTTATTGAATGTAACGGCTGAACTTTAGCGCACTAGGTGCGTAAGTGCCTACATATATCAAACAACATGCTATCACCCAGACATTACCATTTGGAAACAGTTTCGAAATTTTGATTGGGGCAGATAGATGTGAAAGAGAACAACCTGAAAAGCATCAATTTACATTGAAACCCCCCAGGTATGTGCTGTAACAGTGACTAGATAAGCAGCCTTTGATCAGCTTCGTTCAGAAAATACACTGCTGAAACAACACTAATTATGGGGGAGTTGGATGAGGATACAAATGACTACAGTCACAAAACGCTGGAGTTGGTGTCCTGCTGTGTGTCATGTCAATATTCAATGTTTTAAATCCCCTTTTTTGGTGTTTTCCTTCGGCAAATTGCCAGGTGTTGCAGGATGCAAAACTGCGGCTGTGTATGAGTATGTTGTTGCCGGCTGCATTAGCAACTACGATTAAAACTTGACAATGGCATCACATGTTGATAATATTCTTTCAAAATAGCACGCACATTAGCGCCTGTGAACTGTTCAATGCCATCTTTATTATTCATTTATTAATATTTACATTCCCTTTATTGTTTAACATTGAAAGAATAGGAACTGTTGTTTTCCTCACCATCTCATGAAGACATCGTCTACACGCGAGTCTGCACGCGCCAGCTATGCAGCCCCTTCACAATTTTATACGCCAGTACATTGGGCACTACTTTTCTTTTCATTCATAAATCCAAATACAAAATACAAGATTCGTTTACATTAGGGAAAAAGTATACAAGTAAGTTATTTTTTGGGATAAAAAATCTTGTATTTTGTAAAGCTATCTGTTCAAATAAATGAACATTTACAAAGGAACTATTTTTCTTTCCTGTTTGTTGCTTTTGGGATAGACTGGTTGACAGGTAACGGGGGCGTGGTTAGCGCTTATCTTTCTATTGATCACACCCCCCTTAAACCAAGGCAATTTATGTGGAAAAAACGTTCTTTGGCGATCGTGCATCACTTGTAATTATTTTCAAAAATCGAAAAAATAGGAAAAAATGTAGATATAATAAATAAACTTCATTGTCATTGTTTTCATGAGCGTGTGAGGAAAACTTTATGGCTGGTATTTTTGGGATGAAGCGCTATCGCGCTTCATCCAAAATACCAGCCATAAAGTTTTCCTCACACGCTCATGAAAACAATGACAATGAAGTTTATTTATTAATTATTATTTAATTGAATATATTTACCTAGGGTAACCCGTTCATTCACAGACTGTTTTCCACCCGGCCCTGCTGCACAGTAAATAGATAAATACAGAAGGCTAAGATCAATATACAGTTAAGTGGCTAAGATCAATGTACCGTAAAATGACTAAGACAAAAAAAAACAAAAAAACAATAAAGTGGCTGAGAAAATTTCGAAAAATATAAATAAAACAGAAGACAAGTAGGAACATTGATATTACTAAAAGTTACATAAAATACACAGACTTATAACGACTTCTAAACTCGATCACATCTCAACATTGCTTTAAAACGTCTGGAAGGCTGTTAAAAACAATAGCACCGTTGTACAGAAAAGATCCTTTGAATATCTCTTTGCGTGGAAAAGGCACATGAACGTGAAAATTAGATGAATATCTGGTGTCATAATCATTTATGTCTTGTAATAAGTTAACTTGGTCATACTAATAGTGTGTTGCCAGACCGTTAATGCATTTAAACATGAGCGTTGATGTATGGAAAATTCGGCTCTCTTTAATTTTTTGCCAGTTTAGTTGTCTGACCAGATCTTCACCTCTTACATTTATATAGTCATTGTTACCAGTGATTATTCTCGCTGCTGCCTTTTGCAGTCTTTGCACCATTAAATTACCTTTTTCGGTGCATGTGTCCTACAGTGTCTGCATCATCTATGCGTGGTAGAATAGTTGTTTTAAAAATCTTGTCCAACATACATTTCGTCAAACACGTACTCAAGCGTCTTAAAACTGCCTGCTTGCCCATTACTTTTACGTGTAATTTCTCAATATGCTAATGTCAGTTTAGCTTATCGTCAACTGTTACACCTAAATACATTACTTCGTCTACCTGATTTATCTCACAACCATCCAGAGTAACATTTAATTTCTCGTTTATCTTCTTGTTTCCATGTACCAACATTGTTTTACTTTTTTAAGCATTTAGCACTAATCTGTTCTCTTTATACCAGAAATTCACATTATCGAAGTTTCACTGTAATAAGTCCGTTACCTCTTGCACTGTTTCACCCGTTGCATATATAATGGAGTCATCTGCAAATAAGTTATATGACCAATGTGTCACATATTGTGTTATATCATTAATATAAAGTAAAAAGAGCACAGGTCCTAAGGTCGACCCTTGAGGGACGCCGATTGTTGTCTTATATACAGTTGATGCTTTCCCATCACACCTTACTATTTGTTTTCTATTTGTCTCGTACGATGTAAATCAATTAAGTTCATTTTCCACAATACCATACATTTTTAGTTTAGCTGTCAAAATTTCATTATCTATTGTATCAAAACATTTTTGTATATCTAGGAAACATATTGCTGTGATTAAAACATCGTCCAAATTTAAAAGCCAGTGATCAACTACTTTATGCAGATAAGTCTGTGGTGAATAGTCACGCAGGAAGGCACTTTAGTCAACGATGATGAAATCATGCACGACGAAGTAGTCCAACAATTGTGTTTGAATTCCTTTTTACATAATCTTACCCACGTGACAGCCAACACAAATGGGTCTGTTATTGTTTGCGTCTAATGTTGAACCTTGTCCCTTGTATACTGGGGTGACCCGCAACAGTTTCCAGTCAACGGATACAACAGCTTGAGACATTAACAAATTAAGAATGTGCGTAATCGAGGGTCCCAGTATTGCAGCACCTAGTCGTAGAAATCGAGTATCAAAACCCAGAATATCATTATCACTTTCTTTAGACAATTGTTTGAGTGAGAGAATAACATTTTTACACGTGAATTTTTCCAGCTTGAAGTTGGATTTTCTCTCTGGAATTTTCCACAGTATGTTATATCTGAGTTTTTGGCAGATGCGCATTTGTTTTGTGCCCAATCTCAGAAAAATACATACTAAAATCATCAGGGCTAAATTTACTTACAATTGCATTTGTAGCCTTTTTGCTTGGTAACACATTCCGTATATGTTTTCATAGGGAAAGTGGATTTTTACTCTCAGAGAGTAATACATTTTCAAAGTGTTTTTGTTTTCTTCATTGATTACATCGGTTATCGCATTTCGCAATTTCTTATAATTTTCCAACACTTTTCCATCACTTGTATTGGCAGCAACTTCATGTAACTTGTCTCTTTTATACATCATTTTGACAATATGATTATTGACCAAAGGATTTCTACGATCCTTGAATCGCATGACCTTAAATGGGGCATGGGTGTCACTCACTCTTAGCATTTCTACTTTCCATAGCTGCCAGGTTAAGTTTGCATCATTTACTGACATAATTTCTCTAAAGACTTCCGAGTTTCTTCAACTTTCAAAGAAATCAGCATCTCTCAAATTGTTATAGCTTCTAAATTTGATCTCCTGGTGTTTTTAGTTGGCTTCTTAGCATTTACTGTTGTGTACACCATATAGTGACCACTCAATGTGACTTTTCGGACACCAAATTCGATATGTTGCTCCGGCATACTGGTCAAAATTAAGTCTGTTGTACTTGATGAAGTTGGTGTTACCCTGGTTGGCTCCGATACCAGTTGTTTCATTTCAAATAGATCCTCTATATGAAGGATCGGATTGGTACATAGGGTTTCATCTATCTTATAATTTATGTTGAGGTCATCTAGAATAAAAATATTTTTATCTTCACTTTTTACCATCGTGGTATTATCAATAAAAGCATCATATTCATAATACATTTCACCTGCAGACGGAGGTCTATATACAGAACATAGTAGTATTGGAGACATGCCTGGTGGCTTAATTTCAACCCAGCAGATTTCAACATCCGTAATCTTTTCTGGAGCCAGATCACTTATGTCCTTTACTTTTAGTTCTGTTTTTACATGCAGAAGCGTACCACCATCCCTACGATTTCGATCACTTCTGAAAATGTGGTAACCATCAATGCATATTTGGGCATTTGAAACAGTCTCATCCAGCCAAGTTTCGTTTACGGATAATATATCAGGACTTAATCCTTTACCATTTTCTGTATTTCTTCAAATTGTGGCGGCAGATCGTACATTTAAATGGGATATGAAAAGCTGGTCTGACTTTTTACCAGGCTTTACAGTTGACGTGTTTGCCGTGCTATGAATATTTACTCATCTATTGGGTTGAATGCTTTCCTTTCTCTTTTTTATTGTATGATTCCTACTATGGACAAAAAGTGTTTGGTCAATCAACTCATCATGTAAATCACATTTATAGTCTTCATTGTCCAGTAAGGCGAACCGATTTTCTGTGTTTATTGAGTGTTTAATCAGCCTTCCAGAGGCGGCCCTGTCATTTACATGGCCAGAGATCTAACGTTCATTTACCATCCAACAAAATTTCTCTTTGTGTCCATAATTGCTACAATAGTTTTTCTTCATACCAACACTGATCAGCCAAGTGATTTCCTTCAAAACATTTATTACACCTTGGTTGACCTCTGAGGTCAGTGGCCATACGCTGTGTGAATGAATGCACGTGCCAGTGTTTCTATTTGTTGTTCTTCACACCATTCATTGTGTGCTGGAAAGTCCCCGATCTTGAACTTGGCGTTTTCCTATCACCAGATGCATACTGTCCATAAGTTTGGATTATATTATATCTTCGTCTCCTGATCCAGTTTGAGGCTCCATTGTTTTTCTGTGCTTCGGCGTAGGTAGGCTCGGGGTTTACCTGGCAGATGTCCAGACCCGCCTGACAATCAATATTTTGAACAAAACGCTGCACTCATTTAGTGGATAGGTGAAAGCCGTCATATATTAGGATGGCCGGATCCACCGAATTATCCCTGTATGTCATGGTTAGATCATGATTCACCTGAGTATAACGTTCTGTCTGGCAGAGCTCCTCTAGTTCATCATTGTCTAGTTTGCATTTCAGTGATGCATCAGAGTCATCTGTTCTAGGACATAGAGATGATACTATCACTTGATTTTCCAATGCCAATGTTTTTGCGGCCTTGATTAACATGCACATATCATGCACAGTGTGTTTGACCTCACGGCCGTCACTGCAATCATTTGACCCTGCGTGGACGGTACATATATCCGGTTTGACTCCTTCGTGGTAACGTTGTTTCAGCTTCTCGATTAGCTCTATAATTCTAGCCCCTCGTGTGCAGTGTACCATCACTCCATTTTTAACGTATTTATCAGCATCGCGTGCTATGGAGTCGCCCAGTAAAAGTGCGTCACAGGCATTGTCAAAACTCACCCGAAACTCTGTTTCTCCTTTATTTTCATGGGCACAGTTTTTCACGTCTCGAGATACACTTTCTTCGTGTATTGGTGAATTTAACAGGTCACCTAAAATGGATCTATTCTCTGCTTCTTGACTGTTCCTTAGTTTCTCCTTTTCCTGTGTTAATGGGTGCATTTTTTCTCGTATACACTCATTTTCCGTCCGTAGGGTTTTGCATTCCTCTGGGGGATTTTTTGTTGTTGTTTTTTTGTTTGTTTTGTTTTTTTTCTCATAGCTGTCGTACCAAATCAAGATGTGATTGCTGTAAGTTGCTCAATGTCGCAGAGAAGGAATGAAACTGCTGTAGAATTTCGTCTATTCCTTGGGGAGTTTTCCAGCATTACATCTTTATCTACAACTACCTCTAATATCACTGCAATGTAAATACTGCGACAGTGTAGTGTTGCTTCAAGCGGTGTGCTGTATGATGAGGGCAATCACTGTGGAATCTCGTCACAGTAAAATTCCTGCCATCTGTCATGAAGCACTGAGCCGGTGAATTTAATTAACTCTAGTGACAAAATGGCATTGAAGTTTCGAAAGTATGCAAATGAATGTACCTCATAGTCAAAAAATCATTATTTGGCAAAATATTTTAAAGAGTCAAAAAATAGTTTAATATATTTTACAACATCGATATATATATATATATATATATATATATATATATATATATATATATATATATATATATATATATATATATATATATATATATATATATATATATATATATATTGTTATAAAGGCGTTCAGACGAAGCAGACTTTCTAGGGACCCATTGCTACCGACACACTGAAAAAAGCAGTAACAGTTAAGTAAGGATTAACACCCGCTTAAATAATGGTACTCACTTCAGCCAGATACATTAATGATGTGTTTTGGAAAGTAAGATAGGTGCGTATCGAGAAAAAAGCTAACATTTTAGAATCATGAAGGGATATCCTGTCTGCACTAAGCGCGTGTGAACAGCCTTGTTGTTTACATTATTATTATTATTATTATTATTATTATTATTATTATTATTATTATTATTATTATTATTATTATTATTATTATTATTATTATTATTATTATTATTACATTAATTAATGGTTGCTTTATACTTAGCTACCGCCTGACTTTATGAAGTCGAAGCTATTTAGGCAACAAAAACAGACCCAGATAACATGTAAACAGTTTTTCGACGCTGATATGATGCGCAAGTATTTTGGGGTCTTCTTTATCTGTTCTTTGGTCATCGAGTGGCAAGAATTGACTTGTCAACTAATAAAATAAGCAACATATATAGGTAATTAGGTCGGAAGGCAGACAGGCAGACAGGCAGACAGACAGACAGACAGGTAGGCAGGTAGATAGGTGCTTAGATAAAAGGTACACGTACATATATACGATTCGGTAACCATTGGGCAAATTGACAACATAATGCAGGCGCAAGTTTATTCATTCCCATGTTTCATCTGTGGGTAAACCCCCCTGCATTTTGGCAAACAGTTTCTGTGTAATTAGAGTACAGTTAAAAATGTAGGGAGATACTAGGGTCGCAGTGAATAATTCATCTGATTATGAAATGTTTGTGATATTAGTTTGTTTACCACGATATTTTTAACATTATTGTCCACTGACAATTATTCGAAGTTTAACTGGCTTCTACTTGTATGCCAATAAGCACACTTGCTATATATATGCATCTGAATGACATATCATAATCCATTAATATAATGTTTGTCAAGTTGCTTCGAAAGTGAAAAAAAAATCAAGCATGTCTCAACCATCTCAGCGTCATTTCTTGCACATCGTTTTGCCTCTTTCTGAAAAGTGATTCCTGACCTCACATGGTAACCTATATGAGTATTATGGTGTCCCCTATCAGTTTCTATTTGATGTGCTATAGTGCCAAATGTACATGTACAGAGATGCCAACTGCCCCTCATCATCAGGAACAATCCCTGAAATTAGCTGAAAATCTAACCAATTTCCGGTGAGTGTCCCTCATTAAAATTGATTATTTGCTGATTTATTCTTTTTTAATTATTTTATGAACCTTATGATCTTGAAAACTTGTCCCTGAAATGACACTTTGAGTGTTAACAACCCAGTATGAATACAGCCTATTGCAAAAGGGTTAAACAAGAGAGTCAAGCTGTAGCTTACCGCATTCCTTCCAGCCTGTTGTATTTCAGGGTTTATAAGGAAAATTAGGTTTTTGGTTCCTTGCTTACAGTGTTACCGGTCATCATACATCGACCCCTATTGTGTGGACACCCAATTACCTATGCCTTAAAGCCGCATATAACACATAACATCATAGATTGCCTGTCGTTTGTTGCACTAATCCTTTGCTACTTAATATGATCAAAGGTTATAGATTTACCTTGAATATCGCTCACGACAATTTGTAATACCACTCCCTTAATGGGATTTTTTTCCATGGGAGCTTGATGGGCTTTTAAGAAAGGGTTTTTGCCTAAGTTAATTGCAGTCGACAAAAGATACATGCATTGAAGTAATTATAAAAGCTTTCTGTATAGTTATCGATTTGAGGCCGCCGGTATTTAGTGCCATAAATGTTAACTGAGGCACGCTAACGTGCATATTATGTGTGTACAAACAACGGAAGCTTCTGATGCGATGACAGATTTACAAAATCGTAGTATAGAGGTTAAAAAACCAACAAGACATCCCGTATCACATCTATCTCTGCGCACCAACTTCACTTTCCGCAGACGCTATTCAAAATGGTTCCTTGCCATTGTTATTCCCATCTATTGGGCATTTTTTGTTAATTAAATCATCAGAGATCTCATTTACCTGGTTTGCAAGGAAACAATACCTCAATCAGCTACAACTAATATCAAATTACTTTGTTTATATATCTCTCTCAAGTTTGCAAAGGTTTACAGGTATAAACTAACGAAACACGTTCATGTATTGCTCTCTTGTCATGACACTTTACAGGACGCCTGTGAAATAACATATGGGGAGACAACCCCATCTTATGCCAATCTTGTTTACCATGGGTACTTTTGAACAGCTTAAAGAAGTTTTGGGTTGAGTTTTATCGTTTTGATATCTAATTTTTATTTATCCCTTTCAGCCCAATCAGCATCGTTGATAAAATGGAAAAATGGCAACTGCCTTGTTTACACCTGAGATCCAAACACAATTCAATACTAAATAAGAGCTGTCACACATTAAAATCAGACAAAGTGGTCTTATGTAATATGTATAAAAAAATACATTTAGCTGGACATTTCGTCCCAAACGTTATATTAAAGCAATTAGCAAAAGGAGGGAGGAGAAATTATAAAAAGAAAACTAAACAAAGATAAGAAAGAACAAGATGGCATAAAAAATTAACTAAACCGTTCCTCCACTGCCACAGAGATGGGCCGAGTGTTTTGGCTGCCACATTAAGGTTTTACGTTGGTTTCCTTGGCACACATTATTGTAATATATATCGTTGCACAATTTTATTTCAGAACAAGGACACGCTTGGTGGATGCTCTGCGAATGGTTTTCTTATCTGTTTTCAGTGATTTGCAACTGAAATGCACGTTCCAAAGTTGGGC
Organism: Hermodice carunculata; assembly: GCA_964020975.1. Taxonomy (NCBI): domain Eukaryota; kingdom Metazoa; phylum Annelida; class Polychaeta; order Eunicida; family Amphinomidae; genus Hermodice; species Hermodice carunculata. Next base: position 103,624,148 of record OZ026616.1, on the reverse strand, counting down.
TAAAGAATAGAGAAAAAAATAATAATCAATTCCATAATGTTAAAGGGAAGCATTAAATTAATATGTAACTTTTTCCGAAATGGGACCCTTCTTGTCTGACCACCAAAATTAGCAACGCTAGACTTAGCCAGCTGTTTTCTGCTGTAGAATCTGGGCTGAGAAGAGGTTTTTTTTTCCTCTCTTTTTTTTTTAAATTTCTTCTTCTTCTTTCCTTTTTCTCTTTTCTTCTGTGTTTGTTTTTAACGCTGTTTATATTGTTTTCACACTCAGAATGATCCTCTAATGGCGTCCCTGCAAACTATTTACAGAAAATACAATGAAGGAAAGGTAATTTGACAGGGGAAGGGCTTTGCTGCTTTCATAAATTTCCGTGAAACGTCACACTCTTACAGATGTGCCTTTGGTCAGTCTCAGCTGGAAGCATAATATCAGGACTGTTGTGGTGTTGGTACAAAAAAAAAGCCACTCTAGATATGAAACTACCGCAGATTGTCACCAAGGCTATGCAGACACGTTCTCATTGCAGTGGTATTGATGGTACATATAGTATTGCTATTACGCACTGCCGTCTCTTGATTGTGTGTGCATTTGTCACGAGATTTTGCAGTTTCGTATTTTAAGAAAAGGACGTTCGCTGACTTGACTTTAGCAACATGACTATATAATGTGCATGATCATTGAGGTGAAAAAGCACTTAGTGTAAATTTGTGTCACGTTGTACACATTTCCATGAAAGCCTCTATGTTTTACCATTGCAAATCCAACGACGTTACTTTATCATGTATGGGCTTCATGATCTAGAAATATTGTTATTAGCATATCAAATCTAAGAATGTTCATGTTTTCCTCACTTTCTTATGCATATGTAAATGATGAAATTATGCTGCGTTTCTTACGTCCAGGCCAAACAAAATAATCCTGTTTCATTTGTGTATACAATGGAACGGTATTTGGACTCGTTTATTTGAGAATATTGATACCGCTTGTTCGGGTCTAATGGTGTTAATACAGGTTTTTCTAAATAAAGTAAATCTAAGCCATTATCATCTCATAGTTTTCATTAAAAAACTACGTTAAATTCAGCGATTTTGTCTCATACAGTAGTTATGTGCATACCCACAGCTGCATCAGGTTCGCCAGAGGGCACCTTTGTTTGGTCATTTTTACCCAGAGACAGCGACAAACTTGAATAAAAGTTACATCCACTTTGATATCCCGTGCTATCATGTCTTTCGTATGAAGTTAAGTTTAAAGTAAAAAACCAACAGGCTTAAGGCCAAGACAAGCAAAGAAAACAAAAACAAAAACATCCGCAACCTGCTCCTCCCCCCCCCCCAAAAAACACAACAAAAAAACAAAAAAAAAACAAAAACAAAAAAAAACAAACAAACAAACAAACAAAAAACAAAACAAAAAAAAAACAAACAAACAAACAAACAAACAAAAAACTAGACCCCAAAAACAAGGATGGTAATCAAAAAGGACATAATTTTAATAAATTCGCGTTATTTTATTTTATTTTAATTTAATTTTAATTTTTCCTATATATTGTGCGTATGGTTGTGTTACTTTAGAACTTTTGAATGCATGAATATCTTTGTGTAGTTTATATGAAGTTGGACGGGACATCATTTTTTTGTGCGAAATCGTATAAACCATTTCCTCAGCACTCATCTACACCTGAGGTGTCAAGAAAATAATTTTACACAATGGAAGTTCCATGTCTGGGTATAAAACCTTCTTCACGGCGACCTCGGTGATTCTGATATAACGTCTCTACGTTAATTTTGTGCTGAGCAAAGATTTCCACTTTTATGTCGTCTTATGGCAATAAATAGGCATCATCTACTGTAATTTTACTTATCATCTTCATTATTAGTGTCATGTAATCCCGCTACCTTTTTTATTAAAAAACGGAAATTTCTTTTGGGGCTTTCAGTTCGCACGTTAACATTGAGTAAAGTAATAAAATGACAGGTACAGGGTGAATAAACGATAGTGCATTTTAATTACGAATCTCTTATTGCTATTGAAGCAACGCACAGCTTTCATACTTATTTTGCAGTGACACGATTTTATGCAGCCATTAAAATACATCAGTGTCAAGTCGCAACAGCTAAGCAGAATGCTTAAAGCCCTAGCCTAACATACCATGTGCCACAATTCACCATGATTTTTCCCATTTACAAATATAAAATCACAATTATTATCATCTCCAGGCATTTTTTATGTTCGCTTAATGGTTACATTAAGGGCATGGCTTGAAAATAAGGAAAACGAGCAATGAACGTTTTGTAAAGAAAGCTGTCAGAAAAATTCATCTGCTCAATTTGGCACTTAGAGGAAAGCGCTGCTGTAGGAGCGTGCAAAAAGCATGCAAGCTGCTCTTAAGTAAACCTCATTGCTTTGCACAGTAACTCTGATGGGCTTGTTTAGCGTGATTGAGTAGTCACCGGGGAAAGAAGGAAGAGAAAAACGACAGGCCAACAGTGAAGGAGCCTGGTAAAGAAGGGATAGACAGGCTAGATACAACATTACTCAATCTCGACTCAATGCCAGCCGCTGAAAAAAAAACAGTAATGAGCGTGAAACTGTTGATCCGGCAGGGGCACCTCAGCGGTTCAGAGTACGCTGCCTGGGTCAACGACAAGCTTGTCGGTTTCACCTGATACACAGACATCTGGCTGGCCATCAGAGATCTTTCTTAGAGACATTTCCCGAGTGAGCAGTCGCTCATACGATATACAAGGATTTAATATAGTATGGAACGTCTGGCGCTGTGGTCCTGACAGACTTATGCTGCAGGAGTCCTGTTTAATTTTTGTAATTGAATCTTGCACTCTGGGCAACCAGTGCTCGCTCCATTGTCACCCTATTGCGTTCATGCTTAACGGAATCATTTATTAGCCCAACGCATGGTCTCTGGTGCAATCTCTGCTTAAATTATGGGCCACATCAATGTTTGCTGCATGTTTTTTGATGTATTCTGACCTTTTTGACCAAAGGCACACCTTTATTGCAGATTTACAATGATATAGGCCATCTCCTTTGAAGACAAGAAACTGGATTGTGCGTGTTATGTAGAGGTAATGACATTCGTAATAAGCAAGTACATTGCCGGTCAAGTTCGCCTGACATGATTGGTTCTACTAAAATACTATTGCTCACTCATATCTGGTCATATCCGCTTACGCTGGCTAAGTCTAAGCAAAAACAAAATGCACTCCTCGAACTATTTTGATGCATACGGCCGACCAGTATCAAAATAATCCAAGTGGTGATTTAATACTTTAGTTTCACTGCACTTGTAATGCTATTATTCACAAAAAGTAAAGCAAGGACATCACTGCCAGATATACGCAATTTTATCAATGGAGTAAAAGCAGAATAATGTTCGGAAATTCAGGAGTTGACTGACACTAAAATTGTTCTGGTCAGACACATCACAATAAATCGTTAGCCCTTTTTTTCCCTGGTAGGAAGTATAAGGACTCAGAAAGTATGTACATGTATATATACATATATATATATATATATATATAGTGATACCTCTTTTGAGAGACTGCCCATACGGCGGTTCAAAATGCGGCCTCTCAAATTAGGTGGTCTTTCATTAGAGGTACAACGACATGGAAAAGATAGCGCAGTGTTCTGAGAGAGTGGTCTTAAAAAATATGCAGTCTCTCATTAGAGGGGTCTCTCAAGAGAGGTACTACTATATATATGTATATATATATAAATATATATAAGTATATATATATATATATATATATATATATATATATATATATATATATATATATATATATATATATATATATATATATATATATATATATTTCTACATAAGGGCCCGTTTCATGCAGATAGACCCTTCTTTCTCTTGAGTGTGAGAAAAAAACATGTGTTAGAGAGTCGCGACAATGGTTTGAACTATTGGGTCAATAATGGCACTTGCGGGCTAATGGATCAATAGGCCTTTGAACAATACAAGTCAATCCACTCTCGGTCTGATGGTCTCGTGGTCTGAAAGTTAAACAGTATTCTTTTGTAACATGTATCACAGCACGGTATTGTCAGACAAACGCCACAGTAGTATATATACATATATATATATATATATATATATATATATATATATATATATATATATATATATATATATATATATATATATATATATATATATATATATATATATATGTGTGTGTGTGTGTGTGTGTGTGTGTGTGTGTGTAATCCCGCAAAAAAGAGTGAGAGAAGACATAATGTAGACATGGTAGAGGAAAGGTGTAGACACTGTGCTCTGGCTTTAATAACATTTGATTTAAGTGCTCTTTTGGGATAAACTAAGTGCGTTGGGCCTTAAAAGGACCTTTTTGCGTTTGTTTGAAGGTGTATCTTGATGGATTTATAAGTAGCAATTGTTTCCTCCGCGTGTCTGGAGGCAGACCTCTACTCTGCTGGGCATGCTTTTGATAATTCATGAACGCTCCTTCAGACTGCCTCACGCTGCAAAAAGCCTGCTTGTAATAGTCCAGTGATCCTCCTCCTATGAAGTGATTCACACTTCAGGACATGTTGGCTTCAAAGTGCATCGACATGCTGCCACTGAGCTCATCTTGAAGCTTCTGTCAACATCAATACCAGAAACAATGATCACCAAACTCTGAACTTCACCTCATTTGCAGGTGCATCTTTTCACTGTACTCGAACAAACTTTGAACTTGTGCTCCTATATTGCTTAAAACTGTATTGGTGAGTCCAATTCTATACAAAAACTTACAGGGGTGATACAGCTACAACCATGTAATAACCATTACGGTACATTTCCATTCGGCGTAAATAGTAACATTTATTAAGGCACGATGCCTTTATATATATATATATATATATATATATATATATATATATATATATATATATATATATATATATATATATATATATATATATATATATATATATATATATATATATATATATATATATATATATATATATAATTCGACGTCATAACGCATGTGCACCATTTCCCCGATGCTAACCGTGGCTTCCACAAGCATGCTGCTGGAAGCGTGCGCGGTGGTTTCTGCTGTAGGCTTACCCGCAAGGTGATTTTGTTTGCGTTCTAATTGATCTAGTTTGCCGTGTTATAATCAGAATAAATCACGGTGGAGCGGAATTATCAGGAATTTTATGGCCCTGGTTCGCAATACCCAACAAGGCAGAAATTTGATCCGTCAGGCCAAGGCTGAGGCCAATAAATTCCTGATAGGCCTAATTCCAGCTCGTCGTCCTTTATTCTGTATAAAATAAGGCAAACAAAACAATGAGGCCCATTTTTCGGGGTGTGGTGTTCACTTCTGTCATGACTTTTTTTCAATGAGATATTCAAATTAGAAATTATATTGCCAATAGAACTACGCACTCTGTTCCCTTTGCTGACAGCCATTTTCAAGGCGATTTTTATCATAATTAGGGAACCATCTTACATCTCTGGTTGGTTATTGAGGAGAAAAAGTGTAAGCAACCATTTTGAGAGTGATTTCTTATCTGGGATTGGGTATACAGGAAAAAAAGCACATGTGATTGATATCAAGCCTCATTTTGACCATATTTTTCCTAAAATATCTTACCCATTGCCCTCATATCAACCCATTCCACATGAATGATAACCGGGGCTGTATTTACACCGGGTGGTAATGTTTATAGGTTATCACATGGTTGTAGCTGTACCACCCCCTGTATCATCCCCCGAGCACCCGTTTCGCCATTACACATGAAAAATAACCAGGGTTGTACCTGATACCCTACCCAAGCTGGTATATATATTTACCCTGTAAGAGACGAAAATTACGTTTGCTGATTGGTTGAATATTTGAAAAAAAATTGCCTGTATTCCCTCTTTGGTATACTTCCTGATCACCAAAGACGTATACAAATTCTGTATACCTGTTTCGCGATGAGGCTCATGAATAATCTTTTCACGTGGATATTTTCTTGTAACCCGTGAACAAACAGTTAGTACCTAATATGAGAGAGAGAGAGAGAGATCAAATTTACGTTAGCTGATTGGTTTAAGATAGAATTCCCCGTATCCCATCTTTGGTACACTTCCTTATCACCAAACAGGTATACAATTTATGTATACCTGTTTTGCGATCAGGCTCATGAATATTTATAGGCACCATTGGGGTATACATAATTTAGCCTCGTTTTGGACCTTATCACCAACCAGGTGTACAAATTCTGTATACCTGTTTTGCGATCAGGCTCATGAATCCAATGACTGATATCAGGAGCAAAATAGGACTACTACAGATGAAAAAAGGCCTTGTTGCTAAATCTAGTATACTACATGTTGTTATATAGTTGATGTTATTCAATAAATTGTTATGTTCTTGAGTAGTTTTTATTTCACATTTATAGTCCTATTACAGGATAAAATCGTCACTACCTGTCTGTTCAGGGGATACAAGAAAATACCCACGTGAAAATTTTGATATCCCATTCAGCCGTTGGCTTCATGGAATACCAATCTTTTCACGTGGGTATTTTCTTGTATCCCGCGAACAGACCGGTAGTAAATAATAATATACCCGCTTAGGTATGCATAACTGATTAGATTTTTTGTAAGAAGGTGCTGGCAAAGGAAATAGATCTGGAAAGAAGCGAGAAGCAAATTTAGCTGCGTGGACAATTATCCAGAAACTATAGTTGTTAATATTTTTGTACCACAATCAGGACAATAATTCTGGAATGGCGCGAAAACAGCAGAAGCCAAGCAGGGAACTTTAAAAACATCTAAGAACATTCAGTCTAAAGGAGAGCGTTACCTCAGATTGTATAACCAAGGACCATCCAATAGGAACACAGCATTGCCCGGTCGCAATACCAGTACAACACCCCCCCAGACTATTTGTTCAAATAAAGAGTGATGACAGATTTTTTTCTAAGTTGAGCTTTATTCCTGTAAAAGTTATACAAAATAAGCATAAATTTTTAATTTTTGCAAAGTGTTGGGGGTCTATGGCAGTTTGTCAACATGGCTACCGAAAGGTTTCTCTTGGGTCCTCTCTCCAGTATGAAGTTTGCGAAATTATGTATTTTAAGCGCAACGATCACATTATCATCTCCATAATCAATGAATTGGGATTTAACACCTGCCAATTAATGAATCTCGACACTGGCAACAGTACTAGGGGGGCAAATACACGAACTCGACAAGAGGACAGTCCATGGTGAAGCCCTCGTACTACTGGGCCTATTCGATGCCGATGTGGATTCCATGGCCGAATGGTCAGGCATGGCCGACATAACAAGTCAAACTGCTCCTATGAATCCATTTGCCCCTCCATCCATACAGACGGAACGATTTACTCGTCCAAGTGACGAAGAATTGAACAATATTGCTGGGCAATGCACAGCAAAGTCCACCGACAGGCAAACTCCTTGGGGTGTAAAGCAGTTCCACCTCCATGTTTACATGCTTGCTGCGCCATCTGTGTGAAAATGTCAATCATTACATAGCATAACGTTTGCCTTGTATTTTGGTAAATCGTGTTTAAAAGTCACAATATGGTCATGTTTCTCTTTCAATTTTGTTCACAATAAAATGTTCCAGTGTTCCTCGTAGACATCCTATTGTTCTCTGCTCCTAATTAAGTGCTAGAGTGAGGATGTAAATCTGTAAGTTTACATGTCTTATGTGAAATTGCCACAATCCTGAAGTTGTGAAAAGTACCGTTACCAGGCAAGACGTCCTTGTTATCAGAGGCAGTTCTTTCGAAAATAACCGCTAGGTGGCAGTTGTCTTCATCTAGAGACTGGTGGGCCTGGACGTGATGTTGATGTTTGCTGTGTGAGTGTGATTTTTACAGCTTTTTAGTCGGTTCATCATGATAGAAATGTGATTAAAACCTTTGACTCGGGGTTTGCACTGTACCCTGACCCGGCCACCAGCACAGCACCCTCGCCTTCGGCTATGGTGTTGTGCTGGTGGCCGGGTCAGGGTACAGGCACAAAATCCTCATTGGCGGTGTGAATACCTTAGATCATGTATTACAATCAATTAATTATCTAAATTTTGTCTTACGTGTTTAACATGACGTCCCAGAATTCGTTATAAAGATTGATTGTTTTTTGCGCATGCATTATGCAACAGGCTTGATATCTCACATCTTACGAGAAACAACCAATAAACTTTTGTGACTTTTTTTTCATACATTCTGATAATTAGTGGTAACTGATTGATGGAATAGTTTGAAAACAGTCCATGTAATAAGCGCAAATGAGATTTAATATTACGATTAACACGATGTACCATAGTAAAACTGAAATTAGCAAATTAGCAACGGAGTAACATGAATATTACGGGATTGTGAATCAATGGTCATCAATGGATTAAAGTGCCCCATAAATAGGGGAAATTCACATGCTTTAATAGTGTAATTTCTGATCTCGTGTGAAGTTTCGTCAGATCTTGCTACATGATGAGCTGACCAAATGAACGTCACAACAGTGTCTCAGTAACATAAACGGCAGTCTCTCATAGCAATTCATCTGACGCTGTTTGTGGCACGAGCGAGGTATTTTCCCCAAAGGTTTATTCTTAATTAACCATAGAAGTTATGTGTGTAAGGATTTTTGATAAATGTACCAGAAAACGTTTAGGGGTTAAATTATCAAGATAAAACTACACTTTTCTTGAATATTTCAGCAGAGGAGAGTTCCGGGTACCTTAAGAATTCATATTTGTTACCCTCTGTTTAATCTCCCCGATTCTTTTTACCTGCTTGTTTTCTCTTCCATCCTGAGATCCTTCTCCTTCTCCTTCTAGTCCATTTTGCTCCATTTTATCTTTACGTTCTTCCCCTCTTTAAGTTTTTTTAGGCACATACATTCCACATCGTCCCGGTCATAACGATTCCAGGTGAAGCCAGTACTGAAATTTTTTGTATAAAAGTTACATTTTTTCAAAGTATAATGCCATGCTTGTGTTTCGTATTCCAAATATGTCACATTACGAAAACAACTCCAGAACTGTTAATGATTGCAATATTTTCTGGTTAGAAATATACACACACACGGTTTACTGGTTGGTATCTTGTTGAGTATACATTGTTTGAAGTCGGCTTTTTACACTGGTTTTGACTCTGGGTCATATATATATATATATATATATATATATATATATATATATATATATATATATATATGTGTGTGTGTGTGTGTGTGTGTGTGTGTGAGTGTGTGTGTGTGTGTGTGTGTGTGTGTGTGTGTGTGTGTGTGTGTGTGTGTGTGTGTGTGTGTGTGTGTGTGTGAGTGAACGGAATGACTTGGAGTCAGCTTGCTAGAGTTTGGACACGATTTCATATCTTCCGGTGTCTAATAGTAAAATCAACTTTCAGGCTGTCAGAGAGCAAAAACGGAAAGAATAAAAACGAAATTCACGAGAAAACGCCATAAATGTGTTTGCACATATCTATAACTTGGGAAAGGTCGATATTAATCGCAAATTTGCGCATGTTTTCAGTATTATCAATACCCTCGACTCAGATCTGACGGTTACATATACACTCCGATTGCATCTGGTTACCAAATGTTGCGCACATTTGGTTCTATGTTACTATCTTCTCGTACTTATCTTCTTTAAAAAGTCTCCAAGCGTGATTGACAAATCATTTATTTGTAGATCACGACATTGAACAAGTCTTGTCCCTTTGTCCATATAGGGCATACATATGGATTATAACTCAAGTTGTGAGGGCAGGGAGAGGAATGAATTTGGATTGGTCAGAGTGTTTCGCCTTGTGCTTGTGCCTTCATGAAAGACTCTCATCCTTCAGCATGCTTCAAGTGGAAATATACATTGTGATCTGACATGCTTTTCAATCTGATAATGAAGATTTATTTATCAAACAAACAATACGCCGTATGCAATGTAATTTCCCGCCACAAAGCACGGCTTTGATGCCAGGCGATCACGGGGGACGTGCGGGTCACATCATTGTCACAGATAGGGCCAAATGTTCATATCTTACAAAATTAGGGTTTTTTGAGAAATCTAAGTTCAGAAATGCGAAAATGGTATTCATTTAGTACCTCCCGAGTTCCATATAAAGGGAATTGTCTATCTATCTTTGCTAAGTATTCTTTACTCTTAAATATTAGTAATATCCCGCTTGTCCCAACAGGTACCGACCCGCATCTCGCCATATCCCTCCAAGCGAGACCAGGCAATCAGGTATGCAGTTGTGGTGGGAAATTAATATGTAAATCTCCTATTACGTTAGTTTGTCGGCTGAGATGCAATTTTTACAAGCAAGAGTGAACTTACACCTTTGGTGAATTGTTCTTATTAATTTGAGTTCTGTCGTGGTCTTTTTTTAATACTTTTGGATTCAAACTTTGAGCCCTTTGGGCGGTAACTTCTTGAAAACACTACTGTCTTAAAAACACTACTGTCTTAAAGGACTCACTCGAACATGGGCGTAGGAGGGGGTTTGTTACTGGTCACGTTTTTGTTTCGTAGTTGTGTAAACAAAATTTTAATATCAAGGTAGTTTGCCTTGCCTACACTTTTGTTATTCACGTAATGTTTTTCACCATATCCAGAAAACTAAAGTCAGCCTGTGGCAGGTTGACTTTGTTTGACCAAAGAAATGTATCAAATGTTGGGTAGGCTGACTCGCACAAGGCAGCACATGCCACCTCATGTCTCTTTCACTACCCTTTATGGCTAATAGTGCCAACAAAAGTAGATATATGTCAATAATACAAACAGGTGCAACAGCGATACAACCTCAGTGTTCAGACCCCTCCCCCCCCCACACACACAAAGTAAAAAAACTGATATAACATGATAATTATGATGATAAAATTAATAACATTCAATCTCTTGGCGCTCCATGCTCAATCCAGTCAGTGTATATGTCCAAACCTACACTCGGATTATTGCGTATCACCACAGTCATACGCAAATGTAGAAAATTTGGGGCTTTAACACCCAAATTAATATATAAATGGGTCAGCAGGAAACGGTCAAGCATGTTTCGCAAACTAAAATGCATAGTATACGAACTCGAATATAAAATACATTTCTTTACATAGTGCTATCATAATTGACAAACATTTTTTCTTAAACAATGTGGAAAATCAATTTTCGACAGCTCCACCACTTCAGCGCTAGAGATTTGTCGACATTTTGAGAATTTAACTAATTTCATGGCTAAGATGGTATTCCCAGCTAAAAACAAGTCAAAAAAAAAAACAAAAAACAAAAAAAAAACAAAAAAAAAAAACAAAACAAAAAACAAAAACAAAAACAAAAACAAAAACATAAAAAAAATATTAAAAAGAATAAAAATATAAAAAAAAAAACAAAAAAAAAAAAAAAAACAAGCAAAGACCAGCATATTTACTTGACCTATTTGGCGTAACACAGGGTAACATTTTATAGAGATGAAGGCGTTGTACCTTATCAGTTAGGTGCTGGATCTTGGTTGACTGCACAGATAATTACATTTTGATTGATAGTGGCATATTAACATTTTTATTGCCAACAATCTCTTCCCATCACTGTTCTTAAATAATGGCCATATCAGTTTTAACTCTGACTGACATCGGTGCTTTGCATTGAGTTTTTAAAACATCCAGTTTTGTTTCCATGGCAAACTTCTATTTGAATAATCCGCGATCTGTTATCAACGCCTTTTTGTGCTCCTCATTAGTGCATAAGAATGCGATATATTCCTTTATATTTTTCTTTCTAGACAATGGCCTAGAAGTGAATTTAAAATTTTGTCTAGATCAAAATCGAATTCCAAAATTAGATTCGCGAATTATAGCAATTTTATTTGATTAATAATTTGTGAACCTCAGCCGCCGTTCCGAAAGGGCCTTGCTTGTCCCGGTCCGTGGAATCTTCTATGAAAGAGAGCTGAAGCGTATTGATAAAGTCTATGTATTCAACTTTATCATATTCATCTTTCGTAAATGATGTACACCTGCACAATCCAATGCCAGAAACAACGATAAAAGGAGACATACCAGATTCACGGTGATTTGTTCAGGCCATGGACTGTTTTTGCCGTCGTCCTCGAATGAATCTAGCGTAGCATCAGACATACCCTGACTTTATGTGCATTGTAAATAAATATTCTTTGTCAAAACGCCACTAAACGATCTTGCTATGCCCAAAATAAGGTTAAACCATAGCACTGTGGCCACTGGGGCATCCAGTGTTTATCAATGGTACTTCTGGAACATTTCATCCACGATTTGTTTGTGATCCAGGAAGTGCAATACAGCTGGACCCAGTTTGTTGCTCTACACAAATTGTAAGGGCCTCATTTGTCTGAACCCCGCTGTGAAAACAGCATCAATATTTCTGCATCGGTGTTGTTATTTACATGGTTGTTTAAACATTTCAAATTAATTCTACCGAGTGGCTTTCTGGAAAGCCAAGTCGGTAGTTTAATTCGTAAAGCTGGCCCTGCCACACGCATTTGAGATCAAGCGTCATTCAACATAGTAATGACTGCTTGCATGAACATTGATGGACCCCTTTAATATTCATTATTTTTTTTCGGTTCCCCGTGGCTTGACCATCGATATATTACATGAGCTGTACACTGTTTTTAATTTTGTTGTATATATGGTGTTGTTTACTTGCTGCTGTGTTGTTTCATGTTTTCAGCAAAACACCTCTACTGTATGTATATGTGAGGTACAACGAAATAAAGTCCATTTATTCATTCATTGTAATCACTAGTAAACATTTTAGCCAAGCTTCTATGCTTCACTAAAATTTCTCCGAAAACTTCACAACTTGTGGTTTATAACAATATATCTGTAAGACAGGGCAAACTCTACGTACAAAAGACAAAATAAGGGCGTTTACAAATATTATATACGGCAAAATGGATAGTCCGTGCACATACTATAAGGTGCCCTTCCCTTCTCTCTGGGCTCCTTATTCGCTGTCTGGAACGTTAATGAACGGATGGTGATACTTGGGTTGCAAAGCAAAGCACGTGTATTATTTTTCACGCTCTGGAAATTTTGCAATATAGGTTTGACTCCTCTTCCAGGAATACCTAGAAATGCCCACAAAGTATCTGAAACAACAAAACCAGATATCATTAATGTCGTGGTCACAGTGACAATGATGAAAGCCCGATCCATTTTTCTGTTGTTGTCAATTTAAAGTCTCATCATCTCCTTCTCGAAGTAAATTATTTAGGACCTTCAAGCTAAAATCTATACACTCGACTCATTACCTCAAATGACATGGACAGATGTTGAATCTGAATCCCGTCGTGGAAAATTAGCTGGCTCAAATAGGAAAATGGTGTGCCTTTTTGTCATTTTCTGATAGGAAGAGTCAGCTCTAACTAAATCTCATTACCGTTAACTCCATAAAAAGAGCCTGTAATATATCATGTGTGGATTGGAAACAGTTCAGAGACTGGTGAAGAAAGGAAAACATAGAATTAACGTACACAAAGAAGAAAGAAGCTATAGCAATTATAAAATAATTTATATACACTCTTTGAATTTTTTTCTAATGCAAATTTGAACGCTGATGAAATTAAGTGATTATTTCACTGAGGGTTTCGCAGTACAGTATATACAACACATCTTTCACAAAACGCCAAATATCAACCATTGTTCCATATTGCACCTTGCAATCAAATATGAAATAGACCGATTTTTTCCCAGGGTATACTGTACTTTTGTTTTCACCTTTTTAAATATATTTTGTTTGTATCTGTAATTTGGTTTTAGCGATATTTTCTTATGGCTGTTTTTGAGTTTGTTTAGTTTTTGTTTTGTATTGTTCTTTTGTTCTTATTTTTTGCTTTTTCATTCTTTGCTTTTTTTTTTTTTTTTTTTTTTTAACTTGCTTTTTTGTTTTGTTTTTTGTTTATGTCTTTTTGTTTTTTGTCTTTCGTTTTCATTTTTAGCTCAGCTGCCTTGTCAGTCAGCTGAGCTTTTGTGAGGGTCTGTCGTCCGTCGTCCGTCCACAATTCACATTTTCGACTCATTCTCCAAAACCGTCAGCCAGATTCACTTTAAACGTGGTGGAGATGTGCTTTGGGTGGGTCTCTACAAAGTTTGTTCAAATGGTCACACTCCATTGATTTTTTTTCATATTTTTTTATTAATATTTTTTTGTTCTGTTTGGGGCAAATCTTAAAAAAAATCTTCTCTAAAACCGCTCACCCAATTGCCTCGATATCGCACAGGAACCCTTCCGGGGACTCTTAGTTCTGAATTTGTTCACCAGGCGGCGCTGCGATTTTTGCCCTAATTATGATTTTTAGTGTGTTTTTGCAGTTTTCAGAACCGTCATTCAGATTAAGCTGAAACTTGATGGATATGCTCCTTGCAAACAGGCCAAACTAAGTTGTTCACTAGGTGGCACCGCTGTGGATTCCTGATTTTTAATGAGTTTTTCAATTCGTGTACTTATCGGTCAATGCAGCTTTGCTATTGATTACTATGCAAGTCAATGGGCATTCTAATGCTAATTCACATTTTCGACTTCTCCCCCAAAACCGTCATCCAGATTGACTTCAAACTTGGTGGCAATGTACCTTGGGCGGGTTTCTACCAGGTTTGTTCAAATGGTCAGACTCCTGAGATCTTTGGATTTTTAATGATTTTATTCATTTATTTATTTATTTATTTATTATTTTTTTTTTGGTCTTTTTGGGACAAATCTTAAAAAATCTTCCTTCTCCACAACCGCTCACCCAATAGCGTTAGCACCACTGGTGGCAGCACTGTTACAAGGAGAATGATGTGACAGCAGTCCATGCCTTTACAATGATAAAGCCCTCACATTAATTAGGTACAAAAAGTTGTTTGGGCATCATAAAGCTCCTAGCTATACATTTTCCCCACAACAATACACTAGACAAAAAAAAAACACTTTTCGTGGAGGTGATGTCCTATGTGCAAAATACTGAATTTTATTCCACAAAACAGAAATGAATATTGACTTAATGCAGGTTATAGCCCAAGGTGCCTAGCTGATTATAATACAGTTAAGAGGTTGAAGTGATTCTTTTCTTGACCCTGTTATAACATACAACTATTTCTTGAAAGACCACATGGAAGATTACCAAATCGTATTCTTCACATGTTAATCTACCTGTCATGACAGGCCACCTGTCTTATAAGACCACTATTAGTGGTAATGGAGTACACCCTTGTGGCAGAAACTATTGTATTGTGATCATACCCTTGTCAAAACTCATGAGACAACTTACTACTTTCAAATTTTTTTTTCTTTTTTCTTTTTTTTTTTTTGGTACCTGCTATAGAGACCAATTGTCATGAAAGACCAGCTCAATTTTTGAGATCAGCCTTCCAATAAATTTCATTGTCACTTTAACTAGCGTACATGTTAACTACTATGTAAAACAACTTGTGATGAATAGAAGGAATGATATTACGTACCAGAATCCATACAGAGTTCCTGTCTTCAGAAACCACACTAATGAAAGACCACCTGTCTTGAAATTTTATGTATTCAAGTATTCTTTACAATGCCTTCTATGATTACGAAAGACCACCTCAACTAGGAAATTGCAATCTGGTCACCCACAGTGGTTGCCTTTGTTTCACTATTTTTTGTGTCGACAGCAGTACAGTACATGTAGTTAATATCTAGACAGATCTCCCTTATCACCAAGTTACAGTGGTCTTATAAGACAGGTTGTCTATCATGACAGGTCAATTCACATCATGGTAAAAATATTGTTTGAGATCCCACAAATTGGTCTCTGGAGAGATAGAAGTCTCTTACTGGAGATGTCACCTATGCTGTGGTTCCTGCCCGGAGAGACCTTTCTTATTACCAAATTAAAAATGGTCTTACCAATTCTGGAAATAAATGCCGACTTAGTACTTATACTGTACAACCGTGTTGATATGGCACTCGCACAAAACTACTTCCATTGAACCATTCTTTTTGAGGATGGGGAATTGGTCGAGGTGATGTGTGCGTTTCCCATTTCAGCTAGACGACTGGTGCCAAAGGTTGCAGGTTCGAATCCCCCTCGTTCCGAACATAAAATATATATTTTCGGCATTTCCTTAATGCTGGTGGATTTAAGTTCCCGATTCTGGAAATAAATGCCGACTCAGTACTTATAATGCGTAACCGTGTTGATATGGCACTGGCACGTAACTACCTCCATTGAATCATTCTTTTTGAGAATGGGGATTTGGTCGAGTAGATATGTGCGTTTCCCATTTCAGCTAGGCGACTGGTGCCAAAGGTTGCAGGTTTGAGTCCCACTCGTTCCGAACATAAAATAAATAATTATAGATGGCCTCACATCACAGGTACATTAGCACATAACAGGAATTGGGTTTTGGGGTCAGGCGGAGTAGGAGGTTTCTTATGCAAATACTAATATACACTTAGCCTTGCTAGAGCGCCTACCCGTATTGCCAAGGTAACAGTAGTCTTTTGAGATAGGTGGTCTCTCATGACAGGCAAATGATCATGGTAAGAACAGCAA
Organism: Hermodice carunculata; assembly: GCA_964020975.1. NCBI lineage: Eukaryota > Metazoa > Annelida > Polychaeta > Eunicida > Amphinomidae > Hermodice > Hermodice carunculata. Next base: position 103,607,604 of record OZ026616.1, on the reverse strand, counting down.
AGTGGTCTTTCAAGAAAGGGGGGGTGTCTTATGGCAGATGTTATACAATATTAGTCTTTGCGTCGAGCGATCACTCTCATTGCCAAGTTCAATGGTTTCATTAAACAGGTGGTCTCCCATAACAGGTTAATTTACATGTTAAAACAAGTAATTCGGGTTATTTAAAGTGGTATCTCAAGAGTGGGTCTTAAGAGACCACTTTGTTGCACAGTAGTACCTGTCTTGAGAGACCCCTCCAATGAGAGACTGCATATCGCTCTCTTAGAATACTATGGTATCTGTTCCATGTTATTGTGTCTCTAATGAAAGCCCCCGTGCTTTAAGATACCACATTTTGACTTACACTAGGGGTGGTCTCTCATAACAGGGGCCAGTGTATCTCAAAACTATAAACTCTCATAATAGGTACAGTAACAAGAGTTGGAGCAGGACAAGAGAGCCAGGTCTGGTAGATAGTGTGTGTATATTATATTGTAGTTGTATGGTAGATAGTGTGTGTATATTATATTGTAGTTGTACGGTAGATAGTGTGTGTATATTATATTGTATGGTAGATAGTGTGTGTATATTATATTGTATGGTAGATAGTGTGTGTATATTATATTGTATGGTAGATAGTGTGTGTATATTATATTGTATGGTAGATAGTGTGTGTATATTATATTGTACGGTAGATAGTGTGTGTATATTATATTGTAGTTGTACCTGTCTTTTGTGGCCAATGAGTGGCTTTTCACCACGGGTGGTTCTTTCATAAATACCAGTTGACATTTAGAGAATTTATTCAGCTATATACATACAAATTTATCTTGTGCTAGCTACAGAGCCCACCTGTCATAACAGACTATGCATTGCAACAACGCATACTCTTAGCCTCCCTTTAGGGCAATACTGATTGTTTTAACAAATTATTTTACACCCTCAGACATAAAACATGACATTATACTGTTGCATATCAAACAAACTGAACTTGTTCTCATACAAACAACATACAATGTACCAGATGAATGTTCTATTTTGGAAATCAACGATGATCATGCTCATTATTCCACAGTAAGTATAGCTAATAAAGCTTAAGCCATATTCTCATTGTGAACCAAGAGGCACCTGGTGGCCAACCTTGGCGGCTGACTAATGCTATTTGTTTGATATCACATAAGAACACTCCTAGGGTATCCTAGTTCTTAATTTTTCCACCAGGTGGTGCTGTATTGTTTTATAATGCATGCTAATGGTAATTCTTATTTTGGACTTCTCCGAAGAAAATGTGTCGGATTCACTTCAAACTTCTATGCAGTGTACGTTTGGCGGGTCTCTACCAAGTTTATTCAAATGGTCACAGTGATTTTTTGATTTCTTACGATTTTTTTTTCGAAAATCTTAAAAAAAAGTTGTAATAGGAAAGTTTCACATGGGAATTTCTCTTAATGGTTATAACTTGAATCATTTTGGCCAGATTTGTGTCAAACGTGGTAGGGATGTATCTTTTATAAGTTTCTACCTATTTTGTGCAAATGGTCATGCTCCAGTGATGTTTGGATCTTGACCTCAATCCCGACGTCACAGGACAACTAACATGAAATTTCCTGTTCACTTTTACTTGATGACTTGAGATCTGTTTTGAGTTAGGACTATGATGCTGCACATGTTACTGTTTCTGTATGAAGGTCATGCTTAGACAGCATATGGGTGACCTTGACCTCATTTCTGCAGTCACAGTGCAACGTACATGAATTTTACTCTTCACTATAACTTAAGAACTACTTGAACTGGGACATTGATATTGCACATGTTAGTGTTCTTGTATAAAGGTCAGACTTACTCAGAACATGGGTGACCTTGATCCTATCCCAAGTTCATAGAGCTGCAAGTGTGATGAATATTTGGATCAGCTGAGCATGGGCTGTTCACACAGGCCTCTTGTTTACTTTTTTATGGGTGCCGAAAGGACCATTCGCACCAAGGAAGCTAGGAAGATGGGGAAACTTCCTTTAGCCGTGATATTGTTGTTTGCTTACTATTCGAATCCTTTCTGTTGGTCAATTCGATTAAAAATATAAACAATTTTGCGGCCACCAATCGCTGCCCATTCGTGTTGCGAAGGTACCGTAGTTAAATGTATCTTTGTACCTTATCCATAGGTATATATGCACTTTACACCCACTGATAATGGTTGAAGTAAATTGTCTATATTTGTCTGGTGAATTGTCACCTTGTGTGCAAGATATCCGTAATTATCCTTTAACCTTTGCGTCAAACGGATCTCTTCCTAGTATACCCGAGATGGAAGATAACGTTCATACAGATTTAAATTATATAACCAATTAGCGGTCCGCTGAGCGAACAGCGAACTTTTAGCGTTTCTATTCCACATCCATATACTTTACTGTGCAGACACTGTTGCCGCCAAAGCCAGCCCTGTGTAATGATCAAAATATACCAAGACTGTTTATGGGATAGACATTACACTTGGGGGCCTTATTCAGCAGATGTGCACGAGAAATGTTTTTGTGAACGCGCTTAACAGAAACATCAAGTGTACAGAAGAAAAAAATCAGCACATTTACAAAAAATATAAAAGGCAAAATAGACAGTGCCCGAACAAGCCACAAGGTGTCCACACTTCCCTCTGGACTCCTTATTCGTTGTCTGGAACATTAATAGACGGATGAAAAATGGGTTGGAAGGCGAAGCAGGTATAGAACTTGACAACAGTTTTTAAGATAGTTTTAAACTCCTCTTTTATGAATAGCTATAAATGCCCCCAAATTGCAGGCATTAGAAAATACAAAATCAAATATTAATTTCGTGGTCACGGTAACAATTTATGGTTTACATGGCGCGCTCTCTGAACAAAGCTGTGTGAGGCCAGTTTTGTAGGAACAGTTCTAAGGCTTATACTTTATCTCGCAACCAGCTATTACGATGTTTTCGTAAAGTGCAAAATGAAGAAGAGCCGTAACTAAACAGATATCGTTCCTTAGTAACCGGTCCAGCGGGAAAACGTACATCTTCTGGTATTTATTATAGAATTAGATTTTGATACCTTTGAAAAATAAGTGTTACTTAGCAATTTTCCGTCGTTAAGTGTGTATAAGCAAGGGTACCATTTACCTGGGTGTTTTTTTTGTTTTTGTTTTTGTTTTTTCTTGTTTTTTGTTTTTGTTTTGTTTACTTGTTTTATTTGTTTGTTCGTTTGTTTGTTTGTTTGTTTTTTTTTTTTGCTTACAGATTTTATTTTACGTTTCATTCTCTAAGTGACAAGTTTTGTCTGAGTTAACAGTGTTTTTCTCGGCTCCCTTTGGGCACAATACGCCAAGAAAGCTGTTGGCCTGTACCATTCTTATAATCTCGCGCAAGCGTAGCTACGATGGTACTTGACCGAAAGGTCTCTTTACAAAAAGTATAAATCTAGCAGGTTTACGTCAACACAAAGCACATCAATGTTTATGGAAACTCGCACTGAGAGAGTTAATCGGGATGGTTACCCTTGATCACGTATGTGAGTAATAATGATCGATGACATTGGAATATGGACAGCATGTAACGGTTCGTTGTGGGCGAAACACGTGTTTCTAAGCACAGCCGCCTATGTAATGATCCAACTTATCCACTGAGTTATCATGTTTTGCTCGCTAAAATTGAAATTGTCTGTAATCAGACGTTAATGGATGAGCTCAAAATGAGTTTTGCTTTCCGAAAAAAGGTGCATGTTGACAACGGAACAAATGGCGTGAGGTACCTACTATAACTAATTAAATTGCAAAGTGTCACGTCGTAAAACCAGCTAATGCTGCACTCTTTTTTTTTTAAGAATCTACAAATATTGGTAATTTTGTAGGCGGCTTCTTTCATTCAACAGCGGCATAATTTTAATAAAATGTTGAAGTGTACAGGGAAGTAAATATAGAAATGTTTATAGACACGAACATATTTACTAACTTCGTCTATGTTAAAACGTGTCTGTCTCATTAATCCGGTCAGTATTATTCCAACTGAAAAGAAAAAAAAAAACAAAAAAACATTCATCTCAATTTTCATCATGCTGTAGATATTTAATACCCTTCAGAAGCTCACAGTCTGCATTGCCGTGTGTCTTGTCCGTATTATTATTATTATTATTATTATTATTATTATTATTATTATTATTATTATTATTATTATTATTATTATTATTATTATTATTATTATTATTGTTATTGTTATCGTTATCGTTATCGTTATCGTTATCGTTATCATCATCATTATTATTATCATTATTATTATTATTATTATTATTATTATTATTATTATTATTATTATTATTATTTAACTTTGTGTTGTGAAAATTACGATGGTAATGGTAAGTGCGCATTTTAAGATAAATAAACATGATTTTTACACATATAAATTTTGTGAGCGTAAAGTCAACATGGAATGTGTTGCACGTTAATTCAGCTTCTTGAGTTGTTCGACGTGCCGTCCAACTAACTGGATATTTATACTTACTGTAATACGATACCAAAAGAGAGATGTTAGCGTCACATATATTGAATCACGTCCGTTTGCACGGCATTTTAAGCTCCTAAATTGCAGGGTACCAGCTTTTTCTGGGACATGTAAAACTGAATTGTCTTTTCCACGAATGACTGTTGTTGTCAAACGATCATACCAGCGTCTTTAAAATCTATTTAATTTTCCCTAAATATGATCCTTGCAGTCATAGAACCAAGTTATGCTGACACACTGCTCGTGTCTGACCCACCTGCTGGTGCTATTCATATCGTTTCATCTCTAACTTTCATGTTTACATCCCGTATTTTGGCATTAAAATCAGAGGTGATCGTGTTAGGATATTGACACGAATTGGAAAGAAGGAAAGCGGCTCCCAATCCTGACGGGATCATTTGCACATTTTCTTCAGTTAATGAACGAACCAAAAAGGTGTCTTTTGATATACAAAAAGGACTATAAAGTGCCTTCCATATCGTGCTGCTCCTGTTAATAATGAATGTAATCAAATAACTGGTATCTCACTTGTGAGATTAATCGGGAAGTGTCTATGTGCCTTTCAGAATGCAGAATACACAAACGACATTGTGCATGCACCTGATACTTATCGAAACCAGGTTCAAAAATGTTTCACAGCTAAACTGAAACTATCAAATCATTTTATATTTGCTTACTGCATGTACGCATGCACTCCTCATACGTTACCTACCATTTTAAAGTTCCTGGGACTCTGAGTAAGGTTATCAGGAACTTAAGTTTTAATTCCTACGACTTAAGTTACATTCATGGGAGCTATACATCGCTGCACCATATTTCGCAGTTCACAGACCGGCAACTCATCACATACAAAGATAGATTAGTAAGTAATGATAACAGTGCTTTTGCCCACCCTGTAGACAATAGGAATATATCGAGAATAGGTACATCAACTTCATAACCTTGGTAGGCCTAGATCTATTAATTTATTACTTTCATATTAATAGGCTGAACCCTGTAATAATATCTTGCGTGATACCTGTATGCACCGCTGTTATGTGCATATGTATGTATTTGTTTTAGCCGTCACTCATTTCATCTTATAGGCATGAAGCTTATTTTGAGTTTATAGGCTATTTATGTCAACAGCTTGGCTAAACTATGGAATGCTTGCCTATCTCATTCTTATTTACGCCACTGCTCTCAGTTCCAATGTTTACTCAAATTATTTGGAAACGCTATCTTATTAAAAGACCACTGGATCTTCAGATCAAACAAATTAACAATGACCTGATTGAGGAAACAGTGTCGGGTTGGCCTATTCGTGATTCAAGAATCATGGAAAGTGCTGGTTACTTTTGGCCAATCAGACCACACGTAGCAGCGTGGTCATGGCTCCAGTCACTGCAGCCGACATTCTTGCCGTCCACTGATCAAGTCCATGGACCCTGCACGGTGAGTGAGGCAGAGAAAACTGTAATAGTTGGACCAAGGTGGGCAGAGCCGGTCGCTGATAGCGATCTCGGTAATGAACTCGAGCCATCAAAGCAACCCCAACTGAATGGATTACGTCACTTTTCATTCAAAACAAAGTTGTTTGAAGCCCAGACATATATATATATATATATATATATATATATATATATATATTGCCCCCACCTTTAGGTTTCAGAGGTACGGCACAGGCAAAGGGTTGTGAATGCAATTGATGATAAATTTACAAGAACACTTCAAAGGGTCTGATTAGCTTCATAAGAATTTCATTTGTGTAACCTTGCTTATACGGACCATTTCAAAGAAAAACAGGGCTTCCAGATTGACTACTCGGTAAGAGAGGTCAGTTTTTTATGTTATTAACGTGGATATGGAACATTTCGTGTTTCCTATCACAACATATGCTTGTGCATAATCATACAACCCTGCATCTGGCTTAGTATGTTTGAAATCAAATAAACAGGTTTAATTAGACAAAATGTTCTTTTAATGAAGCTAATCACATATAATATTAAAGGAAGAACGCCGTTAAATGCGTATTTTAAGTAATCTGTTCTCCCGAATGTCGAGGGCACAGGCATTTACTGTGGAGAGCACGCATTTACACTAAATCCTCGATGAGTCTCTTTTTTTCTGAAGAAGAAGATAGTGACCTTGCTTGGGCAGCATTATCGTTTGACATTGCAAAGTACCCCGTGGCACGACAAAACTCAGATATGGATTTAATTTATATCTGAGGTAAGAATCCCTTGGCCGCCAAAAAAAAATGTGTGGGTTCTGCCTTGGCCTTGTTGAGGCAGTGCATTGAGTGCCATAACAGAATCCATATGATGACACGAAAGTAGAGTCGCAGACACTTGAAATGATCTCATTTAGTTAGATATTGCGGAGGCAGTATTTAGGCCGAGGCCAGTCTGTACAACTCAAGCAGCGACTAGGTTTTATGCCCACAGGTTTATCAAAGGTGAAGACATTTGTCTTGCAGGGATCGCGTCTTCATTTCAAATATTATTTCAAAGGGAATCTCGCTGCAATTATAATAAATTACAGCCAGATTATACACTGAACAGAATAACTAGTGCAATTTAGACAGTTTGTATTTACAATTTTGCTGATGAAACGAGGAGCAAAATATATATATATATATATATATATATATATATATATATATATATATATATATATATATATGACAATACTGTGTTTTTGCATTAAGATAAAACTACTTAAAGTTATTCTAATACCTTCACATTTTTCTCATATATATACATTGACAGTTTTTGTTAGAAGGATAAATTTTTGTACATTGACAAAAACATACCTTTACTATAATTGTTTTTGCTAAAATATTAAATTAAAACTATATGGCTTTTTCAAGAATGGATTTCCGCGTTCCAAGACACAATATATTCTACCTAGTCTCTTCATAGTGATTCCATTCACGTCCAGTAAAGCCTCTTATTTGTGGCTAAAATGCCAAGCAATGGAAGTCAACAAGTAACTTGATATGTTTTGATATATTGTGTTGGAATTGATATACGGTAAGTTGGAAAGGAAATGTGTATATTGTGGTCTTTTTTCCATCGTACTTCACGTTTCCTATGAAGAAAGCTTATATTCTTGATAAGCCTTCACTGCATTATTTTCTTATCATACAGGCGTAAATCCACATAACGAGACAGATAAATCATAGTTGCTATACATATTCCTCAAAAGAGATGTTTTTGTACCGATACACTATGCATATGTATGTATGTATGTATGTTGGTATGTATGTATGTATGTATGTATGTATGTATGTATGTATGTATGTATGCATGTATGTATGTATGTATTTGTGTATGTATGTATGTATGTATGCATGTAAGCATGTATGTATGTATGTATGTATGTATATATGTATGTATGTATGTATGCATGTATGTATGTATTTGTGTATGTATGTATGTATGTATGCATGTAAGCATGTATGTATGTATGTATGTATGTATGTATGTATGTATGTATGCCTGTATATATGTTTGCATACAATAATATGATTGACACGCAGGTTTTGAAATATGTTCGCAATCCATACCCGACGAAGACAAGTGATCTAGTGATTATAGTCTGATCTATAAATCTGCATATATGTGTCTGTCGTCTATTCGTTATGGGCAACGGCAGGTATCTATGTGCAAGGCTCAAAGCTCTGTAACTTACATGTATTTTGGTGTCGATAAAAAGCAGTTGCAGGACATTTAAACTTTAGGTAATGCATAATAACTTCTTAACCTCTTGTTTTGGCGTCTATCAGTTTACATATTAAATGGTTATCCAGAAGGTGCGGTTTGGCAAAGATATAACCTTTTAACCAAAGCAATATACATGAGCCTGTGACATGACAGATACCGTCCCCAATCTGTTTGATTTTGCGCGCTGAAATTATTATGAATCATATTGGTAGCTCAGCTGACTTGTCAGTCAGCGGAGCTTGTAGGATGGCCCCTCGTCGGTTGTCCGTCGTCCGT
>OZ026616.1:103551633-103594133 GCA_964020975.1 Hermodice carunculata | reverse complement strand
TTAGAGGAAGAGGAACGTATAGCATGGATTTTAGGTATGAAAGGTGGCTTTCTAGGAGGCAGGAAAGGTAATAAAAATGTACAGGACTACCTGGTAGGATGCTGGGAGAAAAGGAATGAAATAATAGAGTTAGAAGGCAACAGGTTAAATTAGAATTCCAGAGTACAGGGAGGGGAAGGAATGGGAATGGTGGTAGCCCTTATAAGGGCTCCCATGGGGGCTCCCATGGGAAAAGCCTGAGCCTTAGAGGCGGGGATAGGGTGTGAGAGGGATGGATAATTTTTTTTTTTTTTTTTTTTTTTTATATTTTCTAGGCCACCTGTGTCACAGAGTGACACAGGACCGCGGCAGACAAGCGGAGAGCCACCGTATTATTATATTATAATTATATTGGTTCAGGGCTAAGTCAAATTGTTCTTATCTGAACCTGTACTATACAAATTTTGTAATTATGGTTTGTTTGACAGGCATTCTTCTTTCATAATGAAGCTCTGCATTTATAAGCAAAACTTATTTAGCTAATTCATCAATTGCCACGTTCATATTTATTCATTATTATGTGGGTTGTCTTAGCTGAATATTTAGCTTAGACAAGGAGCCGCTACTCAGAGAGACATGTACGGGTAAGGGCTCCGAAACATGTTGCGTAGTTACCCGCTGAAGACCCTTTAATTTATTATTTGGGCTAATACAGCCTATGTCAAAATTCTACAATAGTACTTCTATGTATATGGGTTAGACAGGGACAGGTTAGCTAATGGAGAGTAAAGAGTTCGGACTGGGGAATAGGGTAATGACTACTAGGGAGTGGTTTTGGACAAAAAGACACAGACACAAAAGTAACAGAGTCTCATTGCTGAACTATGTTATAGAGCATCATTACCGTACTATATTACAGAGTATCATTGCTGAACTATGTTACAGAGTACAATTACTGTATTATGTTACAGAGTATCATTGCTGTACTATGTTACAGAGTATCATTACTGTACTATGTTACAGAGTATCCCTAGAGGTCACGCAGGGCCCCTCATTTGGCTTTTTACTGCGTGTGTTTCATACAAGAAGGTAAACTTTTCCCTTTCCAAAATAAAATCCTCCACCTGCAGAAGAAAAAAGACACACCGAGACAGGTATGTTACAGTTATTAAATAGCAACTGCCAGAGACACAAATATAGGCCCGCAGTGTGACAAAGATGTTGATAAAGATAGAACTCCCACATATTCCGTGATCTATAATTAGATCTAGTTCCTGTCAATATAGCTGCAAGATGTGGAATAATAAGGCTTATTTGGTAAGGTACTCATCTCAATGTTACATCTCTCCCTTCTTCAATTAGCATTTATCTGCATATTAAGTCGTGCAGAGTCCTCCCTGCCTTGGCTATACATTTCTTTTTTTTTTTTTTTTGCTCAGCGATTGTTACTCATCAAATCATCTGACTAATCAATTTTGACAATGTATATATTTTTGTGCAGAAAGCAGGCATCACACAAGGTGAAAAATATACGATCACAAACCGCATCCGTTTCTGTTTTGAAGTCCTGTTTTGCTATGGTTCTGTTGTTTCAGGCACGTAACGGTTGGTGGTATTGGGATGCGGTGTTGTTAGTGAATACTTCCATTTTCAAAGTCCCAGCGAAAAACCTTCAGTCTGGTTTGGAATTTTTTTAGGGACGCCAGACAAATATCTGTGTTTTAACAAAGTGGTGACCAAGTTTGAAACAGCCGGGTTGTTAAGCTATTTGTTCACGCATGCTCTTGTGGGGCCAAGTCGTTATACATGTACGAGTGAAACCCATCTCGTCCGGTGGTCTTTTGGGGTCTTTTCCGGGTCGTCATGCTCGTTCTCAACATATACTGCTACTATTTCCACAGAATCAGTATGACAAAATGTTCTATGCAATGTGGCATCATATAAAGGTCCTGGATGCTTCGTAAACTTTTTGTGTACGAACATCAGTATGGAAATGAACTCAAATATTGGGTATTCTTGGATTGTTGAAACTTTCATGTATGTGGCTAATATTTCAAGCCCAATGGACAACATATGTAGGCCCTTCAAGACACACAAGCTGCTTTGATGCCGCAAACGTATTCGGGAGTGGAGTTCTTTTCCACTTTTTGAAACGGTCCGAAGACGCCCCAAAAATATCTTATGTAACAAAATAAATTTGTTCGGATATAATCTCTCAGAAAAATATAAAAGTATTAACATTTTTATTTAAAACGCACAAAGATAAATATGATGCCATGTCTTTGCCTCTAACTAAGCGGAGACAACACATTTGATAATCTGGTCTGTTTACTTGAGCCATTGCTTTAAAGTCCAGGGTTTTGTCCATACGCATTGCACAAAGTTTAAGAAACAATATTCTGTTTCTTAAACTTTGTGCAATGTGATATAATGTGAATGTCTCACCTTCGAACTTTCAGCTTATAAAGCATGCTGAGGTGGAAATATGCAGCTGCAGATGTGAAACACTATACTCTCAACTGAAGAATCTAATCGAAACACTATATGCATAAGCCCACCTGCGCAATCGATTAAATAATAGTTGGGTATGCATCAGACATGTATACTGATCGTATGAAAATACCGCTAAACATTTGTTGACATTGTCTATGATATGTGGCGAGCGTCACACATACCCACAGAACCTTAGATAAAACATTAAGTCTAACTACAACTTGATGGCAAACTGTTTGCTCTGAGATGGGCGAAGTAGAGCAGCCTTATACTTGAATAGTATGATTAATATATTGCAATAATGTGGCCATCTTGGTCACTGTTCCAATGTTAACATTATGGATAACATCGCAATGTATTCTTTAGGGGTATTGTCACAATGTCACATCTTCTGCAGCAATGTATCCAACATCAACACGGGTATTACATTAACAGCAATGCAAACATCATATATACTGTAGCAATGGCGTTAGTGGCACAGCAGCAATGCAAATTATCCTGAATACTGCAGCAATAAAGACATCATTGGACTGCAGCAAAATAGATACCAAGTATACTGTAGCATTGAAGGCATCATGGGATTTGCAAGCCAGGTTCCATACATTTACTCTCCGTGCCCCTTACCGTCACCTCATACAAATATATATATATATATATATATATATATATATATATATATATATATATATATATATATATATATATATATATATAATGTGTAGAATAGGATGTAAATTCTTAAATACCCGTAACGCTACACACTCTGAGATGCCACATCTCTTACAGGTGGATTGGTATTTCTTGTGGGATGTAGAACTTAGAAGCCGAAAAACATGCAATGGATTACTGTCCTTTACACGGCCAAAGTCTCACTGTTGCGAGATCTTTCCTGGCACCTCTCCCTTGCCCATACGGGATTGCGGAGTATCCGAACAAATGAATTCCTTTATGCAAAGTGCGAAACCTGTTCGTAACAATGAACATGGAGCTATATATCTGAATGGTTCTGTTGCTAGGACCAGCGATCATTATAATTTTATCAAAGGTATATATTGGTTGCTGACCCCATAATGTCCAAGAGCTAAAAAAAAAAGCTTGCATGGAATGTGCTTTCTTTCATATAAGTACGTTTGGTTGCTTCCTGCCGTTGATGCCTTGAAAATAAATAGTTTGGGGTATTTTCGCCTACGTGGTAGGGACATAACAAATTGATCATGAAATGTGAATCCTTGCGCCTGACTATGTATGTACATATGCATGCATGTGTGTATGTATGTATGTATGTATGTATGTGTGTGTGTTGTGTGTATGTGTGCGTTCGTGCGTGCGTGTTTGCGTGTGTATGTATGTATGTATGTATGTATGTACTTATGTATGTATGTATGTATGCATGTATGTATGTATGTGTGCATGTGTGTTATATATCGATCATTGGGTACAGGGCCATTTGCTTAAAACCTAAGTTGAAGTCATATATGTGTAGAGTAGCACAATAATCGTATTTATCCTGGAGGTTTTAACTATGGTCGTGCCCTCAGGTTTATTTGAAGCTTATTAGATAACCGTACATCAAAAAGTTTACAAAAGACACACAGGAGGTGAGTACCCACATATAATCATATAATCTCCTGTTACATAAAACATTACAAAGTGCTCCTCAACACCGAATTTCACACAAACAGTAGTCAACCGTAAAATGGCATTATCATGTAACACTTCAAGATCCCAAAAGCCTAAAGATTTTTTTTTTTTTTTTGTTCAAAGTGAAGGACTTGGAGTTTTATAGCACTTTTGTGAAGCAAATTTGCCATATTTGCACAGGGAAATAACTTTATTCGCAAAAGAATTTTGTTCCCTATAACCTACCCGAAGCTGACAGACTCGCGCTTTTTTGACTATCAAGCGGGCTCTGGGTCGTGAAGTGGAAAGGAGTCAATGTGATACCATGGCGGATGACAGTAGAGAAACCATTAGCAGTCTTGGCGCAGAGAATGTGCTGGATCTCGGTTTTAGCTGTCCCTTTTCCGAAGAAGACCTCAATGAGTATGAGGGGGAGATGTAAGGTCAGGAAGGGAGATGGGCAGATAAATTCAGCCTTACTGGAAGGAGCCATGGGCTGCGACAGAGCTGCTTAAGTTTGCCGGTGCAACTGGTGTTGAGTCAGTGCCCAGTACTGACCGTGCCTTACCGTAGCTGCCACGGAATATCACCAAAACTGGCGTTTGGGAAGTTTAGATTGGTGTTGGTAAGGGACGCTTTTCAAAAGTCATTGTGGGAAAATTCCAACATAAGTGACTGGTTGAAGTTTACGTCAGGCCGTCTTGTGCGGTTGCCAATACTTAAACCGGCAGTAAACGCTGCACGCTAAGACAGTGTAAATGTAAACTCAAAACCAGTTGAATTTGAAATCCTGGGCCTGCGTGCAGCAGGCTTCTAGTTTTATCCAAGTTAGTGATTTACAACAAGCCTTGGGATACGTCGCATTGAAAAGCAGCTGTTAGTGTGTATGCCTAAACGGATTAATAACGACCACTGTAGCCTGCCACAAACTTGAAAAGAGAGGAATACGCATGCACTTGACTGCAGCTTGAATACACAGAAGCCACATAGGGGAAGGTGCTTCTCTTTTGCCTGTATAAGCGTGTAACGTATGCTGCCGGTATTGGCAGCCGCGCAATATATATATATATATATATATATATATATATATATATATATATATATATATATATATATATATATATATATATACTGTGAATTCATTTAGTTTAGTATATATATATATATATATATATATATATATATATACTGTGAATTCATTTAGTTTTCAACATGTTTTAATTTTGACGGTTTTTGCATTTTGGACCTTTTACTGAAACTTTAAATTCACTATTTTTGTTATAATTCCTATAAATGCCATGCTATTTTTTTTCTATGGGTTTACATTTTCACGGCAGCATCAACGAAATAAGCGAAAATAAAAACATAGCGAAATTAAATGAATTCACAATTTAGTCTGCTCGTTCCGAACATGAAATATAATTTTTTGGCATTTCCTTAATGCTGGTAGCTTTCAGTCCCCGATTCTGGAAATAAAAAAATCCCTTTCGCTTATCAAATAAGAGAAAGTAAAGTCCTGTACTGCAGAAGAGGGTAGATTTCACCGAACTAAGACAATTGCACACAAGACAGCAAATCACTGATAGAATAAATGGCCTCTCTTCTTATTATAGGCCTTAATCTAGTAATACTCAGAGTCCTGAACTTCAACCAGTCACTCATATGGTAATTGTCGCACACTGACTTTTGCAAAGCATCCCTTACCAGTCTAAAGTTCCCAAGCGCCAGCTTTGATCATCTTCCGTGGTACTGCAGCTGCGGCATGATTAGTGTGGACACATACTCAAACAGTCGCAGTTGCATCGGCAAAGACCGGCTTTATCGTAGCCCGGACTCCTTCCAACATCGGTTCACCATAGTGGTTGAGTTCAGACTGGACAACTGGGAACTGTTTCTTGTTTGCATCTATTTAAATCTAATAAGCCATGAGCACACTGACATTCAGTGCTGCCAGTTAATGTTTACATTCGAAGTTGGCGTGGAAGCTCCCTCCCGTGACGTCACAGATCCCGGTGGTCAAACTATGACGGAAGGAGCGATGTTTAGCAAGTGTTGCCACGGAATGAGAGGCAATCCTGATCGATAAGATTGTGAATAAAGTGTATATTGCGCCATCGCAACGGCAAATATTATTTACAAAGAACAATTCAACTCCTTCACTTTTCATGAAAAAAGTACCTGGCGAGGGAGAGTCTTAAGCTATAAACAGATTAATAATGTTTAAGACATACAGACAATTAAGTCAGACTCCAGCTTACATTGGTAAAGGCAAAAATTGCTTATATTTAATGGGATTTTATCCATGGTAATTCACTGGAAAAAATGCACACGTTTGACTACTTGGGTACACGCATATATAATCTGATGATAGTATTGTAGGATAAAGATGCATGTTACCGGTGGAACAGGATTACAGGCCTGTAGTTTTGAATAACGAATAAAACTGTAGCATATGTATTAATTTTGGTTAACCTGGAAGTCCCGAGGTTGACACAGAGTTCTCATTGAATTCACAATTGCTAATTATACGAACTAATTTCTTTTCCATTTACGTGATCATTTATTATAAAGAGGTCAACTAACATAACCTTTGAATTCAACTTTTAAATCAATGATTGATTATTTGTATCATAGTGCGTCTGCAGAGTACGTCTCCCTAAATACTACAAATATCTGTTTTAGTCATGGGAGGCTTTGGTGGGAGATTTCGTAGTTCCATTTGCAGTAAAATATTTTGATTTTCACATGATAAAGGATTCAGGGAATTGAAATGAAACTACAAATTAATTATGGTAATTACATTCTAAACCCATGTCATTTGACACAGTAATGTAACGTGATTGCGCTCTCTCTCTCTCTCTCTCTCTCTCTCTCTTCTCTCTCTCTCTCTCTCTCTCATATGTGTGTGTGTGTGTCTACCTTAAGTGGCACCAATTTGCAATTAAATATCATTTTGTTAGGTATCATTTTTTAATTTTATGTTAACAATTTCATAACTGACATCAAAATGACACAACCAAATTTTGAACCATGAAGAGGAATCCTATGAATGTTTTGTAAAATTTCTGTAAAAGACTGAGACATGTAAGAAGCACAACCCTGCCTTGTGTGCGTAAAAATGTCCGTTGCACTCTCTGACTAAAAACACTGGGGATCGTATGCAGAAATCAGGAGTAATTACATAAAACTACATGCTATGGCGATAAATAATTCAATTTAAAATTAAAACCGGTTCAAAGGATGTGCAGACGGCGCAAGGAATCTGACATCAATCCAAAGTTTGTTATGAACCTTTCATCTACATTTTACATTAATTGCTTTCTGCCTGATGAGTATAAATTGCAATGTGGAAATATATCTTCGGTAAAAATAATAGCAGTAATTTACTGTATCGTACTGTTTTTACCATGAGCCCTTGTAACGATATTGGGTATTGTTAAAATGTCTTGCAGAATTGATAATACTTTGCAGAGAGATGTACACCATGTATGATTCACAGTATCTCAAAGGCAATCATAAGGCCCTCAATTCATGACAAAGAGGGCACTATCACATAGATTTATTCTATGACAGTACGTCTTTAACAATTCATAGTATCTAGCAGGCAATCATAAGGCCCTCAATTCACGACAATAAGGACACTAACATATTGATTTATTCTGTGAGAATACGCTATAAGTATGTCAATTTGACACGTTCAAAGGAAATGTTCTGCACGAGTATTTTAACTCTGTCAACGCAATACCATAATTGCAAACTGGACTTCAACATTTCTGTTTCTATTCGCCTGCGTCAAAACTGATAATCTCTGACCTGAAGAGAGTTTAAAACGTGTTTGTATAAGGCAAGATGATACTTTGTTCTTGAATCACGGCCATGCAGTTGTGAAACGAGTACACAAATTTATTATTACCCTCATCTTCTGTTGGGGTAAGATGGTATATATCACATATAACTTGCCTGAAAGCATGCTTGTATCCCTGCGACGTGGCTCAGAAGATTATCTGACGCTGTGTACTGTAGTCGTGTTGCAATGGTCTCATCTTCTACTTGTTCCTGAGCTCTTGGAAATATGCATAGGCATATTTTGTTACTTCAATTTAGAATTGCTATCATCTTCTGAAAGTCATCTTTTGTTTCACTGTTTTATCATGTTCCATTCATTTTCTACATATATCCATATTTGCTATAGACTTTCAACCAGACGCTCTGTAAGCTCCACCCTGGGAATTCACAACAGCGTCTTATATTACGTGTGCTGCTTCAAAACAGAACATATTCCGGTAGTCCCACATGAGATTGTTTGATCTGTTTAGTTGTAATTTCTGTATGGCTACGGCCTGGACATTTCCACAACCATAATACGTACATAAAAAAAAACAATAAATTCTGACCAACACTCACTCAATGCGAACATACATGTAGGTAAATTGAATTATGCGCATGCAAGGTACAAGGGAAGTTGCGGGAAGAAGCATTGTAGAAAATATGTTAAGATCCTGGCGTAAAGCACACTTAACAACACTAGTTTCCACACTATTCTCTCTCTCTCTCTATCTCTCTCTCTCTCTCTCTCTCATATATATATATATATATATATATATATATATGTATATATATATAATATATATATATATATATATATATAATATATATATATATATATATATATATATATATATATATATATATATATATTATCATGGCCAGGACAAGCACACAGGTTTGTTTGTCACGTTGTACTACACGCCACAGACATGCACTGATATATATGGGCGGATGCGGAATATTTTTCAACAGAAAGCGTATCTTTCAAGGATATTGCAACACATGTGGCAGCTGATAATAAGTTAAAAAGTTATTGTATACAGCTGCTTTCCTGTAGAATTATTAAACATTCCGAAGTAACATCTGCATATTTAAGATGCATCTGCAGATCCACGCGTCATTTCCATATTGCGCGAGGTGGAGGTATGAGTATTTTGTTCATTCACGGGGCGACAAGGAGGTTACCTACTTGTCGCTTTGAAATGTTAATCAGGCTTGTAGTTACTGTACAATTCTCAGGGGAGCCTTTATTCGGTTCCATAGCCAAGTACTTTGCGTAACCACAAAGAACACTTCACTGAATATCGTTACAAGTGTAGTGCTAATTCTAAAGCTCAAATTACGCATACCTATGAGCGTAAGAAGCAATTATTATGGAAAATTAGGAATAGTCGTACTTGCATGATAACTTGCACTTTGAGGAATAAAACTTTGTTCATGAAAATTGTCTTTTAGACCAGCTTCATTGAAGACCTTGATTTGTGTCTCAAGGTCATAATCTATTTTATGTCAATGGCCTTTCCGAATTATGACTGAAGAACGATATTTATCAAGGGCTTTAAGCGTCACACATAATGACTGTCCGCTATATGAGCCAGTTCACAGGTATATTGGGTTACCTTGTTCAAATGTGTTTGTCGCCTAACAATAGGTTTAGCTCCAGATTGTCTTATCTAGCTCACACCCAACAAGCCTCAGCTTCTCGCGATCTCATGGTATTCCGAAAGTATAAACAGCCCCTCAGCTACCGTGGTGCTAAAACCTGGAACACCTTACCATCCGACCTCCGCAACTCGGAGTCTGCTCAGGCCTTCAAACAGGCATATAAACAATGTGTTAACCTTGCCCCCGCTACAAACTTCAAGTAATATTTCACTTTCAGTATTTTATGTATCTGAATATATCACATTCTGTATTATTTTATTATGTGTATATAATTTACTGTGCTGATTTACTATGTTTATTGTATTTACTTTGTACCCTTTGTGCTGGGCCCCAGGGAAGAACAGTCTTTGACTGACTGGGTTACCCAAAATAAATATGTTTTAATAAATAAATGAATAAATCCAATCTATGTACTGTATAGATATATTTTCAGTGCATACGTAACCAATACTAGGACATTTATGAACATCAAAATATATTTTAAAAATACAATGCTTCATGA
This sequence comes from Hermodice carunculata, assembly GCA_964020975.1. Lineage (NCBI taxonomy): Eukaryota > Metazoa > Annelida > Polychaeta > Eunicida > Amphinomidae > Hermodice > Hermodice carunculata. Next base: position 103,584,046 of record OZ026616.1, on the reverse strand, counting down.
AAGTGATAAGGCAATAGCTAAAGAAGGCTCATGGCATAAAAATCAGATGGTAAAAGTGAAAAGCCAAAATAAAAACAAAGGATGTTTGAAAACGAAAATGTCAAGTGTCTGCAAGCAACAAGATGAAATCCACGTATCCAGAAGCTGTGCTGATCAGTATACATTTCGTATGCTACAACTTTAACTCAGTTCTAGCCTGCGGTTGACAGCAAGGTACGGACTCTTGACCATGTTAATCCATGTAATGCAGCTAATGCCTGCAGTATCTGTTGGCAGATAAACATGGTTCCTTCAGCACATTACAAAATATGAGATGCCTAAATTTGCATAATTCTTAAACACCATGTGTCCTCCACATTCAATCTGCCATGCATGGAGCAATAATCATACCAACTTTGGAGTTTTGAGCTGCTGTGGTTTCCCAGAGAACTGTAGACAATATTTTACATGGAGAAAAAAGGAAGAAAGAAAGAAAGAATGAATGAATGAATGAATGAATGAATGAATGAATGAATGAATCAATTTATTCTTGAAATAAAACATTGTATGTCCATGTTGAAACACAGAAAATAGTAAGGTCTCTCTGAAACTATGTTTTATCTGTTGCTACCAATGACCGTCTGCTTGTCCGAATGTGTCTCTTTTGAGACTTACGGTTAAAACCTGGCTAGCAAGGGGACTCTCTTGACTTATGTCCTCTTGGTCCCTTGCATCCTGACTTAGAACAAGCTCGACAGTGCTTTGAGTTTAGACATCGTCTGGATGGTTTTAACAGTGTCTGTTTTGGGATCACTACATCAACTAACACGAAATCGACGTCCCTGGCATTTGGCAACTGAAGAAATGGCACTGGTTGTCTGACCGCAGCAAGCTTCTCACCATGACAGGAAGATTTGGATAAACTAAGTCACGTGTCGTCTCTGGCAGTGGTGTAGCTGTCTATAAGCGGTGTACTTGGGTGCGCTAATATATTTTTGCAACTGCGACAGAGAGAGAGAGAGAGATAGAGATAGAGAGAGAGAGAGAGAGAGAGAGAGAGAGAGACAGAGAGAGACAGAGAGAGAGAGAGAGAGAGAGAGAGAGTGAGAGAGAGAGAGAGAGAGAGAGAGAGACTTCCACCAAAGATATGGACGAAAATGAGTTGCAAATAATTTGAATTTAATACTTTGAGAAATAATAAGGTTAATGATACCAAATGTGCCAATGTGAAAGATATAAGGAACTGTGATATTGCATTGTGTGTATGACCTTGAGCTTATTTCTCAAGGTCATATGGATATGCATTTTAAGATTTTCTTTCTTTTTTTCGTTCTTTCTGTTTTTTTTTCTTTTCTTTTTTTTTTTTTTTGCATATTTGTTGGCCAGTACATCTTAACCTTTGCACAAATATCCGTATTCCATCCCGGGAACATTTAACAGATAAATTCAATACAGTACGGACTCATGTGGCGCCATTAATAGTATTAATTGGAACTGACATTTTAAGTATCAAAAACACATTAAATTCATCAATGCGATAATAAATTGAGATGGAACCTCAAAAATCAAGCGAATATGCATCAGACCAATTGTCAAACAAAAGAAGAAAAAAAAAAACATATGATGATTTTGACCTGTTTTCCAAGTTAAATAAAAGCTTTGTCAATGAGCATTCATAATTATGAGAAAGCTATGTCCAACGACACCAATTTTACTCCAAATGTGTATCCCATGTAAAAGTTTGATAATGAATAATGCGTATGATATTGACATTTTTCAAGGCCACTAAGCACTCTAGTAAATGATTCTCAATTCAATTCAGTGAGAAATATGAAGCCCAATGACACACAACTTACTAAATGTACGACACATTTTTGTAGGTGGAAGCTTGATATTGCAGAATGTGGATGAGCTTGAACCACTTTCTTGAGGTCACAGAGGGAATGCATTTAAGAAAATACGTTCAACCGACTACATGTTACTGAGCCTGCGGTCCATGTGCCTCTTGTTAAATAACTGTAAGCTCACATCAAAAGAAACCTGAGACAGTTTGAATGGCTAATATTCAGCAGTAGTATAAATTTCAGAAGGTGATATTTGTACTGGTTGTCTTCTTCTGCAAAACAATCTTAAACGTATGCTCCTTGCAGGAACTCTCGTGAAATACTTCTTCAATGCTAATTAATTACGCTTTGACTGAAAAAGCATAATTGCATACAATATCTGTAGCTGGCACTGCTACTATGGAATCCTTATAAAGATTGCAAAATGTAATTTTACTAATTTCACAAATAGTGAATATTTATTAGTATACAGAGGGCCCTTCTGAAAAAATTTCCATAATTTCAGCCCAAGAGATCACGAACCTCGTGTGATGAATAGAATGCTACTTTATATTTTAAGTAAACCTGAAGTGGTAGGAAGTTAAAACGCAGACAAATATCACAAGGCAATTATGCCATGATGTGAAAAACGCAGTTCGATCAGCAACTAAAACACACGGAATTCTAATTTTTTCGTCCCCGTGACGGTTCTGTCCAATTATTTAAAAAAATGATAAATGAATGAAGGAATGGATAAACGGAACTATATCGATGGATAAATGAATGAATAAGCACGCAAAAGGTTCAGTATAAACAGACAGAAACCAGAAACCAGAAAATCAAATGAACAAAATAAATTGGTACCCTGAATAGAAACATTGCTTTGTCTGCGTGTTGCTTTTGTATATAAATAGGAGATGTTTTAAATATAACAATCACGATCTCTCATGGGAAATAAGTAATAAAAACTAAAACTACTTTCTGTTCACTGGTGATACCCCGCCAATGGTGCATCAGCTACATGTCCAATTATAGAAGCTCTTTAAATTAAGATCGATATGCTTTGACATAATATATCTGCACTATTACTGCACATCATATTTCACTCAACAATATTGATTACCTTGTTCAAGGATTTGTAAACGTTGTGTAGTGGATTTGGGTCACTGAAAAATATGACACAATTGGCATCTTTAGATGGGTCGTCAGTGGCGTATATTGTCGTGTTTGTCAATATTATTGAAAAACAATTTGTCAATTCTGGATGGCTGAGAATATCTATAAAAAGGTAATTAGCGATGGACACCCACCTTATCTCTGCATTCGGATACCTGTAGTGTGAAATACGTATCCTTTCATTCGCTTTTCCAAATGTAGCTTTCTATAAAGCTAAGGGTTTTATTTATGATTAGTGAACAAGAAAATAGAAACACATAATGGCAAAATTTAAAGTTACGTTAAAGGTCATAGATACATCTTCGTTTTTACATGATTATCTCATCAGTGGGCATAATTTTTTATATAGAAACCCAAAAGAGCTAAACAGAGGTTACAATATTATGGAACGCACTATACTGGTACAAAGGGTTGCAATTGTACTTTTAGAAGTTATATTTTTTAAAATCGTTATCAAAAAGCAATGGCTTAAGGTGGAAAAATATTGTATTTTCTCAACTAGAAAATATGAAAAAGGGGTGGGGTGGGGTGAAGTCGCATCGTACATGCAAGACAAGAAATCCCACTTCACAGGCTAATTGAACACATATTCTAAGGTGTTGTACGTCATTTCATATGGTCATATCTGTTTGCCTAAACTTTGCTCCCGTGTCAAGTTTACTTTTTCTGATGGGAAATGTAGAGCCCGGTACTTATGGTACATGGTGACTTATAATCCCATATTTGCTGTTTCTAATTCATCGCACAAGATTATGTTTTGCCGTAAATGTTGATTGATGGACGGAATTATGCTAGAAGCTGCCAGGTAAAAGTGATTCTTCAGCGGATGGTTTAGGAAAGGACATGAATCGCAGAGCTTTATTGCTAAATCAAATGAAATTCAATGCGACTCGGGGATACGTTGGTAAGTAGCGCCACCATTGCTGTCACGTGTTTTGGACATTTCTGTTTGAAAGTACTTCAGATGCTACGCTACCTATATCTTATTTTGATAATACTCCAGCCGGTAATGCTGCCGTGCATGGGCGCTGTACAATAGCTCAAACAAGACTGAAGAGTCGTTTCCTTCACAATTTATATTTTCATGTCAGACAGAAGAACTGACCCATTGAGTTAGCAAAGATCGATCTATATTAAATGAGCATCCTTCAAATACTGAGAAACAAGAAACAAAGCTAGAACATGAAATTGCGACAACGTCATCATTGATTACTTTCGTTGCTGTTATGACCATATGTTGACATAGGTCTTTGATTGAAGATCATCCGCAGTGTCCACAGCTCTTTCCAGAAGACAAAACAAACTTGATAACACAGATTGACTAGTACACAGGAATTCTAGTGTTTTCATGACTGACAGTACAATTAGCCTAGTTTTATTAAATGGGACTGCGTTGAGTTTATCCATCTTGCTGCAGTGTTTGCATAGCTCAGACACGTTCTACACACAACTCTTATTCGCAATGTATAAAAATGCTTTTTGTGTAATACCGATAATGTAGGCAAAAACATTAAGTAGTTTGCGCGCTAAAGACATGTTAGTAAACTTTCTATTCAATAATTGTAATGATGTTGCTGTGAAACCACAGAAGAGTCCTCTCTATTGGCTGAAGAATGTCTCTGTTTGTATCTGCGTACACTGTACAGATCCAATATAAGGGAACTCTGTCATTTTACAATATCGATGGCGCGACACTCGTATTATTCTGGATGGTTATATGTTGTTTGAAGCAGAAGGTCGCTCTGCTATAAAAAAAAAAAAAAAACATACGAACTGCTTGGTTTTTTTCTTGCTCGTATCAGCTAAAAAGGTCAAATGTAAATTGTCAACCGTTTTAATGTTTTGACTCAGTTATTTTGTTAATAGATTTTTTTTCTTTTTTCTCTTTGAATATGAACTATGGATAAGAGCTGTCAGGGTGATATGTCCCGGATCAATAGTGTTCCTTAGGGCCGATTGGGTGTATTTGCACACGGCCCAGCCGACAATAGGGAAAGCTGACAGACTTCCTTTTCGAAGAGGAAGATGGTTGACACTTATATATAAAAAATGTTGACCAAAACCGTAACCGACATCACCAGCACACAGACGGAATCGTAACTCGCCCTTAATCCATTGTTGCATTCTAAAATTTGAGCAAAATAAAATCAATGACGGTGATGATCAAAAGCAAGATCATGTGAATTCAGGTTCTCATCCTTGCTTTTCAGTACACATTTAATAGGCCGCCTTGAACACTGGTTTCACTTTCATTTCTCATTAGGGTTCTTGTCACGAAATACACGGCGTGGCCTGATAAGGCCTTGGCCCTTCACGCCTGAAATGTACGAATGATGAAAAAGTCCTACTTTTTACTATTTTATATAACTTAACATTGTGTCTTTGTTTCAAATACAGGTGACGTCAAAACGTCAATCTTCAATATAAAAACAAGCTAGTAGGTATCAGGATTCAAATATTTGTAAGATACTGTGATTGACTAAACCACTTACCCATTTCTACTCTGAAATGCTAACTGCAATCACACCTGCACGTACATTTCCCGGGCCAAATATGATATTCTGTACTTGTTTCACAGAACAAACGACATAACAAACAGACATGCAAAAGGAAGGGGGAGGAGGGATATTTGCTCAAGTGAAAAATAAATGTTTTACCACATAGCTGTAAGCGTTGTGTGCCTGCTAACGCTAAAAGCCTACCGTATAACCATTAATTACCCCGGGGAATATTTTTTTTCTTTCAAGGAAGCCCCTTCCGTAATATATGATTCGAGATTGTTTCCACATTGATGTTTGATTTCAACCTGGGGTTTATTGTGGAAAAGGATGCCCGGGACATCCTATTATCGGGTGAATTGGAGAATTAAGTACGTTGAAATATAGATTACACACACGGCTGACGGTTTGAAAAATTTCACAGTATTGGGGAATGCCAAGGTGATACTTGTCTATTATTTTGATGTTGTTGGTGAAATAATTTGTCTCATGCTGCAGAGACAAAATCAGTGTAACTGGATTCTACTCTCCAAACAAGAAAGCAAGAAGCGATTTACTTTTCACTACAGTTGAAAATTGTATCAGTAGAAAAAAAAACGAATACAAGCAAAACACGAACTTTCAAATAATCATAAAATCTAAGCATTATACTGTATAGTAAATGTTTATTTCAAAATGTGAACATAAACTTGTTTAATTCATTTTGGATGTGCTTCAAATTACATAGACAGTTGTTACCAACATATACGGTGATCCCAACGACTGACACTGTATTAAAAGTGTCTGGACGTGTAAGTACAAATTGTTCAATGACACATCAAGGCACCAAGAGGTAGAGATGGAAAATTGGTAACCCTGATAGGCATGGCGCGGTACGTCCAACATATGGCGCGGCTATGGCTTGGCTCGTCTGTCCCCGGCCATCAGAAAATAATAAAACCAGGTGTATTTGGCAGGCCAGGATCAGTACATGTATATGATAAAACCAGGTGTATTTGGCAGGCCAGGATCAGTACATATATATAATAAAACCAGGTGCATTTGGCAGGCCAGGATCAGTACATGTATATAATAAAACCAGGTGTATTTTGCAGGCCAGCATCAGTACATGTATATAATAAAACCAGGTGTATTTGGCAGGCCAGGATCAGTGCATGTATATAATAAAACCAGGTGTATTTGGCAGGCCAGGATCAGTACATGTATATAATAAAACCAGGTGTATTTGGCAGGCCAGGATCAGTACATGTATATAATAAAACCAGGTGTATTTGGCAGGCCAAGATCAGTACATGTATATAATAAAACCAGGTGTATTTGGCAGGCCAGGATCAGTACATGTATGTAATAAAACCAGGTGTATTTGGCAGGCCAGGATCAGTACATGTATATGATAAAACCAGGTGTATTTGGCAGGCCAGGATCAGTACATGTATATAATAAAACCAGGTGTATTTGGCAGGCCAGGATCAGTACATGTATATAATAAAGCCAGGTGTATTTGGCAGGCCAGGATCAGTACATGTATATGATAAAATCAGGTGTATTTGGCAGGCCAGGATCAGTACATGTATATAATAAAACCAGGTGTATTTGGCAGGCCAGGATCAGTACATGTATATAATAAAACCAGGTGTATTTGGCAAGCCAGGATCAGTACATGTACATAATAAAACCAGGTGTATTTGGCAGGCGAGGATCAGTACATGTGTAAGTATAAATGAAGGTTAAGGGAATGTAAGCGTCTTGTAGTACACCTTGTCCCTGTTTGCTCGAACTAATTATCTTTGAACCATCGTACGCGTATACCACGTCTAGAGGCTCGTCTGTTATAAGGCGCCTGAGTCCTCTATGTAAGACTTGAACACCGATTTGAAATAGTTTTAAGGCAGCGGAGCTACCCGGCCACCTGCTGAAGAGTTCCATTTTCATGGCTCTAAAGTGACTATATTTCTGTATCGACACTCATCAAACTATATATGTCCTGTTTTATACAGATGTGTACTTTTCTCTCACGTCAACTAAAACGTTGTAAATTATTATGGTCATACATAAGCAGTGTTTTATGATGGCGCCCAGTTTACACCTTGCAACACGATTTGCCCAAACATCTAACATGCAAACTTGAAAGTTTGCTTAATTGTATCTTAAATCATCACTTAAATCATAACTCAGGAAGTAAGTCTTATTTTTCTTTAAGCATAAACGTTCCATGAGCATTCAAAGGGCCTATGGCAGTTCCGGACAACTACTTCATTTTAGGGGCTCCAAACGTCATATAAAGAAATAAAAGATGTAAAAAAGCTGAGAAATGACTTCTTAAGTTACACTCTTGTCTTCCAAATCGCACATAATCTGTAAAAATTCATCAAATAGTTTCGGAGCTAGGCTGTCACAAAATTCAATATGTCGTTTAAAGGAAATGTTTCCAACAAATATCTTGTGAAAGGTGAAAGAGAAGATTTGAAAAAAGTAACAGCCCATATGAAATCTAATGGATCCCTCACATTGTTCCTTTGTGCACGGTATATTCAAGCAAAGGGCTTGTCATTGGATATGTTGTTACAGTTAAAGAAACACAAAAACAAAATCAAACAAAAAACAAAAACAAAAAAAAACCCAAAAAACAAAACGGAAAAAAAAACAAAACAAAAAAACCAACAAAACAAAACAAAACAAAACAAAACACACACACACACACACACACACACACACACACACACACACAAACACACACACACACACACACACACACACACACACACAACAACCCCTTGAAATACATTGCACATGAAGAGTATTGCTCTTATCTTGCATAAGCTTGGGTCATGACGTGTGGTTTCAGCTTGTCTCCCAGTGACTGGTTTAATGCTTACTTCATCATGAGTATGACTGCGGTATATATTGACAAATAAACGGGTAACTAATCAGACCAGTTATTGTGGGCATAATGGAAAATCATGCCTCATTCCACATACCCTGGCTGGTGATTGGGTTGAGTAGCATGTCTTAATAAACACTGACACATGACTTGACTTTTGAGAGATGCTTACAGTGATGAACAATTTTAGATTTAATTTTCTCACGAAAATTAAATAGTTGCACAAAGCTACTTAGCATGGTGGAATATCAACAATATATTTTACAGAAAACGACAACAACAAAAAAATCAATTTTAATGAGATGTGGTTTTCACAGCATATTGACCTATGGCTCTGATACCTCAATTTGTCAATTTCATGGACATTCATTGGAGATATGCTTTACTGTTGGAAATTGAATAATCGGCCTCAAGTTGTTCGGCAAGTTACATACAGCGACCAATCATGTTACAGAGCTGAAGCTATGTGTGCAATATTTTAATTCAATTTACGAATCAAGTGTGGATCAACCCGTAGACTGTTATTTTACGTGGTAATCTTTAACATTTAGTACGTATCGAACATGCCCCACCAATACAATTGACACGCGTTTGCATTTGGAAACCGGAGGAATCTTTGGAGCCAAATCAATTCCTCTGATGGATCTTTGTCGCATTATCTATGATCGCAAAGACGCATAATTTTTGTATGGTATATCTGTTAAGCTCATCTTATTGGCTTGAAACAGAAAGTTTCAAAAAAAGAGTATTACGAGCTGATTCGAAAGCTTCGCTTAGATTTTATCATATGGCGTCCAGTTGCAGCATTTTCTCTTGATCTGTCCTCAATGCCCGTTATGATCCGCTAATTACACCTATGCCTGCAATACTGGAATTGAACGGTCATGGAAAATAAAGGGCGTTGACCTAATTATATGATACTGATTAATCAAACTGCAATGCAGAATGGTGGCTTTTTATTTAATCTTCGCCATCCCAACTTCACGCTTTATTTGCAAAGACAGTAAGCAAGGTCGAATTCAAAATCATTTTATTTACACCTCCCTTTTTCGACAGACAACTTCTGGGTATTTCCTTGATTATTACAAACTCGAGGTATCACATTCTTACATTTGCGCATGTGCTTATCTGTAACGTGCAAAACTATGCAACTGCTCTGTTTTCACATAAAAGAATTGGATATAATGCGAAATATTGTGCATATCTGGACGCTGTAGTGGCCAGTTCAGTTACTTTACTTTAGCCTGTTACGGGAAATGAATTACTTCAAGTTCAAATAGTTTTAAGACACTAACACATGCAAGAAAGGGTGCTCCGCCACCTTGTGCCGAAGCGATTTCTAACGCTAACTCTAGCGCCACCTGCTGGTTATTTATCCAAAAGTGAGAAAACCTGCCTGGCTGCAGGCTCAGCTTGAGTCTAACAACTTTTTTACTGTATGCACGTGTGAAGTAAACAAAAAAATAAACACATAAATAAAATATGAATCAAATATATATATATATATATATATATATATATATATATATATATATATATATATATATATATATATGTGTGTGTGTATATATTATGTTCGGAACGAGCGGGACTCGCCCTTCAACCTTTGGTACCAGTCGCCTAGCTTTTTTTTGCAAGTCAATAAAACGCGTTCTGTGTTCTGTGAGATGTTTGCTTTCCAAACTGGCAGCTGTAGCATAACGACGACTCTGGAGTGTGCGTTATACGGTATCACATTATGCTAACTGCCGATGTCTGTAGTATATCTAATGTTCTGCATTCTGTATTGATTACATCTTCGTTCAACCGTTTTTTCTACTTTTTTCGTGGTCGTCACTACTGCCCAAAACAAGATCATTCACAAAAAAGCATCACATAGAGAATGACATCTATCGAACATGCAAAATTAAAAAGACGAAGCCAAGGTATGGCTTCACTTTCGTACCGTAAACGTTCGACCGGTTTCGCCAGTCGTGTGGCTCATCAGGAACTGAAAATTTCAACGGCTGCAGCGTTGTACAGTTAATCACGTAACGTAATGTTTGTTCGTTACGTGATAATACCGTACGTTGACAACAATAGACGTTGCTAACCAAGAAATAGGCTCAACATCTTGGATGAGCTTGGTGTTTGCTCAGGCTATTTATAGACACCTCCTTTGTCCGTGACAAAGTGTGAACACCCATATGCAAGTTGCATATCGTTTAAGGGTGCATGTGACTCCCAAGTTCCTTTATGGGAGTGGGCATCCATAATCATGTCTTAGCTTGTCCTAGTGACCCCAACCTCTGTCCAGTTATAGAGAAATAGAACTGGGGCTTGGGAAGGTATCACTCAAAAATGTAAAGAGTATACAATAAAAAATGTTTTCATTTTCTTAATGATTGTAAATATTGTTGGGGTATAACTGGAGTATCCCTAAAAATGTGTAGCAGCTGTGAAAAAAGGGGGAGGGGGTTAGTTTCTCCCCACATATACATTCTGAATTACTTAGTGGCAAGGAAATAAGCATAGACAATATAAAAATTAGCATAATACGAAGTAAGTATGCTTATTTTCCCATCACGTTCAAACCAAATGGTTCCATGGTACAAAGCTGATGAATCCAGAAAAATTATCTCTTTAATCTCAGTGTTTCTGTCTTTTTGAGTTTGGGGGGGGGGCGTGTTTTAATTGTCTTACTGTATTGAACTATTGACTGACTCTCTGTAGGCGTATTTGTGTCATACACTTCATTAAAGAGTTAGTAATTTTGAAGTTCAGAGCCAATAATGTATTTGATACTGTCAGTGTACAGTGAGGAGTGGAATGTTTGGGTTGATTTGATAACGCATTTTAACTTTTGGAAATACATTTTTGATATAACTTTATGACTGTTACCCCGTCAAAATGTTTATGAACAAAAATCCTTCTAATTTTTTAAAGTTTATGCGCAATTGCCGTTGTTACCTAGCTCCAACACGGTGTTCAAAATCTGTGAAAAGGTTTTTGTTTGTTTTGCCCATCTCTGCAACTCGAGAATAGTAGTAATCAGTCTTATTTCAATGTGAACTGGAATCCCCTTACACTTAAAGTGATGCTAAATTTTATGTATTGCTAGACAATTCCAGGACAAATCTATCCGAATTTGTTTCAACCTGTCGGATCCCTTATTATTTACCTTTATCGTATGCAAATGTTCCAGACATTGAATATAATCTGGGAGCGGCGTGTGACAAATAAAGGACCGAGTAAATGTCGAGGGTGACGTGCTGTATAATGATTGTGGTTTTCTAGAACCCCTATTATAGACTTAAGCTTGTTTTGTGTTTCAACATTTCAACACAGATTATGGGTCAGCGTATATCTTGCTTTTGTCATGAGACATTTTTATTCAATTTACAATTACTTTAGCTCACTAGTTCAGCCCGGATGTCTGTACCACGAAGGGTAATTATCTGTGTACATCATTTCCCCATCAAGCCTAATTTCAATTTTAAGCCTCCCTTTCTGAATAGTGTCCACAATCGACCGAAAAGCTTCGCCTCCGCAGGATACGTGGATGAAAAAGAAAAGACTTGATTATAGTCTATGTTATTTTCTTTAGCACTATCAGGCCTGAATAAATAAGTAAATAGTGGTATAAATATATATACAAATGTATATATATATATATATATATATATATATATATATATATATATATATATATATATATATATATATATATATATATATATATATATATATATATATATATATATATATATCACTGTCTAAAATCAATTTTAGCATTACAGGTACACTTGAAGAAAAGATAACATGAGCCTAGTGCCCAGGGCCGATGTGTTACGGTTTGGGCTTGGTTAACCTTGGAAAACAGCTACTGTGGTGACACCCTGGAGCACCCCAAAGTCATGTGGCCAATAAATCAGTGGTTCTACTTTTGGTGCAATTTCCCTAGAAAACAGCCAATACAGACCCCGGTGTCAGAATGCCAAGCTACCACATAGGAAAGTTTGTGCAGACGATAGCACAAATGTGATTGTATAAATGCGGCAATAATAGTGCGGCCCTTGGCGGCAGAATGCTGTGAACAATAACAATTTGCATAGCCAGTTAACGATGAAGAGAAAAAGCGTACAGCATAGAGAGTGACTGGTTTAGCCACACAGCATACACAGACTGAAATGTGTTTGTTTGTTTGTTTGTTTTTTTTCTTTTTCTTGGTTCAAAACTACACTACTACACCCAAGATGCGGCAGTGTTTATCACCTCAATTCAAACAACCTGTGATACACACTGCACTAGAAGTCTCTTCAACATCAACAATGGTTGCGTCAACATAGCACGTGTCATGAATGGGTTATTTATATCACCACTACAAACCACAGGTTTGCGAAAAGAAGAGTCCTTAAAATATTTCACTGGCCCGCATATGCATGCCTCCACTAACATGAAAGAGCAGATTATACTATCTAAATAACAGCCATTCCGGCTACCATATTATTGGCGTATAATATGGTGCGCCGTGCGCCGAGCACCAGTGTCCTCAGGATGTTCTCTTGTAATCAGCTCGAAATTCACGAGAATCTTCTAAATTCTGTGACTAAATTGGAAAGCAATTCTAGCCATATTCAGCTGTCTAAATAAAACTTGGCTCCATTGGGATTAAACAAAGAATGACTGGCCTGAGTCTTCATTCTGAAGTTATGGTTTTTCCCCTTTGATGGGGGGGGGGGGGGGGGAGTGCTTGTAGTTAATAAGTCTCAGACAGCAACCTTTTATTGGAATCATGAGCAGACGGCGATCCTTGTTTTTTTTGCATTCTACTGTTGGAAACATTGGGCTTAATTCAAGTTGTCCGTCATGCAAAGATGATGTATATATATATATATATATATATATATATATATATATATATATATATATATATATATATATATATGTATATATAAATTTCTGAAGTGGCACTGGTTGTGAATATACAAAATTGTATTTTGATTAATGTAGATTAATTGTAGCCGGCAGAACTCGCAAATATTACTTCCGTATAGAAAAAAAATCACCCCCAAATACCGAATTCAGTGACAAATTTTGCATTAATAAGATACGTTAAAGTAAATGCAGTAGATCGTTCGGGCAGAGAAAATGCCACCAGGGGAATACGTATTCGGGTGCCGTTACCAGCTGATCAGAACCAATAACTGCAGAAAAAAATGCACTGCTCTGCAGAGGTCTGTACATGGCTACATAACCAATCAATGGGTTTCCTGTGTAGTTTGCCTGATAGTTAGAGTGAATGCTGACACATGTTGCAACACAACGGTCACGATGACGTTCTATTTCCTGTTAAAGGAGAAACCCCGCTATTAATTGATACTTTTAGTCAGGACACTATTTCCGGGTGACTTTCATCAATGTCTTGGACTTCTTTATTGTGGCAGAACTACAGACCAAGTTAATGTGACGGATTCCCAAGCACGTTAAAGATATTTTGGACAGTCGGATCAAATTGATGACAACTTTCAAGTCTACCTTGATTGGTTTTGTCTCTAAGAATCACATATATTTATAAAATGCGGACGATAGTGGGAATTTAAACTGTCAATTTCTGATTACTGTGATATACCAATCAGCAAGACGTGTTCGTATAATCATATAACGAAGACATTGTATAGCGTGGCTTCGCATCAAATTTATGTTCTATGTTAATGCAGACTTGCTCCTTTCAAGCAGGGTAATTCCAAGTTAAATTGAAATAAAATAAAATAAAATAAAATAAAATAAAATAGAATAAAATGAAATAGAAACACAACTGTGTTGCTCTGAAGCGAAATATATATCTGTGGTAAACCTGTAATACGGGAGGGGTCATTTCTACAGACTGTTCCCCATTACGACTGATGTACATGAACTACACATACGTCTCCCGGTGTAGGTTTGGTCTTAAGTCACAGAAGAAGAGAACAAAACCAAAAAAAAAAAAAATAAAAAAAATAAAAAAAAAAAAAAAACCAAAAAACAAAACAAAAAACAAAACAAAACAAACAAACAAAAAAAAAACAAAAACAAAAACAAAAACAAAAACAAAAACAAAAACAAAAACAAAAACAAAACAAAACACCCCCTCCCCCCCAAAAAACCCCATTTAACTACCTTGGTGTAAGTTACCGTTTCTCGTCAAAACATGAATGGGTGTCACATCCTACAGCTTTCGAATATGTGTGGTGCCTGTGGTAATTTCATTAATAAAGTATTACATTTTAGACGTTGGATAGCCAATCGGAATCACCATTTCAAATTTAAGACATACTTATAAATGGTGTGTCAAGGTAGTGGTAAAAGTGTGCAATGTAACTGTAATGTTTACCAATTGAATAAAAACCTGCCGCTACTTTTGGACCTGTATCCACAAGCGGGGCAACCTTCTCTAATGTCCATCTTTTGAGCGGGAGCTCTTGCCTTACGTGCTCTGTGTTACCACTTAATTCATAGCCTGGGGGCGACTTCAGTATCTGATACAATATCCCAATTCTGGAGCCCACTGCCGCGGACAACTGGTAATTTCAATGAATCATATTTAATTTTGTAGGTAATGCTCCCACTGGAAAAGTCCTATTATATACTGTGCACCACACGTGTGCGACAAATTTATCTTCCCTCAACACTAGTCAAACATATATTTTGGATACTATCTCTTCAAAATATCCAATCAGGAATAACCCACAGTCTTGGCTGCCATTTTGAAAATTGTGGATTCTGCACCCAATGGTTTGTAAATGGGAATAGCAATGGGACAATGGGGGGGGGGGGGGGGTATAATATATGGAAACAAAAGTATATATTTTGCAAATATTTGAGAGCATCGTTGATGATATGATATATGTTATGGCCATAGTTCACTTTAATATCCAAATCAAGCGTTGTTTGTGCGCCTGTCCCACAATGCATTGCGCCATGTCAATGTCCCAACATGCATGATTTTATGCGTGCCAGGGTATCGTGCCGCATTTGGATAAGTAAATAACAATGGTAACTGTTTTAGACACAACAGAGTGGACAGATTAAAGTTAAGATAGTATGTCGTGTTAAAAATACTTGAACGACCCTTTGCCCTGGTACCTTGGAGAACGGACATATGGAACCTAGCGAAAAATTATGATAACGATCACCGTGGCACCGAACAACCGTGGTTATGCAGAACTACTATTTCCCCGGCCCAAGTTAACCCTCCAGACAAGTTAAAATAAATGCTGTGTTTGACTTGACACTTGTTACATAAAAAAAATTACGTGGCACCGCCCTATTTTAAAGTGTTTCAGTTTAACGTGTTATATATATATATATATATATATATATATATATATATATATATATATATATATATATATGTATATATATATATACATATATATGTATATATATATATTACAATAAGAGAATGTATATCGTTTCACCTGTGTTAAAAACGTGCCTTTGTTCCCCACGTGTCTGTACAAAGAGCTTTTGTTCCATAATTATTCTAATTGTGCTCTGCTGCTTGCAGTCTTTGATGGTAATAATTTGTACCCATCCCAGGAGCTTGTTACTTACAAGACAGATTGTACTTCAAACAAACTGTCAGGATAACCATAAGAATAACAGCTGGACGAAAATTAAAACAAAACAAATAGGACTACCCTGAAAAAATCACACATGTATGCAACAAGGGATAATGATGATTTATACTAACACTCATGTTTGCAAGTGTGTTATGTCTTTCATATGATCCTGTCGTTATGGTTACAGTATCCAAACATTTATATGCCCAGGACCATTTTAGCTGTTTGTTTGCATGTTAGGAAAAACTAGATGTAATTCAGGAACTTAGCGACCTTCCGCTTATCTCGACGTAATTATGATGCAGTCACGGACCTGAAATCTTATGTCATAAATGTAAAATTCAACACCTGACACCTTAGCTAATATCCTTAGAACTTCAAGAAAGTTGCATTCATCATGTTTATAGCATATGTGATAGATGTGATTAGCGCCATCATCCTGTCCATTTAATGGACATGTACAAATTCATGTCAGATACAAAGAGGACAGCTTCTATTCACAATATCAACACCATGTTTAAATATCAAAATCACAGTTCAGTAATATAAGATAGGCCTATCTGATTGTTGATTATTTTTGTTCTGTGTTAAGCCAAAGAATCCCCAAAATAGGTCGTCTCTGTGCTTTAGTCGTGCAATCTCGTCTTTTCCCTCGGAGCAGTGACCCCTATTTATTAACCAGACTTGGTTGCTGTTCGAGCGACAGTCTGTTCTTTCCGAGCTGGCAAGGTGGTTGAATATGCAATCATAAGATATGTGGATCGGTTTGTTTGTGTACGGGTTTGACTGATAGTGACAACTGCTGCTGAAAGGGTAACTGTATTGCGTCAGTTTGAGAAAATTTAAAGACACTTGTTGTGATTTTTAAACATTAATAATGTAACTAAATTTCCCGACTTTCTCTGGACTACTCTGTGTGTATGTGTGTGTGTGTGAGAGAGAGAGAGAGAGAGAGAGAGAGAGAGAGAGAGAGAGAGAGAGAGTTAATGGAGAAATTAGATTATTTCACTTGTTATTGCAGCTCAGTATATTTGAAAAGCATGGCCATTAATGTCAGCGGCCACTGGCAATATGTATCCCAGAAAATACCTGCCTCTTGTTTACTTGCCTTCTTATTGGACGATATACTACATAAGTAGTGGTAGTTGTATCAGTAGGTGTAATAGTAGCAACAGTAATAACAGTAACGCAACAGATCAGCAGTGGTGATAGCAACAGTGGTGATAGCAACAGTGGCGATAGCAACAGTGGTGATAGCAACAGTGGTGATAGCAACAGTGGTGATAGCAACAGAGGCGATAGCAACAGTGGCGATAGCAACAGTGGTGATAGCAACAGTGGTGATAGCAACAGAGGTGATACTTGACCATCTAGTAACTAATATAAACAGCACTTATATATCGTTAAAATTCGTTTACAACTTCGTGCGGTCGTCGTGTTTGTTTACCGTGAGGCAGTTGATGAAGATCGAGTTTTTTCCCCTTAATCAGTTGCTCAGTGGCTAATCCGTCGACTCCACAGTGTCCTCACATTGGCATGACAAATGAAGCACAAACGTGACAGGCAGATGGGATTATGTACTGAAAATTAAGTTAGGCTTTATAGAAATACAAATGTATCTGGATATCTGTGCCACCCCTCCCCCCCCCCAAAGAGTCTCATTCACGATGAAGACTTGGGCAATTTATTGTACGAGGAGTATTAAGGCAATATCAATATTTGGTAGTAATAGTTTAATGATGTTTGCAGTCAAGATTATGCCTTTTTCTCCATTGAATATACACAAAAACACACGCATGAGGGCAACTGTATGTTGGCCGTCAGTATTAAACATATTACTAATAGTCGTAGCAGTTTTCATTGCAGTTGCATAGTTCAAAATGGTTTCAATTTACCTCCTGGTGGTACTTGTGGTGATAATAGGAGTACTAGTAGTACCAGTAGTGGCAGTGGTAGTAGTAGTAAAGTAGTAGTAATAGTAGTTGCAGTAGTGGCAGTACTAGAACTAGTGGTGGCAGTGGTAATGGTAGAGGCAGCAGTCGTGGTAGTAGTAGTAGTAGCAGTAGTAGTAGTAGTAGTAGTAGTAGATGCATTAGTGGCAACACTAGTAGTGGCATTAGTGGTAACCGTGGTAGTTGTAATGGTAATAGGAGTAGTGGTGCCAGTTCCAATAGTACTGCCAGTGGCATTGGTAGCAGTAGTGGTATTTGTAGCAGTAGAAGTAGTAGTAGTAGTAGTAGTAGTAGTAGTAGTAGTAGTAGTAGCAGCAGCAGCAGCAGTAGTAGTAGTAGTAGTAGTAGTAGTAGTAGTAGTAGTAGTAGTAGTAGTAGTAGTAGTAGTAGTAGTAGTAGTAGTAGGAGGAGGAGGAGGAGGAGGAGTAACAGTAGTTTCAATAGTGGCAGTAGTAGTGACAGTGGTAATAATAACGGTATTGGTGGAAGTAGTTGCAACAGTAGTGTGGTTGTAGTTGCAGCAGTGGCAGTAGTAGTGGTACAAGTAATAGTAGTTGTTGATGTAGTAGTAGTAGTAGTGGTAGTAGTAGTAGTAGCAGCAGCAGCAGCAGCAGCAGCAGTAGTAGTAGTCTTCCGTGGGGCCCAGTAAGCCACGCAGTTTTGCTGTCTATATGCAATGTTGAATTCATGAAACGTGTACAATGTTCAACGTAGAGGTGTCCTCTGGGGGCAAACTCAGAGTGTACAACAAATCAAGACACTGTGAAACAGGGCTTCGCATACAACAGATGTTCAACATAAAATGCATATATATATATATATATATATATATATATATATATATATATATATATATATATATATATATATATATATATATATATATATATATATAATACTTTTTCATTAGATTTGTATTCGTTTCATACCAGATACTATATCGTTTCACTCTTTTTTTAGCCATATAAATAATCATCATAAGGCACAATAAATGTTTTGACTATATGCAATGAAGACAAACTTCGGTTTTCAAATTACTGTTGAACAATCCAAAAGCATTCTCCACGTCACACACACACACACACACACAGACACACACACACACACACACACACACACACACACACACACACACACAGTGCATCACCCCGGTATAAAATGAACTCACATATTTTACTCAAAATGTTTACGTTAAAATACACAGAAAGTTTACCCATCCCTCCCTCCCTCCCTAAATCCCTCCTTCCCTCCCTCCCTCCCTCCATCCATCCATCCATCCATCCATACATACATACATACCTACATACATACATACATACATACATACATACATACATACATACATACATACATACATACATACATACATACATACATAAACAGATGAAGCAGACGACCTTTCAGGTTCCAGAACCAGGTGGACCTGTTAAGGAGGCAATGCGCAAATCAATCCATTAATCCCTCGAACATTGCAATTGATGCACCCATGAAGTAATCATGTATTGGCTAGGGCGTTAATATAATAATGTTTTGTCGGGTAATGCCTATTCAGAGTAGTAACCTAGTGATGTCACAGGGCAATGAGTAATAAAATTACACCCTATAGGCAAATTCAAGGTGGAAAGCATTTAGCCGTACAAATTTAACGAACATCATATCTCGCATGGTTCTTAAATTGTCCAAACGCATTAGGTCGTGTGCAGAAGTCTATCAGAGGTCGTTCGTGGTTTAATCTTGAGCTGAGACATAAGTTTTCATCTTTCTGGTACCGTAGATTGGAGTACTCCAAATGCATTAAAGTGTACCATTTCCAAAATGCAATTACTGATATTACGTATTATTCAAACACAATGAATCCTGTCCTCTGTGATAGACTGCGAGAAAGCTTCACTTTGATCAGTTTTGGTTTGGGAAGCACAGAAGATGAACTATCGGAATGTTCTTTTCAATTTTAAAATTTAAGCGAAAACGCTGAGTTACGAAAAACTTCCATGCAGTACTCACCATTGTAATGACTATCCACGTTAAATGTAATATCTTACAGTGGTGCGTCGTACAATAAGGCTGGTCCTTAAATTAGCTAGTCCTTAAATTCATTTTTACGTTTACGTGCTAACATAAGTTAATTTCTAACGATATCTCTTGGATCTGGAAAGTTTGCTTGAGCGTTGTCTCTCCAGGATCCTTTGATTTTATGAAGGCGTGTTTGTTATAAATATCCTCATTAAAATTAACACTTCATGAAAGAGACAAAGTATACATTTATGCCGAAATGAGTGCATAATATCATCCTCAAAGTCACTTGTTTTATGTTCTTTGGTCCATAATGTTTTGCAATACTAAGTCAATGCCATAACTATTATAAAATTAAGGCATACGTATAGAAATATTTTCTTATAATTCTACATATTGCGGAAGGAAAAAATAATGTATGGAGAGACGGGTAGAAATATAATTCATGATAATGTATGGATTTAAAATCAAATTGTGAATTTACAAACAAATGATGACATTTTTCTGCCCCTCACACTGGTAGTTTAACGGATCTGCACACGGTTGGTACCTGCTTTCCGGTATGGCATTAATAACACTAGATTAATACACTTTATGAGTAATTTATATTGAGCTCTTCAATATGTGGTTGCAACATAAATATTATCTCCGCCAGTACCGACAACCAGTACGCAATTAATCATATACCCCATCCCCCCATAAACCACCTAAACATTGTTCGAGCGGAATGATTTATATTGAGTCATTATTCGTCCTTACAGTATTTATGTACATCACAGTGAGGTAAGTATTTTTTGTAGGAGCAAAAAGCAATCGATGACCTTACGGTTATATTGAAAGGCCAGGAACCTCATCCCACTCCAGCGGACGCTGCGTCTACGTGAAAAGAAAATAGAAGAAGAGAAACGTACTCCCTTTACTGGCTTTAGATCGCTTTGTACCTTTTCACATACAACTGTGCATAAGAGTAAGGGCCTACAATTGGCACATCCTTGAATCAGAAGCATGGAATTCATTTATTTATCATTGATATACCCATTTCCAATATGTTCCTATTGTCGATAAGGGGAGGAAGCACTGTTTCTACCACTTGCTAATCTATGTTTTTGTGTGAGGAGTTGCTGGTGTCTGAACTGTGAAATGTGGTGTATCGATATCCAGCTCTGTTCCCCAGCGTCTCAGTTACGACGGTCAACGCATACTTGGGGGCCTTACGCTGAGAAAAAAGCACACTTTTCAGAGAACGCACACATTTAATATTTTAATAATACCAATGACCCTAGCTATTTAGAGTTTTTCTACACTGATTTCATGTCTGCTTATACAAAAAATATTTACCTCGCTGACCCAATCCGAACTTTATCTGTGAGGAGTTTTTAGACCAATTAAGAGAAAATAGGAACATTGTTTGTACAAGCTGACCACTACAACTGAAGTGACATGTTTTGTACAGAACACTTGCATACGTCAAGAGAAGACAACTTTGTTTAGGCTTTACCATGGAACTAAAGCTTAGAATTTGAGGTCTCTGATTTATCACAATAATTTTCTTATCTCTGGTTGATGACGTATTGTACTGTATTTTACAAACTGCGATGCTTAGCAAATTGAGCACTGGTGCATTGAGTATATTTGTTTGTTTATTTATTTATATATTTTTTTTTAATGCAGCCTGTCCCGTTTGAATGATATGTTAGATTTTAAATGACCATACACAAGCCATTTAAGTTAATTATATTGTTGTGTGGGACTATATGAAAGCATAGTCAATTATGTCGTAAAATACTGAGCGTGCATGGAGAGATTTATTTCTCCATTGCTAAACGGTAGAATCTGTTTATTCCTTGGATAAGCTGCAATTGGTCAAATGCATATATGTCGGATCCACGCGAGGACAGCTAAATTCTAAATGACGATATTTTGGTAACTGGACCTTACATTTGTAAATGGCAGCATCTACAGTTACTTGTTCGACGGACCAGTTCTCCTTCATTTCTTGTTAAAATATCGGAATTCATATCGCTCATCTTCTAGATCTACTGTGTTACCAGTCAGAATTGAAATTTTGTGTCCGTTTCCGCTAAAAAGGCATTTGAATGCAAATCACCGTCTGCTTCAACTCTGTCAGTGCCAAGCTTTGACTGAATTATCAACATTCACCGGCGCGCTCTGGGCGAACGGCGCCCAAATCGCGCCAAGCTGGAAGACTGCTCTCGACCTGTAATTGTGGGCGTGCTGGCTCTTGAACGAGAGATCGCCGGTTTACAAGCAATATGCATTTGATACCGTTATGTTAATTGGGAGCACATCGACTTCTGTTCAAATCGGCCATGAAAGTGTTAGATTCTATTTGCAGGAAGCATTTTAAGGCGAAATGTGGTTAAAACTCATCAAGACAGGACGCCGCAGGTCATCAAATAATGACTCATTAAACTTACCAGGGTAGAATTAAAGGGAACAAAGCTGTGATTTTGTACATAAAAAAATTTATTTTATTCGTTAGCTCGTAAAGAGAAAACTGGTTTGCATATACGAATCTCTTGCCTGTACAAGCTTTTTTTATGTGCTTTCAACCCCATATTATTTGTTTTTACATTATACAAACGCTCAACAGATATTTGCATGAAAAGTCACCATAATATTTGAGTTTTTTTCCCGTTATTCATGAGAGTCTGCGTCTCGTTCTTATAACCAGCCCGTACCTTCACCCAACAGTGATGCGCGTGACCTGCATTCGTCTCGTCACTGGAGAAATCGAGATGTCGTACTCTGGGATTCGGCAAAGATCACCATGTGCAATTGACATGCACAATTCATATATGTCGTCTCATATTATCAAACTTTAACAACGACGCTCAGGCATAGCATCCAACGGATGGACCCGCCATAGCTTCATAGACAGGAAATGGGCGGAGTTTCAGCGATTTCTCTGGAATTTTAAACCTGTCGCGACCTTTTTATGTAGTTTTGACAGAGACTATAGAATGTCAAAAAGGTCATCAAACAGATTATCTTGCTATGGAAAACAATGTTCCATATCTTGCATTTAGAGGTAAGAAAACATGATATGGCCAATACTACCTTTATGTTGTCCACGTACATATAAAAGGCTACTTTGAAGTACGTAAATGCTATGAGAGAGAGAGAGAGAGAGAGAGAGAGAGAGAGAGAGAGAGAGGGAGAGAGAGAGAGAGAGAGAGAGAGAGAGAGAGAGAGAGAGAGAGAGAGAGAGAGAGAGAGAGAGAGAGAGAGAACAATAAACCTGGAATTATTTTCTTTCGGACGGATGATTTATACTGAAAACATGCTAACATTGTCAGACGAAGTTTCAAGCACAAAATATATATTTTTTTAATTTGTTTTCTTTCTATCTTTATATTTTGTTGGGTTTGTTTTCTGTTTTGTTTGTTCGTTTATTTTTTGTTTCTTTTTTTATTTTTGTGTATTTTGATTTTATTTTTGTTTTGTTTTTCTTTTCCCCCCTCTTTCATTAAAAGGAAGTGTGTTTTCAATTTTCCTTTGGTATTTTTATTTTTATTATGTTTTCTGTTTCTGTTTTGTTTTTAGTTGCATAACAATTCGCCGAACAGGTCATTACACATAATAATGGATATCTTCCCATGACTAAACCCCATTTTTGTCTTGTATTTTGGATGCATTCTGTGAATACGGCTCATTCAACATATATGCTAAATTTGCAGTGTGTTATGATTTGCTGTAAGGCGTTTTTTATGTTTTGGTTGTATTGGTGATGGGCTAACTTTGTGGCGCTACACTTAATATATACATGTATATAAAAACCCAGCTGGGCATAAAAATAGGTGACCACTCTAGCAAAACAATGGTGTGAACCTCTGGTTACGATTTGTCGTCGGATATCATCAGCTTAAGGTTTTACTAAACCGACAAGAAAAGATAAATTGCCTTATTTTGAATTTTGAGAAGCATCATTTTAATCTCCCAAGTAACTCATATTATTGCTTTGTAAAATGCTTGATTGAGGAATTGGTGATGAAGTTGATGACATACTGCTTCGTCTGCACTACAAGGAAAATGTATCTGAAAGAAGAAACTATATTTTGGCTCAAAGAGCTTTGGATCTTTGAAAATACAGCCCATTCAGACCACGTTCTTCTTCTTTTTTTAAAGCAAATACTTCATTTGTTTTATCTTTATGACTGTTAAATCACTTAGGTCCTGTTAGGTAAAAGTTCCGCCATAAATATTTTCGTGTATATCCTTTTCGTGAAAATGACCATTTGTAAACGATGAGAAGGATTGCTGGCCGTGTCTGCTATAAGCTGTGTGGTATTTACTGTTCGAATGCCACGCGTCGTTTTGTACTTAGTACTTTTATTTTGTGAAAGGATTTAATGAGAAATAGGAGACTCCTTGATATGGTAGGACAGACCTGAATGCACAAGACGCCGATGATTTACCCAGTTAGGACAATATAAAGCAGCAGTGATTGTGCTCGATATTTTTTGAAAGGTTCACTGGATACTCTAATTAGATTTCCCATATCATGAAGTCTGTGTCCTTCAGAGCAACAATTCTCTAAAATTAAGGACCAGTAGAGTACAATGAGAGGCTAATCACCTTTAGAGGTCAGCCCAAATGAAGCCATGGGTCACGATAACTTACTTTGAGCGTACCAGTCACTTAGAGAACGGTCAGATATCAAGGAAGATTAAGAATCTGGCGGTACCACAAAAGCAGACATGTAGTGGCGTGTACGGCCGACCACCACGTCGATTTGCTTCTCAGTCCAAAATGATATTATAAGGATATTATAGGACTGATTGAACGATAATGTCTTCAAGGTAAATGTAATAGGAGAATTTAATTACTTCTCCGCTGATTAACGACTCACTCCTCCTGTGCGATCAGCTTCCGTGTGATCAGGCTCCACACTTGAGGGTAATTACTTAGGAGAAATAAGGCTCACCAAAGGACAGTTCGTTTCTTCTGATGTGGAGAATCCGCCGCCTCTAAGAAGGAGCCCGAAGCAATTTTCCGCCCGACAAATTTTGCAGATCTATTATTAAATATCCCAGTTTCACTGGACTCCTGTGCATTTAAATTGAGTGTAGTTAGAGCTTTAGACCGTAGATTTGACGCAGAGGTGTCGTATGTGTTGTCTTCATTTACAGACACTTCTGTATGAAGCGAATTGATTCATCTTTGAAGTACGTTTTGTATATCAACAAAAATATAACATACATAGATACATAGGCTACGTGCGCACGCACACTAACATACCCACACTTACATACATAAACACATACATACATACATACATACATACATACATACATACATACATACATACATACATACATACATACATACATACATACATACATACAAACGTTGCCCGGTGCGAGTATGTTTATTGGAGTCACTGGGAGTGGGTTTTCGTATCGAAAGAAACTGGTAATTAATATATTGCCGTTTCCATATCAGAGTCGTAATTTGAGTAAATAATATTCGTGTGGAACAGCAACACTGATTCTTGTAGCGAGCTCATCTGATCAAAATTACAGCCACGAGTCCTCATACCCGAAGCAAATAAAATCGGTCTGTCCTGTTCTCTCGCCGCAAATTTAATTTCACAAATCACAACACCAGCTTGTAAACTCAGTCAGACAATCCTTACTTGGAGTCTTCCTATTTGTAACGGTTATTTATTATTTCCAGTATTTGACTAGCAAAAAGTACCTGACACAGGATTTTTTTTTAAGATTTTGAGATGATTTTGTTCAGTGTCAAATGCTGAGATCTATAAAACCATAGCCTACTTCGATCTCAAAATGGAATACAAATCTACTTTCTGCATAACAAAGATGAGAACAAAAATGCAAGAATTGATATTCAATATGAAACTGAATAGACGAGATTAGATTATTGGATAATTTCTTCATTTCTATCACCATATATCATGGATGATAAAATCAAACCATCAATTAAAACTGATCACAGTGTGATATCCCTACTTTTACAAGGAAGTTTATTTGAAAAGCGTGATGTGGGATTTTGGAGGTTCACTGCTAAATTGTTACGAGATGAAGATTATGTCCAAAAAGTAAATATCTTGCAAGAAAAAAAGAAATTTAATCAACATTTATACCCCTCCTCAAAGTTAAACTAGGAACAGCTTTCACAAACAGATACAGCGAAACAACTGTTGAATAATGCAAGCGTGGCCAAGCTTCTCAGACACTGATAAATTGATCTGTGATGGTATGTTAACAATACAGGAATGTGAAGTGGCCTTAAGTTATTTAAAACTGGGATAAGCCCTGAATCAGATGGTTTCAATGCAGAGTTCTATACGTTTTTTTCTTGCCTGAGATCAAATAGTCAGTGTTTGACAGTTTCCAAAATGCATTTCAGAAGGGAAAACCATCCATTGAACAGTACAGGGCAACCATTTCAATAACTTTGAAAAAAATGGTCTCGTGTTTATTTTAAAAATTGGAGTCCATTGTCTCTGTTTATTATAGACTATAAAACATTATGCAAATTTTTAATATTGTGGCTGCAAAAACCGTTGCCATATTTTATAAATGAAGATCAAATGTGTTACAAAAAGGTAGATTCATTGCTGAAAACATTAGATTGATTGCTGATGTAATACAATTCTACAAGAAGCAAAAAACGCAGTGGACTCCTATTACTTATACACTTAGAAAAACCGCCTGATTCGATTAAATGGAATTATATTGATAAAGTACTCTTGGGTTTTGATTTTGGACTAGTCTTCATGTAATGGTTTCAGATGATATATAGTAGTGTTTCTTGTTGTGTGATTAATAACAGAACCTTTTTAAAATTATTTTCCCTTGTCACGAGGTGTTATATAAGGATGTCCATTGGCTCCATTTCTCTTTGTATTGTTACTTGATCTTTGGCAATCATGATTAAGACTAATAGCGGTATTAAATGACTACATTTTTTTATCAAGAAGTAAAAATCAGCCAACTGGCTGACGATATCACCTGTAATGTGGAGAAAACTTTTATATACTGGCGTGGAGTTAAAAAATTACTATTTTGGAAAGCAGGGGAGTTTGCAGCATTGGGTATAGTTATTCACGAAAATGAAAATGAAATGTGCCAGTTGAATTACAACGTAAAGTTACTGTTTTTTAAAGAAATTCCTAAAGTGTGGAGAATGCGAGATTTGTCTTTAATAGGCAAGGACGTGGTTATAAAAGGTCTTGCTACTTCCAAATTGTTATATTCTGTTTCTTTAATACATACAGAAAACAAATATTATTGGATCAGTACAATCTCAAATATATAAATGTATGTGGCATGACCCTACACATAAAGTTGAAGTTCTGTTCTGCATCAGTGTATATCTGATGGTGGACTTATACGTTCTACATTTTAATACTCAGGTTCTTGCTCTTAGACTGAACTAGTTAAAATGTATCTTTAGCAACAGAGGAGCGAAGTGGATACTAGTTTTCCAGCAGTTCGTACCTGATATTGATGTGCTGTATTTTTTAGTAGTTGTCATGGCAACGTTGACTAATTTGGTATTCCACTTTTGTGCATTGATGTTATCGATGCTTGGAAGCAGTTTAGGAAAATGTTTTCTCCAAATATTTTGAAAGATGTCTTCAGTGAGTTCCTGTGGTTTAATCCATTAATTGTGGTTGACAATAAGGCATTATTCTACAAACATTGGTACCTAAAATGTGTTACGTTTATTAGCTGTATCATAAACATTGATGGTAACTTTTTATCTGGCCAAGAGCTACAGCAAAAGTATAATTTGCATATCGATTGTATTGAGTATAACCCTTTAAGATCAAGCATCACAAGAACATAGAAGCAAAAATTTATTTCAAACTGATTCAATTCGAAAGAAATTCTCTGCACTTTGTTTTTCAAAATAAATGATTACTAGTGAACAATATTGAACAAGTAAATTGGAAAGATTTTTATTGGTGCATTATAGAACAAAATATGCAGGAATTGCCAACTTATATATCCATTTGGTCTAAACTATTTAATATTGATATGGAAAACCGGCATGATATATTATATCTTTCCTTCTCACGTGCTATGGAAGGTAAAGATTTTTTTTCTTTTCTTTCATTTTCAGCTCTTCATCGATATGTCCCATAAAATCTTAGACTGTAAAATGGGTATATTAGATTCTGAATGCTATTTTTGTCCTGCAAAAGACACCATATTACACAGGCTTTGGGATTGTCCAGATGGTTATGTTTTCTGGACTCTTTTTCAAGACTAGTGAAGTAATTTGTACACACAGGAGGTGATTACTTTATCAGTGGAAAATGGTATCTCATTTTTTAATGATTTACATGTAGCCATTCAGATATACTTGAAACAACTGCCGTTTTACAAGCAAAATTTTAAATTCATAAAAAAACTATGTAAGAAGCAAAATATTCCCTTTGCTGCATATGTGAAGTATGTCAAATTTAAAGATTCCATAGACACATTTTATATTTTCAAGGGAAACAGCATATTTTTTTCAATAAATAGGTGGTCAAAGGATGTTGGAAAATTGTAATTTGCCATCCAATATTATTACTTGAGGCCTTTTGTATATACTTATATACAGCGCATCTATAGGTTAGTGCGCCAAAGGTGGTCAACAGTGACCGGGGAGGAAGGTACTCCTGGGCAGCTTGGCGCAATGGCGGATCCACAGTGGCACTGTGTGTAGTGCTTATGCCACGTCTGGCACCATGCATCGTGCATGTATAGGTTGTTTGCCTGCTAAGCGGACCAGTATCCATGCTTGTTCTGCCTGGAGGGTAGATTGCTATAGTCAAGCTAGTACTCCCCGTTCACTTGCCATCTGTCGTGTACATGCATGGATGCACGTGTATGCGCTTCGTCGGAGTGTAGTCTGATTGTGTTGTGATTTATGTTATGAAAATATAATATATAATTGTTATATACTATACAAAGTCATAAGTATATGATTGCAGCTCTTGTGTTACACATGATCAATTGTGCATGTATTACGAAAACATTTAACAAAAACTGAATAGACGCTTTTGAAAGACTCATAATGGACAGTGTGTGCTGGGTAACGATCTATGTAAGCAAATAGTAACGACAGCATCTTCACTGACCATGTGTGAACCATTTATTACTAGATAGCACTGCGGGCAACTGTGTCTTTTCAGTCAATTCACAGATCACTTGTCTACCATAAAAACTTTATTTCTCGATTGGCCTGCAGGTCCGACTCTATATTAAGGTGTGATGGAGTCTGTAGAATTTTTGTTATTGTTGAAAATTAACACACATTCTAAGAGAGCTAGATTGATAACGTAAATTCTCTTCTGAAGGGTAATAGCAAGCATGTTGTCATTCAAACTTTGAACCTCAGAAACCCCTGTAAACAGCCATTTGCAAAGCATGCGATTACTGCATATTGCAGACGCGTAGTACTGAACTGACTCTTCCATAGATATGTAAATTACACAACCATCCATTGAAAATTTGATAGATACACATAAAGACGAGATGAAAATGAATTTTATTATTAAAACTTCTGAAAAAGGACTCCTCTATTCCACTTTTGTTCTAGATATTCAAATTACATAAACACCCTTTAAAATCTAGATTCAACAATTATCAAGAGAAGCATTATTGTATTTGCCTGCAATTAGGAATCATTTTCAAAAATACTGTAATACAATTTCTAGAAACTTTGAAATGAATTGTTTTTTGCAGTATCAGCAATTCTTGCCAGCTTGTATCTAAAATCAAAGATGTAAAAGCAAAAAATATCAAATGTTTTATTTTTTTTAACTGTACACAAATCTACTCATAGATGAAGTCAAAAGTTCATTTTAGAATTAATAAGCAAATTATTAAAACATAATGGTAAACCACACATAAATATTAATTCATACACAAAGAAGGCATATTGCTCAAGCAAAAAATATTCAAAAAGTAACGTTAAATCTTACACTGTTGAAACTTTGATAGGTGCTATAAAATGTCTTTTAGATACTACTTTTGTTCAATGTGGACCCTTGGTTTTTTAACAAATAAAAGGTATTCTAATGAGTAGCAACTGCTCCTCTTCACTGGCAGATTAATATTTAACCTGGCTTGAATATACGTAATGGATAAATTTATGAAAAAGAACTTTTTATCGGTAGCAAGAAGCGGCCTACGACATTTACATGCTTGCCTAATTTTGCTGCAAATAGCTTTAAGAAAAATTGTTTTGATAACATTTTTTGGCATAATCGGTAACGACTTTTATTCTTTTTCCGACATGCCTAAATGCACATTTACTTAGTATTAAATTTTTTTTTTTTGGCATAATCGGTAACGACTTTTATTCTTTTTCTGACATGCTTAAATGCACATTTACTCAGTATTGAAAAAAATACTCAAAATTAACAGTATTTTCTCAAATGTCACAAACCTGACACATTTTGTTGATACATTGACTCAGGGTTGATAGTGAAATAGAGCTTAATTGTTTGTAGAATTTCAAAGTGAGGAGTAGGTGTCATCATGGAGCATGGAGTGTGTTTTACATTTCTGGTGCAGGATGCCCATTGTTGCGGTCCTTGTTAGGACATCCCTTAGTATGTACAGGTGGTCTCTCTGTAACTGTTTTTCTTTTTCTTTTTTTTTTTTTTTCTTTTTCTTTTTACAATCACTGCGACTGATTAAAATGCCCCAGTTTTTTTCCACTTCAGTAATACACTGGCGGGTGATTTAACTACGATTAGCTATCCATCTAGAAAGAGTACATTTTGATTCAGAGGTAGGTCAAATTATTCTTATCTGAACCTGTACTACACACATTTAGTAATTATGGTTTGTTTGACAGTTATTCTTCTTTCAGAATGAAGCTCTGCATTTAAAAGCAGAACTTCAAGTATTTAGTTAATTTATCATTTGCCACGTTCATATTTATTCATTATTATGTAGGATGTCTTTGCTGAATATTTAGCTCAGACAAGGAGCCGGTACTAGTACCGTAATAGTAATAGTATTGAGGACGAACATCACTTCCTAATTCAATGCCCGGCATACGAGGAGTTGAGAAGGGATCTCATATCCTCCTTGGCGCTTGAATCATTAAACATGAACTACGTGTTCTCTCCTGAGGTCGATGTGGTAGTGCCCATCTATAAATATGTATATAGACTTTTTGAACGCAGAAATTCTACTGAATAGCAGTCGCTTGTCAATATTTCAGTCTTTTATATTATATGTGAGTATATTTTAAACTGTATTTTGTATATAATGCTGTAAGCCCATTTGGGCATAAAATGCAATAAAGTTATCTAAAGTTATCTAAAGTTATCTAAAGGTACTCAGAGAGACATGTACGAGTAATAGGCTCCGAAACATGTTCTGAGTAGTTACTCACTGGGACCTTATAATTTATTAGGGCTAATACAACTTATGTCAAAATTTTACAGAGGAACGTGTGCAATATGGACAATTACACTTCCATATGTATATAGGTTAGGCAGTGACAGGTTATCGTATGGAGTGTAAAGAGTTCTGACTGCGTAATAGGGAAATGCCTACTAGGAAGTGGTTCTGGACCAAAAGACACAAATACAATAGATGAAATACTAAACTTAATTTCAGAACTTGGTAATAAATGCTTGTCATTGGATATCTACGTGAACTTCAATACTGGTATTCATTTTTGCTACCACCGTTGTGGTATCAAATTGCGTGATCGTCCATCAATTACCGATTGTCAGCCTTGCACTTAAACAGTCGAATAACTGACACACACAGACAGATGTATATATATATATATATATATATATATATATATATATATATATATATATACATATATATATATACATATATATGTATACATATAGACATAAATAAATATATATATATATATATATATATATATATATATATATATAAATATATATATATATATATATATATATATATATATATATATATATATATATATATATATATATAATATATATATATATATATGTAAAGACAGGAATCATATGATCAAACAGAAACCATGCGCCTGAAAGGTGGCCAAGTGAGTCATCTGAAGGTAAAACTATTGAACGAACCATACACATGGTATCTGACAGGTCTGCTTTTCTATGTTCTCCTCAATTACCACTTGTGATGTTTCGATTACATCTGAGCACGACACATGAGTCCCTTGTACCCTTTGCTATCTTGTGCAATGCACGTCGACAGGTCATTTATCAATAAAAGTGCTAAAATATGTGGCCTGACACTGGGCAGAGGGCCCTCTACAGCATCTACCGAGAGGCGAAATTTATTGTAAAATGAATGCCCAAAGCGGCTTAATTTTGTTTCGGATTCAAGTAGCAATTGAATAGACATGTGTTTTACTTACCAATGCAAGGTCAATGACATGATGATCTTGATAGCTCTAACAAATATTTGAATTCACTCGAATGTCATTTTCCACTGAATATAAGACAGAGTAACATGTTTTTGGAGTTCAGAAATAG